>JAZAYU010000069.1:1060206-1616251 GCA_038501625.1 Corbicula japonica | reverse complement strand
GGTTCTGCACATCATCTTCATAGGCTGAGCGTTTGACTAAAGTTTCATGAAATTCCTTCTAGGGGTTCAGAAGATATGAACCGGACACGAAATACATGGTTCAAATCTTCAAACATCACTGGTGACCTTGACCTTGAGCCAGCCAGGTTGGAACATAGGTTCTGCACATTGTCTTGATGGGGAGAACATTTGAGTAAAGTTTCATGAAATTCTTTCTAGGGGTTGAAAAGTTATGGACAGGACATGAAATGTGCACGCACGGAAAGACGGACAGACAGACGGAGACCATTTCTATAACCCCCAGCCGCTATGAGGCGGTGATAATTATAGAGGTCTTGATGGAGGGGAGGGAGTAGAAGGACAGGTATACAGATGTATAACAACAGGGCTTTTTCAGTGTTTTTTGGAAAAAGGCCCCTGCCCAAATTGGGAATTTTTGACGCGGTAAATAGTCAAATTTGGGAAAAAAGTATCGACAAATATAACCAAATTGGGAAATTTCAACATTCATCTATCTGCATTATAGCTTGATTTGCCTTGCTTTAGTGTCCATGGAAGTGTTACAAATCTCTTCCAGAGTTTGTTCTGACAGCTTTTCA
The DNA here is from genome assembly GCA_038501625.1 of Corbicula japonica. Taxonomy (NCBI): domain Eukaryota; kingdom Metazoa; phylum Mollusca; class Bivalvia; order Venerida; family Cyrenidae; genus Corbicula; species Corbicula japonica. The sequence continues at coordinate 1,615,652 of JAZAYU010000069.1, read as the reverse complement.
GATGTATCACTTATAGTTTATGTAGAATGGCCATCATCTGATCCTCAGAAACTTGGTAAGTTTCAACTGACAAGGAAAGAACTTTTGAAACATTTGATGTTTTGTTCAACAGAGTTTAGTTTTGGAGTACCCTTGGCATCTTTTTTTTCGCGGCCTTTTTGCATTGTTTTTACTATTATACGACATTTTTAAATTTTCATCACTAGTTTTCGTGGGTCAGTATAAAAGCCGGTACTGCACATACCATTTTTGATTTATCCTTTCTGTTTTGTATGCAGTCGAACGATTATCGCAAAAAACCATTTGTTCACGAAATAAACAAATAATTTCCGTTAATATTCAAACCATAAATTGACCTTAATAAAAGTTATCTGGAATCATGGGCACCGCGCTCCATCTTCAACTTGCGGTAGGTAAATACTGGTTTTTACACCAGTACATACATTTTTCACGGAAAATATTTTTCACAGATCGCCGATAAACAAACGATTCACGTATATTTGAAAAGTCTAGATTTTATAGTTTCTCGTTTATTAATTTTTAAAGGCAAAGGCGTTTCGGTTCAAAAGGGGAATAAATTTATGAGATTGGGAATTGTTTTCTTGAAATTGGGAAAATGGTCGCTATTTTGCATTGGGAACGGGGCCGAATATCGGCCCCGTGAGACAGGCTAAAAAAGCACTGAACAAAAATTTTTCAGCCTTCGTCTATGTCTGAAAATAAAGAACAATTATGTCACTCAACTGTACTTTGTCAGAATAAAATTCAAGTACAAAACGGGAGAAAACTTTGTCAAATGTGAACTTGATGTAAAGATTTTAGCATCTTTATAACCCTTTAGTCATAAGCAATGTAATTACAAAGTTACATGAAGATCAGACAAAAAACAACTGAGTTATTTAGAAGACTTTGCTGTAGACCCCGCTCGCCCGCAATGGGTGTTCCCATTATATGACCCATTTTCCGACAGTTACATGAGCAATGATGTATTTATACAGTTAATGTATCACTGTAGATGATTCCAACTGGCCACATTTAAATTCTAATAATTAATTTGCTTTTTCTTGTATGCAACTTGATTAAAAAGATAACGACTTAAGATAATAAGCCACTGATGATTGACTGACACCATCCACCACAAGCAGTTGTATGGTGACAATAACTAGCCCCAGTGGTTCTGGTTGTTAATTGGCTCAAACCTTTTTTTTTAGTCTGTCGAAATAATTTGCATAATCGAAAATGTAAAGTGGGAACTGCAAGTAGCAAGATCTGAAAGTTGGGTATTTCGGTTAAATGTGTGTTTTCGCAACACAAAAATTCACAACTTGACAGGCACAAGACTCCCAAAGAAGAGCTTGGACTAACGACAAAATAAAGGTAAAAAACTTTTTATAGTTTCGTTAATTACTCAAATTACCTGCGAATCCTTGGCGACTTAAAAAAGAATCGACGTAAACATATTTTGCCGGAGAATTTCCATATAAATTTTAAATCAAACACCAACAACCACGATCTGGTAATTCTAAACCACCTGACAATGAGCAAACTATATTATTCATGACCTGACCTACAATCATGTTGCTAAAAATAGATTGTGCACAACCATGGCCGCTTTTCATTGGCTGAAGCGCCCTCTGCTGACAAAAAAATATTTCAAAGTCTCAACAAGTCAGCCATCTTGGTCTCTTCTTATAACAATATATCCATTAACTTTAATATCTTGTAAAGATAAAAATGTTCACCAATATACGGTAACAACAAGTCCGACGACGATATAGGTCTATAAATAGATTGCAGAAATGAAAGTAGACCAACGGAGTAACAAAAACATCGTTGAAATTATGGCATTAGTTAAATTAATCTGGAAAATGACATTGTAAAAATTGTGTTAAACTGTATAGAATATTCTGTTTATTGCGTACAAACATGTCATTTGTTTAAAAATGTCTTTACCTTCAGACATAGATCAGTAGTCACAATGATATTAAACAATCGTCACATTTGTCTCCCCGGTTCCGGAAATACAATTAAAGCGCGAAAAGAAATCTTTTTTTTCCGCGAAAAGCCACTATTAATTACGAAAAGAATATTTCGAAAGAATTCGGAAAGATTTCAGTGCAAATAACTGTAAGAAAGATTTGCATGATACTTAAGTGCTTATATGGATATAGTCCTACCACGGACGTTGTAAAGATTTTTTTTATTTCAAGATGAAAATCTATACTATACTTAAGATTCTGCTATCACATCTGAAAGAAAAATCACCATTGTCTCATTCCAGCTGTTATAGCTAGCAATACATGGATTTCATGCGTAGTAACTTTACAGCTAAGAATACCTATAAATATTACAAGATTTCACTTGTTAAAATGTTATGGGGGAGATCTGGGTTGGAAAGAGTAGCCTCTACCAGGATTCTAGCCACTGACGTTCGGCTTACCGCGCCGTCGTTCTACCAATTGAGCTTTCGAGTCCGCTGGTGCGAAATATATTACATGTACATTATTCCCCACTTAAACGAGTACTTTTCAATTTACTTGACTAATGTCGCAAGGACAGCCTAGGTTCGGGTCAAATACCCCAGCCACATACTTCGCCCATAGGAGCTCCAAGCGTAGTCGCCCTGTCGTCAATGCCAATGTAGCAGATTTAGGTTGGAAGGAGTAGCCTCGACCAGGATTCGAACCTCGGACATCTTACCGTGCAGTCGCTCTACCAATTGAGCTACCATGCGCGCCGATGGTACGTTATCTACTAAAGTTAGTTCCGATTATATTTGTAAATTGAATGACAATTAGATTCGATTTTTGAAAAGCAATGACATTGAAAAACTTAAGTGTCTGCTAGATGCTTAATTCGTTTTGACCGACATTTAAAATAACACACTCCCTGAATGCTCTTGTACTTTCTTATCAATCACATGTATAAACCATATGCATATTATTAGCATTTTAAAGCTAATTAAAAGTCAAGCAGTAAGAATTCCCCTTCTTCCCATTTTTCGTTATTGAAAATATCTCACCCCCGTTTAAAAGAGTATTTTTTACGTAATATCTACAAACGGACTTTAGAAACGCATCACTGAATATATATCTAAATTTAAAATGCGATGTAAGATTTGATCATTATAATGCACCTGAATAAATTTCAAGTATCTCTCCATACTTTATTGGTAGTGACAAAAAATAATTTTGATATTCTTTGGAAGGTTTCGATAAACAAAGGTTGTGTCCGGATTTGGCGTTTTCTGATTTCAATAGCGGCTGTGGCCCCGCAGACGCCGTGGCATCGATCTCACTAAGCATCGGATGGTTGCCGTCGGAATATTCCGAAGTCCTGGCATCAAATTTGCCATGGAAAACTGCTGTTGTGAAACGACGCGGTTGACCGGGTTTGGGGCGATCAACAACATTACCCGTATTCAAGAAACGCTGGTGAAGGTGTGATAATGTCGATTGGTGTACATGAAAACGCCTTGCACATACCCTTTGGCTGGTGCCTGTTTGCAATAACCCAATAATTTGGTTACGAAAATCTTGTCTAAGTCTATGTACTTTTAATTAACAACTTTAAGGGGAAAAGTAAGTGTGTCTTTTTGACTCTCTAAAATTGCATTATTAACACACCATGTAAACCGAAAGTACGAAATTATGTTGGCAATGACACATTATTTGTTAAAATAATACTTAAAAGGGTGATTTTCTTCAAGCTGACAACTTTAAGGAAAATACCTGAAAAAAACGGGTGATGCGTTTTTAATGTCTTTCAATATAGAAAAGTTATGTGTGTCTGCGTGTGCATGTGGGGGGGGGGGGGGATATACTTAAAAGAGTGATTTTCTTCAAACTGACAACGTTAAGGAAATTACCTGAAAAAAAAACGGGTGATGCGTTTTTAATGTCTTTCAATATAGGAAAGTTATGTGTGTCTGTGTGTGTGGGGTGGGGGGGGGGGGGGGGGGCGGGGTGCGATAAATTACGGTAAATTGGGGGTGCCGGGCCTTCAACGTACAAACTTCACAGCGTATGAAAATTACGGTTACAGGAAGTAAATAAAGCGCGCAACTTCGCGCAAAAATTCAACAGTTATTGAAAAGAATAATTGTGAAAATGTCAACGAAAACAGGTTTATCTGTGTACTGCATTGCAAACGTATCATCGCCACCTATTTCACTGAACAGGTATTCAATATTTAATTTATTTTCCTTTAAACTGTTAAAAAGGGAGACTCTTCTTGGTAACGCTTATTTGGTCGAGTCGTTTTTTTCGGTGGGAACCAGAAAAAATGATCAGTCATATCTCGGCTATCGTTCGTTCTGCTGAACTTGTGCTGGAACCATTGTTAGCCATTATTTGTGACCACTGTTAGTGCAGGGCGTCGTGCCTTGGGCAAGAGTGATTTTGGCCATAGCCCTAATACTTCGACAAAATTAGCGGCGTTATTGTTTAAACAAGCTTCATAATGAAATGTTCCATTCTTAACCCAAAAGGTTTTCTGCATTTGTAGTCAGTTTCTTAGGCAACATTGATAGTGTCATGTTGCTTGATTGGTCATGTTACATCATCATGTACTGTAAATATTTTTAAAGGAAGTGCAGGGTTTCCCCCAGGATTTCAGGAAGGGTCAATCGCAGCATAGACTGATTTAATCCCTTTTGTCGTTTCCCTGCAATGTGCTGTTTAACTTTCGCAACGCGCTGTTTAATTTGCAGTCTTGTGTATATATCAGTTTTGCTTCTCATTTAAATAAATAAATGAAAAAAAATGTTCTTATTCTAAAATAAGTGGCTTTATTCATTAAAAGCCTTTTAAATGACATAAATGTTAATAATAAATGTGTCTTCACACACACTGTTCTGTGGCTGCTGTAGGTTAACAGTTTTATAACAAAGATTAATAAGTCGTTCATTAAATTCTTACACCAAAAAATCCTATGGTTTTTAAAATTGAAACACAAATCCTAATTAAATAACAATGGCTGAAATTCCTCAGATCCGATCATTTAATTAGATCTAATATCAATTAGAAATTTTTATGAACACAAAAACTAGAATAAATGGAAATTACACTATAATGTGCTTATTTGTAATTATATAAAGATGTTTCAGAAAAAATTTAAGAGCATTTTTTTTTTCAATAAAACGTCTTTTGATGGTGGAAACTACGCAGTTGCACTTTTTATTACCTCCCTTTTTCAAGATCGACAAACTTTAACGAACGGCAATCTTTTTTCGTAAGCGCCGTTTCTTCTCAAATACAGAACAAACGGACCGCGAATAACACCTTTTGCTTTTTTAATTGCAATTAAAACTTGTATAATTTACTAATTATACCTACCCGTGCGAAAAAGAAATGATGCGGCATGCTTTCTCAATTAAAGAACAATACGAACGCGAATAATAACACGTTGTTTTTTTTTATATAAAACGAATGTGTATTTGGATTGGAATTTTATATTTATTTTTTATATATATCAGGGCTTTTTCAGGGGGTTTTGGGAAAAAGCCCTTGCTCAAATTGGGATTTTTTTTTTACACGATACACACTGGTTTTAAAAAGGTTGCATACATAAATTCAAGGAATGTAGGTTTCACAGATCAAAAGTTAACAAACTAATTTTGTAATTTGAAAGTCCCTTAATTATATGGATTCTCTTTTTTGTTTCTATTTTATAGGCAAAAAAGTTATTTTTATTGAAACGGGAATTTTTTTCTTGAAACTGGGAATTTTTTTCTTGAATTTGGGAAAAATTAACCCTATTTGGCATTAGGAATGGGGCCCATTAGTGGCCCCGTGAGACTAGCTGAAAAAGCCGTTTATATTCCGATATATTCTTTGAGCCATCATCCAATTTCTTGGAGTCTACTGTATTAAAAAATATACATCCATTTTTTAGGAGAGCAGAAACAGGTGCATTTTACTGTCACCTTGCAGTTCCTGTACAAGACAATCTGGTGATATTCTGTGAGGGGGAGTGGGAACAGGATGGAGAATATACTGTCACCCTAACATACAAAGATGATGAAATGGACCTTGGAAAAGTTACCAACACAGCAAGGTATGCAGGAATAACCCAGTTTCTTCTTTGTTGGATTATTTTACAGATGTTGTGGGCACTATTCCCAATCTAAAACTTGTTTTCTTTCACCCTGGTTTTGAAAACATGAGAGTTCCACTGGGGAAGTATAAATTAAAAAAAAATCAGAAGTTAGCAGGATTGCTCTGGCCAGTTTTACAGGAATTTCATGTATGGCTCTTATTGTATCTTATCAGTGCCCAAGATTATAAAACTGAGCATGGAAACCAGTCTCAAATCTCAAGCATCTGATTGGCTGAAATGGCGACCAGTCGCCATTTCAGCCAATCAGATGCTTGAGATTTGAGACTGGTTTCCAATCTCAGCTTTATAACCTTCAGCCCAGATGTTTTATTAAAATGAGCACTATGAACTCTGTAACTTGTACAGGATTAATCTAGTGCTAAAGAATTGTTGCAAATATTTGACCACTGTCCTCTATCTCTAGTATTCAGTAAGTTTGGTCTTAATATCTTGGCTAAGTTTGAAAATCAGTTCGATCACTCCAGTTGCTCTGAAGTTGACCCCTGAATTTCACCAGATAAGCAATATCCTCATGTGAACGTATATTGTTGGTGTTGAAAAATTTCTGCTAAGCATTATTTACAGAATGTAGTCAATTTACTGTTGAATCATTTCATTTCATGCGGGTTTAATTTTTGCGTATTTCACACCAAGGGAAGAGCACGAATTTTCCACTAAACAAAATTTAAAAGAGTTTCTTTATGGGAAAATACTGTTGCGCAAATTCATGCCCCCGCAAATTTGTTATTTTCGGGTTTTGCACGAAATTAAATACCACAGTAATCAGAATTAAATGATACTACAGTAATCACTAGTTAGCACTATGATTGAGTTATTCCTTTCAGATGTCTGTACTGGAGTTCATCGGGGAAAGTTGTTCCAGATTCTATGAAGAGTGAAGCTGAGAATGGTCTGGCAAAGTTGCTCCTGGAACGTTGTGAAGTCCCCGTGTCAGTGGAGAGCATGGAGGAAATGACCAGCAACGACTATAAGAGCTTGAAGGAAGTGAATGAAAACACACCTCAGGTATATAATTATAATATTAAATAATAATAATCCCTAATAATTATTGAGGGCTTTTTTACTGCCTGTAGAAGGGGTCCTCGTCCTATACGCCTTTCCAATAATTCAGTGATTTTTTCGGTTACCTCCCCTATTCAGTCACGTGACTACTATACAGGAAAAAGTATTGCTCGCTGTATTAATGTAATAGGGAACATGTACCTACAACTTTCGTTTTTCATCAAGAAATTTCTTTTTTAAAATATATTTTCTCGTTTATCGTTGAATTAGTAATAACACATCAGCGTAATGAATTTTTTTTATCAAGAATAGTTTATATATAAAACAACAAATCTAATTTGACTAAAAGTGTAAAGTCATTCCTTGCGCCAAGGCTTACTTTAAACGACTTAAACTAACAGCCTGTGTTCTATCCACGGATAAATTGAGTGTCGTTTCCGGCTTAGCGTGTCTTATCAACTACTGACATGCCGGCTGCGATTGATTTTGAAAGCGGCATGTCATAAAAATGCCAAATTGTCGCGCACAAGGCGTCCCCAGTCAATTACTAAGAAGAAGATATCACTGACCAATAGAGATCGGTTTACTTTTTTATGTACCTCCACCTCCCAATTAATAAGTATATCGAAATCCTTAATTACTGAATCGGGTATCAAAAGTATTTGATATAGCAGTTATATGAATTATTAATCCTTAATACGACAAGTAGAACCATAAGACATCAATTAGAAACTCATCTTAGCAGAACATTTTATAAATATTCAATCAAGCGATTGAGCGTTTACGCCAAAATGACAGAATTTCAAACCTTAGCAGTCTTAATGTTAATATAAATGTTCCCATCATTATTTGAAGCAGGCATCTCCATCTTTATTAGAAGCCAGCATCAGAATCTTTGAATTTTATTCTATGAATGATACTCTTACGTAAACGAACAATCAGATAAACTTATTGATCCTTCTTAATTTCAAGACAGAATCAATCGTACCGTATTTTTGCTTGTGAAGTATACGTGACGTTTTCAAAAATTCAAAATTATTTGTTCGTTGAACATTAACGGTACGATGAATTCAAGTAATAGATGAGTACAAGTATAACGTAGATACTGTAACCGAATGTTGACATGTCACAATTTCCGGAGTATAGTACATTACCAGTCTTAGCAATTTGCGAATTTCATACCAGTTAAATATAATTTTAAGTATCAAATACATTAAGATGAAAATGCTGTATAGAAATTCGTAACATTAATACTCACGTTTATCCGAATCGCGTCTCATACTGCCCACTATCAACAAGAAGGGTACATGTTCTTACAATATTAAAAATGCAAATATCTAACAAATAGTGAAAATAAAAATGTCTGACTAGAATAACAGACCAGTAACTTATTTTCGACCGGCGGTGACGATTACACACCTGAAATTTAATGGATTATGTTAGGCCTTATGTGCTTAAGCCATAGTCCGATAGTTCAGCTTTCCTGTGAAGCCTCGTTTTGGGTTGATATCTGGTCACGGGAAGTAACTCGTACAGGACTGCGAAACTGTTTATTGGAAAGGCGTATAGTTCTGGTAAAAATAGCATGCTTTTTTCTCTGAAGGGGAATGAAAAAACCTGATGTAAAGTTACTTTTATGAGAAATATTCTGAGGGGAAAGTGCCAATAAACGGCCCCTACTAAAGAGGGAAGAAAAGCCCTGCAAAGATTATCAATGGTAAGAGGCCGGGGAAAGGGATTTTCCCCAGCAATTCTGACCATATTTTAGTGAAACAACAGTACTGCTATTTTGTTTATTTTAAACCTGGAATTTCCCTCCTGTTTCCAATGAAGACCTCTCTACTTTGAAAAAATATGAGACCACTGCTTTAGTGAAAGAAGAAGTAAGTTTAACATCAATCAAATAGTCAAAATATTAATAATTTACAAAGAGGTCTTTTAAAAAAAAATTAATTAATATTGAAAATGACAGAAATGTACTAGTACAATTACGTTAACAACATAATTCATGCAATAGGTATTTCTTAATATTATGTTTGAAAATATATATACTAGTATTTATAATGGGATAGATTTACATGATGAAGAAAAAAGATTTTGAAACTCAATAGGTATTTACTTAGGATTTTGGTATTCAGATTACAGAGGAAGGGGAGAGCACTCCAGATAGACCCCAAAAGAAAAGAAGAACCAGTTTGAATAAAGACAATGTAACACCAAATGGTCCTGCTTCAAAGAAACAAAAGATGCAGAAATTACCCACAAGAACTAGAACCCCGAAGACAGAAAACAACGATCAAGAAAACATATCTGCTAAAAAGGACAAAAAGTCAGCAAAGTCGAACAGCCCTTCAGTGATAGAAAACAGAGATCCAGATAACAGACCTACTAAAAAGGACAAGAAATCAGCGAAGTCCAACAGTCCATCGGTGACAGAAAACAAATCACCATTAGAATCAAAAGAAGAGAAAAACAATGTATCTGGTCAGAGTAAAAGAAAGTCTATTGAAAATTCACCTCTGTATGCTCTTTTCACTAAAAAGATGGAAAAAATGACAGAAAGTTCTCCAGTTGTGGGTGATTCTGATAAAACAAAGGAACAAGAAGAAGATGCGAGCAGTACAACACCAAAAGTTGGAAAGACCAACAAAGGTATAGACAAAGTGTTAGAATTTATTTTTCTTGAAAATGCTTTTAGATAAAACAACTCATACTGTACACCTTGTTGGTTAGTCAACCTGCATAAATAATTTAATTGAGTGGGAAATATATTTAGACCAGAAGAAAAAAGTGTTAAGAGTTACTTGCAGAGAAAAAACAACAGAGAACATGTAGGTAGGAAATATTTCTTTCATTTTTTTCAGTTGGTTCAAATTATGACTGAAACTTTTTGGTAAACTTAATAAAATTAAATCACAGGTGTTATAAGGTATGCGTCAGGGGAAAAGGTGTCTTGAATTTAGGTCATTAAGATGAGCAGAAAGCATTGCTTATTAAACTTTTTGCTTTAAAAAACAACATTCTGTTGTTAGAATCTGATACCAAATATCCAATATATTTTTATTTTATGAAAACATAACAGGTAATTGTAAATTCTTTCCAAATGTAGTAACAACTATAAGTTAAAAAAGGTCAGAGAATTTTATAACAAATATGGTTTATATGATTAATACCACAGGTAAAAACAATAAGCAGACACCAAAATTGTCAACAGATGAAAACGAGAAAATTAGTGATGGAGAAAAGGAGAAAAGTGAAAAGAAAGGAAGAAGGAAATCAGAAGCTAAGAAGAATGAGAAAGTTCTCGAAGACAAGGATGTTAATGTGAAAAGGAAGCGAAAGTCTCGATCAGATACACTGGAAGACAGTGAGAACGGGAAAGACAGTTCAACAGATGTTGAAAATAGATTGGTCAATTCCAATAAAGAGAACGTTCATACAGATAGTAATGTTCCAAAAACTGAAAAAGAATTAAAATCTGACGCTCAAAAACCTGCAGGGAAGAAGGAGAAAGAAGTGATGATATCAAAGACAGGGAAAATAGCAACCTGCAAAGATCTCACACTCAGAGGTAACTGGGCCCTAGATCATAAACTAAATACGGAGACCAGCCTCAAATCTCAAGCATCTGATTGGCTGAAATAGCAACATGTTGCCATTTGAGCCAATCAGATGCTTCAGCTTGAGATAGAAGACTGGTCACTGGTACGGAAAAACAACATTAAATTATTGAAAATGTCAATGGTATTGTTTTATTAAGAGAAAGTAAACCAAGTTCAATTTGTTGATACATTCAAATTCTATTACCAGCAGTGTGTTGACCTGGGACTATTGATGTTATTCAACCCTTTCCTCCATAGATACGCCTTTACTGCGTGGGCCAACACTTAAGATCCAGATCAGCTCATAGAACTCTTGTTTTCTATTTTAGCACTTGAGAGGCCTACAGGAAGATGGGGTCACAGTCTGTGTTTTGTCAACAAGAACATGGCTGTGCTGATAGGTGGTCAGGGAGAAAAACAACAAATCAGCAAGGACTCTGTCTGGACACTTGATTGTGGTAAATGATATTTTGACAGGAACCTTAAATTTTTACTCTGCTTCATGTTGGTCAAGTAATGGCATATAGCAGTTCTTATGGTCCATATACTCTTAAACAGAATACAGGAGGTAGATATAATTCAGCTGACCTATGCCCATGGTTATAAAACTGAGCATGGAAACCAATCTCTAATCGCAAGCATCTGATTGGCTGAAATGGCGACAAGTCATAATTTCAGCCAATCAGATGCTTGAGATTTGAGACTGGTTTCCAATCTCAGCTTTATAACCTTCAGTACTATTTGATTATGCTGAGCTCTGAATAATCATGAGAAAACCAGGGCCCAAGATCATAAAACTGAAATTGGAGACCAGACTCAGATCTCACAAGCATCTGATTGGCTGAAATGGCAACTGGTCGCCATTTCAACCAATCAGATGCTTGAGATTTGAGTCTGGTCTCCAATTTCAGTTTTATGATCTTGGGCAAAGACTTTTCCCGTGACTTCATGATAATGGCTTACATATTGTGTATGACTGATGTAGATCCAGATCAACTGAATCTTCTAGGAAGTCTGATCAGGATCTACAACAGGGTTTGCAATAGTTTTTGAAACCAGTAAAAAAAAATTTTAAGGGATGATTCATCACTTCATGTAATGCATAACATTTAAGTCTCTTTATTTACTATTTACAAAATTTGTTTAAATTCACTTATTTAGTTGCAAGAGTTTAATATAATTGATTCTGCATTTGAAATTAGCTACAATATTTGTTTTACACACGATATTCTTTCTCTTGTTGAACATGTTAGTTTTCCTGTTCAATGATTTTGGTCATTTTTCACCCCTCACGAACAAAATATAGCTAAAAACAATTTAGGATCAATATCCATATACAACAACATCCCCCAACCAACCAATAACTTAATTATTGATATTCTAGAAACCAGACGTTGGAAAGACCCAACCACAGAGGCCGAGGGTCAGAAGCCTGAATACCGGATGGGTCACACTGCCACCTATGATCCTCTAGTTCGATGTATCTACGTGTTTGGGGGGTCGAAGAACACTAGATGGTTCCATGATGTACACATGTTAGATGTTGAGGAATGGAAATGGCAGCTTGTAAAGGTGAGGTTTAAAGCAGGTTTTGATGATTTTTATTGAGTAGTGGGAAATATCCACAATTAAAAAAGTACTTTCCTCCCCAATTTTTTGGTAAAAATTTTCCCAAAAGGTGTTTTTGAAATGGATGTTTTTAAAATTGCCAAAATCTTCACTTCATGGTCACATTTGAGAGGAGTTTTTTCCCATTTTATAATTGTGTCACAAAAATGTTGGCTACAATTGACACTTCTGAATATTTCTTCTTAAAACTTTCAGGTTTTATTGCTTATAACAACAGGGTTGTGATGATGCCAAACTCTTAAGGTCAAGATCACATTAGACGTAGTTATGCCCCTTAATGTACTTGGATTGCGTAAAGAAAACTTAATGTTGGCTGTTACCTTGCCATTTCCTAATATTTATGCCCCCCTTCGAAGAAGCGGGGGTATATTGCTTTGCACATGTCAGTCGGTCGGTCGGTCGGTCGGTATGTCGGTCGGTATGTCGGTCCGTAGACCACATCTTGTCCGATCAATAACTAGACAACGCTTTGTGATACAGTCCTTATATTTGGTGTGGAGGTTGGTCATGACCAGTAGAAGACCCCTATTGATTTTGGGGTCAGTAGGTCAAAGGTCAAGGTCACAGTGGCCTTGACCACAAAAACCTTGTCCGATCAATAACTAGACAACGCTTTGTGATACAGTCCTCATATTTGGTGTGGAGGTTGGTCATGACCAGTAGAAGACCCCTATTGATTTTGGGGTCAGTAGGTCAAAGGTCAAGGTCACAGTGGCCTTGACCACAAAAACCTTGTCCGATCAATAACTAGACAACGCTTTGTGGTACAGTCCTCATATTTGGTGTGGAGGTTGGTCATGACCAGTAGAAGACCCCTATTGATTTTGGGGTCAGTAGGTCAAAGGTCAAGGTCACAGTGGCCTTGACCACAAAAACCTTGTCCGATCAATAACTAGACAACGCTTTGTGATACAGTCCTCATATTTGGTGTGGAGGTTGGTCATGACCAGTAGAAGACCCCTATTGATTTTGGGGTCAGTAGGTCAAAGGTCAAGGTCACTGTGGCCTTGACCACAAAAACCTTGTCCGATCAATAACTAGACAAGGCTTTGTGATACAGTCCTCATATTTGGTGTGGAGGTTGGTCATGACCAGTAGAAGAACCCTATTGATTTTAGGATCAGTAGGTCAAAGGTCAAGGTCACAGTGGCCTTTGCATACAAAAACGTTGTCCGATCAATAACTAGACAACGCTCTGTGATACAGTCCTCATATTTGGTGTGGAGGTTGGTCATGACCAGTAGAAGAACCCTATTGATTTTAGGATCAGTAGGTCAAAGGTCAAGGTCACAGTGGCCTTTGCATACAAAAACGTTGTCCGATCAATAACTAGACAACGCTTTGTGATACAGACCTCATATTTGGTGTGGAAGTTGGTCGTGACCAGTAGAAGACCCCTATTGGTTTTGGGGTCAGTAGGTCAAAGGTCAAGGTCACGGTGGCCTTGACAACAAAAAACCTTGTTCGATCAATAACTAGACAACGTTTTTATGTTTATTTGTATAATAAAATAAAATACTTCTCAGTGTAAAGTTGTGATTATTTTTCCCCATGACAATTTCAAGTAAAGATATATATTAATGATCCATAACATTAATTTTAAACTATTTCAATATATGCCGTGTCATAAATAGGCACTGATTATCACTCACTTGTGTTTATTAAATGCTTTGGTTTCGTATGGATGGTCACTAAAGCCTGCACATTACCGGAATTGACATAACACTAGAGCTACTATATCTCCACCAATAGCGAATATTTGATTTAAATTACAATAAAATCCTTTGTGTTAGACTAGGTTAATCTACACGCGCTTATGTTTGTCGAGGTAAATGTAATCCTCTCATTGGATGACCTGGTTATTGATATATAGGAGTTCCACCGTCTTGTAAATTGCTTTCATGACTGGTACCCTTCATTGCTAAAGCTTACAAAAGTCTCTAAATTTCCAAAAATTTAAATTCAATGCTAATAGATATCACTTGCACGTCAGGGGGGGGCATTTGTGTTTGACAAACACCTCTTGTTTTTCATCAAACTGCCAGTGTTTTTATTCAGAAAAAGTACACAAGGGGACCTCAAGTGTTCATCTGAATATGCGTATACAATGTAAGTTTGGTTTCTTTAGGTAAATGGTAAAGCCCCTACAAGAGCATATCACAGTGCCACATTGTATCGCCATGAGCTGTGGATCTTTGGTGGTGTATACCCGCGTACAGACCCCCAACCAGATGGTTGCAGTAACGAAGTGAACATATTTAGTCCAGTCATGGCCAGCTGGTACCAACCTATTGTTTCCGGAGACAAACCCATTCCTAGATCTGGGTAAGTGAATTAAAGTACAGTAAAAGATAAAAAAGAAAGTAAATACAGGCTTATTGTTTTATGATGTGGAAGGGGTTTGGCACATCCATGGCTTTTTAAGCCAGTCTCAGTGGGCTGATATTAGGTCCTTATACCAAATAGCAAACATTTTTACCAGTTTCATGAAAAAAATTCCCAATATCAAGAAAAATATTTTCCATTTCAACAAAAATCCCTTTTTCCTATAAAAAGAGAAAAAAATAAATCAAGAAACCATATAATCAAAAGACATCAAATTACCTGAATAGTTTGTTTACTTTAATCTGTGATTTCATGAATTTATATGTGTATTGTCCAACAATATTGACCTGGCACCGCATTAAATTTCGTAAAGGTCATAGGAAAAACACTGGAACATACATGTAACCAGAGAACAAATTGATATAATTGTTCACTCCGAACGTCAGTGAGTTGTGGTGTATTGGTATACATGCCGGACTACGGATCTGATGGTCTCTGGTTCGAATCCTCACAAACATTATTTTATAAAAAAACACATTTTTTTTCTTTTACTTGTAAAAAAATCATTTGAAATCTTTTTACTACTCGTACATCTGGTTTTAGAATACCCTTTGAATAGTGTTTTTCTACAATTTTATTTGTGACATTATGTAACCGTATAGGCAATAAATGCATTTTACTTTAGCCCATACACGCAAAATATTCAGTTATAAAATACTTCACACTACACCGGTAGTTTACACAGAAAAATAACAGTCTATACGAGATTTAAAAGAATGGAAATTTGAAAATTAAAATAAAACAAACAAAAGTGGCTAAAACATTAATTCGAACCCACAAGTTTACGTCTTTATTCTCGAATTTAAACACTTTTACCGACTGCGCTAAGTGGGCTTCTTACATTTTGTAGCTTATTAAAATTGGTTATACATAACATATCGATTTAAATTTAGATCGTAAAGTTTACGAAATATACCGACTCCAGGGTCAAATTCAAGAGTGCCAGGTCAATGTTGTTGGACAACAACTGGTGTATACAGAGTAAAAAATTTCCAATTGGGGCGGCAGCCTTTCCCCCTGTTAAACATAGCTATAGATCTAATAGACTAATTTCATGATAAAAACTTGTAAAAGGATGCCCATTATTTCCAGGCATTCAGCGACACTGATAAATGATCAGTTGGTGATATTCGGAGGATGGGATGCTCCTATCTCGTATAATGATCTTCATATTCTAGATATGAGTAAGTCTTACAAGTTGTTAGCACAAATGTTTTATTTAACCATTAGTATCACATTATTTCTAGAGTGTTTTCCTCAAGGTTTAAGAATATATAATTAACATTCTTAACATATGCTTAACCTATAGGCACTCATTTGAAGGCCCGTACGTCCTTAAGTACATCCCCCAAATCTTATGGCATCCTCATTAAGTATCAGCCGGATTTCTGTCAACCTAAGTCGATGATCAAGCAGGATGTGTAGATGATTGTAAAGAAAAGGTTTTTTTCCTGCGACCTTTTTTGCCAGAGTTAAGACCCTTTGTCACAAATATTGTTGCAGCAGTGTGTCCCAAGGACACAGTCTAGTTAGTAAACATTTTGATATTTGGTTACATATTATGACTTGATTGTGTTGTTTGTTTTGTGAAAAACATCATTATCAGAGTCTTTTGCTCAACTTAATAATAACATTTCAGGTATAGTTGAATGGTCACAGCCAAAAGTTACAGGAACCCCACCCAGTCCAAGGAGGTAGGATAGATCATTGGTGTACAAGTTGTTTGCAATGTTGTGGTTGGCATTATATTTTGCACTGGTTTAATTTTTGCCTGTAGGCACAAGAAAAATTGCGCTAAGTAAACCCCTAGCAGACAGACCCTTGCCACTGTGGGTTTGAGTCCTGTAGAAGCTCACTTGGTCTACCATGCTGCCATCTTGTGATGAATACTTTTCCTGTCTTGTTCATTTTGAAAAGGCTGCAAAGTTACCATTATCCTAGGCAAAGAAATTAATTTCTAAATATTTGCATTGCCTTTAATGGTTTTATTATTAACTTAAAGTTTTTATGCATAGATGATACCGGTAGTTGAGTTTAAAATGTTTTTAGAATCCTGATTAAAATAATTGTTTTGTTTTTATTATTAAAATCGGGAATTATACAACATGTAGTTTTCAAATTATTTAACCCCTTACTCTATATATACAATTTTTATGTGACCACTGTAGATCCAGATCAGTCAGCTCATTCATGCCATCTGATCTGGACCTACAAAGGTTGCTTCTTGGTCAGAAATAACCTAATGAATCTAACTGCAAACAGTGTAGATCTAGATGTGCCGGCCGATCGATGTCAACACAGTTTGCAAATAGGATAACGGCAATAACCCATAGAGTAAAAGTTTGTGAACAAAACTTATTCTAATAGATGATTAAAGAGAAATTACTGTATACATGTACAGTAAAACCCCTCATTACGGACACTCTGATATTACGGGCACCCCGGTATTATGGGCGATTTTTTAAAGAACAGACATGTTCTATTCTTGATTTAAACCCACAATTAAGGACAACTCACTATTAAGGACACTTTCCCTCAGTCCCTTAGGCGTCCGTTATAGAGAGGTTTCACTGTACTATGCTTTACATTTTCAGCTGGCATGCATCATGTGCACTGAGCGGCAACAGGTTACTAATTCACGGTGGTTACAATGGAGATTTTGCACTAGAAGATACCTTTGTGTTTGATCTTGGTAAATAAGACATTTTTTCATTAGAACTATAAAATTGGTTGAGCCTATATATAGACAATCGGGCATTGGTAATAATATATTTTCAGTTTGTGCTATTTTTAACCAGGTTGTCTTTGGAAATCCTTTGTTATTAGATTCGGGTATATTGTTGGGAAGGCAGGCAGGAATCAATATTTGGTTAATTCTTTGGTAAAATTCCACTTTTGTTGTTAAGTCATTGTATATTTTGTTACAAAGTATACAATACCACCTGTCATAATAGACAATCCAATGTAAGATTTTAAGTTAATGACTGCTTACTCCAAGAGGAAGCTTAATACAGTTTGATCTGTAGTTGGTTATAACTTGTATAAACTTGAACATTGGCTTTATATTGCAGAAAGCTGCTTAAATTGTTTAAACTACCTGGTCTGAAGGTTATAAAGCTGAGATTGGAAAACCAGTCTCAAATCTCAAGCATCTGATTGGCTGAAATGGCGACCAGTTGCCATTTCAGCCAATCAGATGCTTGAGATTTGAGACTGGTTTCCATGCTCAGTTTTATAACCTTGGGCACTGGTATTTTTTGTTGTGGCACAAAATGCCATGAATGTACATGAATATTATGATGTTGCAATGAAAATGGCCCTTAACTCTATATCTATGAGTTTTATCGCATGAACTCACAGATCAGCCAGCACATTCTTGTCAGGTTTTACTCTGTTCACTTCTTGGTCAGAAATAACTTCATAAATCAAATGCAAACTCTGAAGATCCTGATCAACGGCCATAAAAGTTGTATCTAAAGAGTAAAGGGAAAGTAAAGGAAAGAACAAAAATAAACTAATGATTCAATAATTTAGAACTACAAAAAATGGTCTTAAATTTATAACAACAGCAACATGAAATACAAATGGAATATTTTATCTTTTCAGACCAGTTGACCTGGAACAAAATTTTTGTAGAAAATCAGCCGAGTGCTCGAGTGGGACACAAGGCTTTGTGCATGCCATATCGCCATGACAACGAAGAAGAGGATGAGGTCATCATATTTGGCGGGGGAGACAATGATGGTGCTTATTTTGACGATTTGTACAGTATTTATGTACCTTTCAATCCTGCAACAGTTCTGTGAAAGTTTTTCAGTAAATGAAATTGACTTGCATGTATCAATATCGGTACAGAAATTGTGGGTAAAAATAATGAAATTTCGGTATATAAACCTTGTGCCGTGCGTGAATCAGATATTAAAGTAACTGATCAAAACAGGCTTTTATGTCTTATAAAACAAATGCTCACAGTGACTGAATTGAAAAGGTTGTTTAGTTGTAAATTGTCTGCAAAGGAATAAGGCTTGGCATAAGGTAAATTGTAATTGTTAAGAGAGGAAAAAGTGAGGGCTGGGAAATGAAATGGGCAGAGTCTGGAAAGCAGTAATTTAAAAAGATGAGGGATGAATGGGTTGGGAAATGAAAGAGGCGCGGCCTGGTATATTATCAGTTGTAACAATGAGATAAGGGTGGGGTTGCGAATGACGGGACATATTGAAGCGTGTTGTAAAGTTTGTGTGCCTTGTACAAGTGACGGGTACTGAAGTCCATCAACAGATAAAATATGGATGTAGAGAGAAAGAATGAGCCATTTTATATGGAGGAAGAGTCACGGACAAAGTAAAGTTTGATAATTTCTGCATAAATCTGATGCCTTTTAGTTGTGCAACTGTATTATAATATAACTGAATATTTTTATTGTTTTAATGTACATGTATGTAGTTGTAAAGAAACTGTAAACTGTAGTCAGTGTTCTTCTGTCTTCTAGTCTGCAATTAAAGGTCTTACAACGCCTTACTCCATATACCACTTTTATCACATGGGCCAACAAATGTAGATAAGATCAGCTGGCACAGCTTTTCCATCAGATCTGGATTTACACTGTTTTCTTCTTGGTCAATAATAACATAATGATTCTAAAAGCTTAAAGTGTAGATCCTGATTATGTGATAAAAGTTGTAACAGTAGAGTAAAGGGTTAACCCTGTATTCAATACATGTAGATACAGCTTTTATAACATGGGTAACCAATTTAGATCCAGATCAGCTGTCACATACAATTTGTGCTTTCATTTCTCTGAAATTCCAGTTTGAAATGAAGCCCCAGTCTTGGACAAGAAATCAGGGCCCAAGATCATAAAACTAAAACTGGAGACCAGTCAAATCTCAAGCATCTGATTTGCTGAAATGTGACCTGTCGCCATTTCAGCCAATCAGATGCTTGAGATTTGAGAGGTCTCCAGTTTAAGTTTTATGATCTTAGGCTCAGGCACACTATGTCGACTTGTATTTTAAAATTGTTATGTTTCAGCTCAACCTGTTAAAACTAGCTTAGATTGCACCTTGTAAGTGCCACGGCCAGGTCAGAATTTATATCTCAAGGAGCAAATCTATTTCACATTGCAAAAGTTTAAAGACCTTAGTAGGTTATCAAACATTATCAGTATTGTCATTTTAAACAGATTTAATATGTGTTTAAAGGCTAGATTCTAGTGCAAATACTAAAAGTCTAAAATTTAGATGTCAAATAAAATCTACTGGAATTTCAGAAAACAACCATTTACTCCATATATACAGGTTGTTATTATGTATGTGCAACTATTGTAGATCCAGATCTGCTAGACCATTTATGCCATCTGGCCCGGATCTGCACTGTTCACTTTTTTGTCAGAAATAACCTAATAAATAAAAAAATGAACAGTTTAGATCCTGATCAGATGTCATGGATGTGCCAGACGATAGATCTAAACTGTTTGCCCTCGCAATTAAGGTGTATCTATGGAGGAAAGGGTTAAACAGATTTAATAGGTCTAATAGCTAGATTCTGGTGCAAATTCTAAATGTCTAAAATTTAAATGTCAAATAAAATTTACTGGAATTTGAGAACACTTACACCTTTACTCCATATATACTGGAGGTTATAATGTGTGTGCAACTATTGTAGATCCAGAACATTCATGCCATCTGGTCAGGATCTACACTGTTCACATTTAAATTCATTTGGTAAGAAGTGACCCGTTTAGATCCAGATCAGAGATGCACATGTGATAACCCCCATTTATATGGAGTAATGGGTTTAAACCAGTTGCTTAGTAACAAGCTTTATATTTGTATACATGTATGATAACTCTTAGTTTTTCATATTTTTAGATGTCAGAACTATTAGAAGAATATGTGCTGTAATACTCTATTTTTTTCGGCATCACACCTCAGGGGTTAAAGCTCTGCTTGCATTTTTAGCTCACCTGAGCACGAAGTGCTCATGGTGAGCTTTTGTGATCGCCTGATGTCCGTCGTCCGTCCGTGCGTGTGTCGTCAACTTTTTCTTCAAACGACTTCTTCTCCTGAACTCCTGGGCCAATCTTGCTGAAACTTGGCAGGAATGTTACTTGCATGAAGCTTTACCAAAATTGTTCAAATGGTTCCGGTCCATTGCCTATCTAGGTCACAGAGGATAAAAATAGATTTTGAACATGAAATTTTTAAAAATCTTCTTCTCTGAAACCGTAAGGCCTAGAACTTTGATATTTGTTGTGTAGCATCACCTAGTGGTCCTCTACCAAGATTGTTCAAATTATAGCCCTGGGGTCAAAATTGGCCCCGCCCCAGGGGTCACTTCATTTTACATAGACTTGTATAGGAAAAACTTTAAAAATCTTCTTGTCTAATACCTCAAGGCCTAGAGCTTAGATATTTGGCATTTAGCATCCTCTAGTGGAACTCTACAAAGTTTGTTCAAATTATTTCCCTGGGGTCAAAATTGGCCCCGCCCCAGGGGTCACTTCATTTTGCATAGACTTATATAGGAAAAACTTTAAAAATCTTCTTGTCTGAAACCACAAGGCCTAGAGCTTAGATATTTGGCATTTAGCACCCTCTAGTGGAAATCTACAAAGATTGTTCAAATTATTTCCCTGGGGTCAAAATTGGCCCAGCCCCAGGGGTCACTTCATTTGACATAGACTTCTATAGGAAAAACTTTAAAAATCTTCTTGTCTGAAACCACAAGGCCTAGAGCTTAGATATTTGGCATTTAGCATCCTCTAGTGAAACTCTACAAAGTTTGTTCAAATTATTTCCCTGGGGTCAAAATTGGCCCCGCCCCAGAGGTCACTTCATTTTGCATAGACTTATATAGGAAAAACTTAAAAAATCTTCTTGTCTGAAACCACAAGGCCTAGAGCTTAGATATTTGGCATTTAGCACCCTCTAGTGGAACTCTACAAAGATTGTTCAAATTATTTCCCTGGGGTCAAAATTGGCCCCACCCCAGGGGTCACTTCATTTGACATAGACTTATATAGGAAAAACTTTAAAAATCTTCTTGTCTGAAACCCCAAGGCCAAGAGCTTAGATATTTGGCATTTAGCATCCTCTAGTGGAACTCTACAAAGATTGTTCAAATTATTTCCCTGGGGTCAAAATTGGCCCCTCCCCAGGGGTCACATCATTTTGCATAGACTTATATAGGAAAAACTTAAAAAATCTTCTTGTCTGAAACCACAAGGCCTAGAGCTTAGATATTTGGCATTTAGCACCCTCTAGTGGAAATCTACATTGTTCAAATTATTTCCCTGGGGTCAAAATTGGCCCCGCCCCAGGGATCACTTCATTTTACATAGACTTATATAGGAAAAACTTTAAAAATCTTCTTGTCTGAAACCACAAGGCATAGAGCTTAGATATTTGGCATTTAGCATCCTCTAGTGGAACTCTACAAAGTTTATTCAAATTATTTCCCTGGGGTCGAAATTGGCCCCGCCCTAGGGGTCACTTCATTTTGCATAGACTTATATAGGAAAAACTTTAAAAATCTTCTTGTCTGAAACCACAAGGCCTAGAGCTTAGATATTTGGCATTTAGCACCCTCTAGTGGAACTCTACAAAGATTGTTCAAATTATTTCCCTGGGGTCAAAATTGGCCCCGCCCCAGGGGTCACTTCATTTTACATAGACTTATATAGGAAAAACTTTAAAAATCTTCTTGTCTGAAACCACAAGGCCTAGAGCTAAGATATTTGGCATTTAGCATCCTCTAGTAGAACTCTACAAAGATTGTTCAAATTATTTCCCAGGGGTCAAAATCGGCCCCGCCCCAGGGGTCACTTCATTTTATATAGACTTGTATAGGAAAAACTTAAAAAATCTTCTTGTCTGAAACCACAAGCTGAGAGTACTTTTGTACTCAGGTGAGCGATATAGGGCCATCATGGCCCTCTTGTTTTTATCATACCAAGTGCAGCTTTCAAACTTGATACACTTTTTCATCCTCATCATCTAAGTTGGACTTTCTTATCTCAAATTTTCAAATATTGGCCCTTGTTGAACTTGGAATTTAATGTATAAGTTTTGAATATAGCATAACAATTATTTTATATTTAACTAATAAATGTACTTGATCATCTTTCACCTTAGTAGGTCCACCAAGTTCAATAACTCATTCTTTCATTGTTGTGAGATACTGGCCCTTTTTGCATTTGTATGTTTAGGTTTAACTGGCAAAACTCAATATACCATGGGTTATTTTTGTCGAGTACCTATATATGTCTTGCATTTTGATTTAATTATGATGTAACTTTTACATTTGATTAAATTATTATGTTTCTTTTACATATAACTTTAAGTTTTAACTTTAAAGTTTACATTCATGTTCCTTTCTTACAAAAGATCTTTATTGCTATATTCTCTCTGTTCTTTTTTTTCCACCAGACTTCTGCTTTCTTCCCTTTATGAAATGTGAATCGGTTCAAATTACACTTCTATTTCTCTTACCACTTGTTTTTATGTCTTTTGGAATAGTCCAGCATGCTGTTATTTCTAACTGTCTGATGTTTGTGTGGTTATATGTATGCAATAAATAAATTTATATATTACCACATTTCACAACATTGTTTTGTTCTTTTCTGAAATTGCACATGGCCACAAGAGACAGACATGTAATTATATGTCAGTTTGAAAACCCCACTGGCTGGGGTTCAACCTCTGTGGGGTTTTCCAATCAGAAACTTTAGAATGGATAAATCTACAGTTACCAAACTTGATAGATATTAGATTTAATGAGAAGTAAAACCATTTTTGTTGGCGGGGGGAGGGGGGGGGTTCAAGGTAAATGTCACAAATAAAAATTATTGTCTATACATTGTAGACTTGCTGTGTAGAATGTTTATGGTTGTACTCGACCTTTTATAGTTGGGAACAAAATGATAAAGGTCATGATGACAGCGATGTTTAAAAAACCAATACTCAGTCCTTGTATTTGGACACACTCTTACCATTTTGGCCTTATAGGACAGATACATCACAAGATAAGACCACAATTGTGCAAAAAACAATAGAAGCACCATTGAAAGAAGGAGATAAACTGTTCTTACACTAAGGTGACATCTGGGCCTAAGATCATAAAACTAAATCAGGAGACCAGTCTCAAATCTCAAACTTCTGATTGGCTGAAATGGCGACTGGTCGCCATTTCAGACAATCAGATGCTCAAGGTTGAGACTTGTCTCCAATCTCGGTACATGTGTTATCTTGGTCACAGACCTTGTTAGCAGTCTAATTCTGAACTGGTTGTTCTTTCGAGTATGCTGTCTGCTTTACAGGAGTTCCTTTTATTAGTACTTTCGTATTTTTTTTTTTTAATGTCGCGGGGAAAAAGTTTCGCACAAAAACTGCAAATGACATTATCCCTGGCATGAATTCGGACAAGTGCATTAAACCTTTTAGACGCACTGTTACATAGTTTAATAGTGTAATTTGCTGGTGGTTTAAAACTCCTGCAATTATCCTAGCGAAAAATAAGCAAAAAATAAATTTGTTCGAAATAAAATGTTACTAAAAACAGTTTAACCTCCAGCCGCCAAACTTGGGACAAATATTGGTCATAGTTTATAAATGACTTATTTTGGATCAAAAGGTCAAGGTCACTAATATCGAAATAATATCGTGTTCCTTTTTAAACATTATCTTTTGACCGAGAGTTACCGAGCATTTCATGTCCATCTTATGAAACCTGCAAAAAGTAATAAACATGTTGGCATTATGATAAATAATTGAACGACACACAGACCTACAGCTGCGAAATTGATATAGCTGTGGTTAGTAGATCTATTTGGTTTCAAGGTCAAAAGATTAAGGTCACCTTATAAAACAAATGAAAGTAAAAGTTTGATCAACATACGACGAATAGTTGTTTAGAAATTCGTTAAATTTTATCTGAACATTTTTCAAGTCGCTAAACTACCACAGTTATTGGTCGTCATGATCTGTAATTGATGTTGAAAAAATGATAGGCATACAGTCAACATACTTGGAAGTGATTTTTGCAATAGTCATTTCAGGTAGAGGCAATATCATTTGAAATTCACAGTACCGCTATTTGTGCAGTGTGGCGGCCGTAAAAAGTCTCCCCGTACATATAGTCTGTTCTTTTATCAGTAAAAATACCCGTTACCGATGGCGTGCAGTGATGATAACGTATATCATGGCTATCCGAACAACCTTTTGAGGATTAGCTCAGTTGGTTGCGTCGTCGGAATTGCAGCGTTAGGCGCTGTCGCCGTGACGGTGCGGGTTCGCTCCCAGGTAGAGGCAATATCATTTCTAATGTTTTCTGTAAAAATGTCACGGTGATCAAATAAACCAACATTACTATAGATCAGTATATGGAGAATGGTTTGACCGTGACTTAACCTTCTTGATCTACAAGAACTAGTTCATGGAAATTGCAGAGTTACGCCTCTTTTATTATTTCTAATAAAACTGGAACTTTCGTAGAAAACATAGCTATTTAGTTCGCTGATTTATTCTGGACAGAGTTATGACATTTACTGCATCTGTAAGTTTTGCATATTGTACAAACAAAACACAACACAAAAAATCAAATTGAAACCTTTCTGTGAAAAAAGGAAGCGCGTTTACGTCTCTCGAATGAACTATATCCGGTGTACGGTGTATGTCCTTTACTGTATTTTTGTGCTAGATTGTTGCATACTTGTACGTGTCTCATAATGCAACCTTTCTTATCAGCGACACCAGACTGCTCTCATACAGATATATTACGTAGAAAAACTGCCCTAATAATCATTTCATCTCTATATTCGTAAGTATAACATAAACTGACTTAATTATATTGATACAAAATTCTAACATCTTATTCTTGCTAATGCTGTGACTGATGAATATTTGGTGTGACGACTAAAAGTCTCATTTTGTTAGTTTAATCAAACGTACCGACTGATTTAATTTTTAATGAAAATAAAACAACAGAAAAACAAAACAAAACAATGGAAAATAAAAATACGAAGTCATGTGGCATTTCTTGCACTGGCGAAGGATAGGTAATAAATATTAGATTGTTTTAGCTACACAGCTTTTGTTCTCTCTCAGGATCGCACAAATGCCTTTTTTAGAATTAAAAAAAAACAACGACAAAGCGTAATAAAGTTTTAAATACATTTGTGCATCGTTTTATTAAGTCTGGAGTGTTTACTTTTTTGTGTTTCTTTCTAGTTATAGACCGTTATATATATTAAACGAATTATATTTGAAAATTTACTTGAAGCCTGACTGTTTGAAATTCGTAAAAATATTTGAATAAAAATAGTACAGTTTTACCCAAGTAATTTAATATATTTCAGCATTTTTAGAATAAATATATGTCGGTCGTTATAAACAGGCTAAAAATAGCGAGGCAAAGGAACATGTTCACACGAAAACTTCAGAATTATAATTAATGATAATTAAGTTATTAGACAAAGATTATCAGAATATTCCAAATTGCTTCTCTTTGTTGCCTAATAAACGACTGTTTGTCATCTTTTTTCTTCTGTTTTTAAACTATTTTGTTAAACCGATTCGCAATATTAAAACATATCCCTTGCTATATTAATAAATCGCGTCCGGCTTCTCTTTCAAGGCATACACTCACCCAAAATTCTAATCTGTCATTAATTGAATATATTTACAATGTGTGCTTGTTTCGTTTCTTCCATGTTTCAAGAAACGGTTCGAAAAGAACTGTATTGTCTTGAAATCTGTTGTTTAATACCATTTCCAATTTAATCTTTATTGTTTTCTTAAATGAGTCAAACACCATTTACTTACACAGCAGGATCAAAATTAGTACAGTTTTTTATTGAAAGGAAGGTAATGGAATAAAATTGGATACTTAAAAACGAATTTCTTTATGGAAAATGCTGGTGATAAATGAGGCTTTATGTTTTTCTTACTAACGAAGGTTCCTATTAAAAAAAAGAACAAGCATTTCAGAGCAGTATCTTGTTGCTTGATCTTTCATTGCATTTAATGCAGTTTTAGCAAAATTGGGGATAACTCGTGCCTAACATTTTCAAAGTAAATTATTACAAGTTTAAAGCTTAAACCGAAGACTCTTGTTGACAAATGACTACATATAAAGAGTAAAGTCTTGTCGTTCTAATAAAAAATTGAGACAAAAAGTGACCAATTAGAACTTTGGTTGAATGTAAACTTTTCTGTTGCTTTAATGTTATTTAAACATAAATAATTACAAAAATACAGTAAGGTAAATATAATGAAACAATTTTAGAAGCTATAATTTGCTAAGGACTAAAAAATAAAAAATAAAAACCTGATATGTCACCGAAACAAACAAAGCATATTAACTGACGGAGGTAATTAGGTTGAAAATACTAGTTCCGCAGAACAGTGAAAATACAGATTTCAAATTGAGTATTTACAGAAGGAAGTAAACTTAGAATTTCTACTAGGAAATTATCTACTGAATTTTATATTATTTCATTTAAAACTAGAATGTGTCCTCGGACACTGATACCCCCACTGCTGCAAAATAATTTTTTTAATAACAAAGGGTCATAACTCTGGTAAAATGGTCGCAGGAAAAAAATCCTTTCTTTACGATCATCTACACATCCTGCTTGACCATCTGTGCAAGTTTAAAAGAAATCCGCCTTATAGTTTAGGAGGAGTTGATGCCACAAAATTTGGTGACGTACGGACGGACGGACGAGTGCAGCTATAAAAAATATATAATAAACTGATATGTATTATTTCTTACTTTGATACTGTAGTACGAATATTTTGAAATATTTGAAAGGGTTCCATGGTTGTTAAGTTATTTATGTCTTGGTCATTTATAGAATATAAGAATAAACATCAGCTATATACGATTAAAAAGTAAGGGTGGAAAGCCAGAGCTGTCTTATATTGTTGTTTTCGAATTTATTCAACCGCTTTGGTATTATATCAGTTCATTTCTATAATATATAAAACCAAAACATGTATTTATTGAACCAAAACTCATTATATTAATTCACACGTACAATATATTATACGGACTCGTCGATATATGAAACCAATATACCTTTATATAGATTCAGTCTTGCTTTGTTTGTATTGGAAACTGTATTGAATGAAACCAGTATGTTCAAATATGAATTCACATTTTAATATATACAACCAACTGCCTTTGTATACTGCCAACTTGCGCATATATAAATATATTTTTGAATTGTATTTAACGAATGTATTAATATTTAAAACCGAATTAGACATACATAAATCCAACTGTCCTTATGTGGAATGAGAGTATCATTATATTATATCATTTTCACGATATATGAAAGTAACTGTTCATATATAAAACCGAAGAAGAAATATATATATTCGCTTCGTCCTTGTATGAAATCGAGTAAAACTTATATTATTTCGATTCATCATTCGTTGAACCAACCATTCAAATGTGTAACCAATGTTGCAATATATCAGTTCATATTGACATTGTATTTAATGACTGCATCTTTTTATCAAACCAAAGTAGACATATATGTATCAATCTGTCCTTGTGTGTAACGAGTGTAACATTATATGATATCATTTTGACAACATATGAAAGTAAACTGTTCATATATAAAACCGAATAAGAAATATATATGTTCGGTTTGATATACAATAAGAGCAGCTATCATTATACTTAACCGAAATGCATTGCTTTTATTTCATTTAACATTATATTAACTGAAAACGTTCTTATATTAAGGTATTTCATTACCCCAGTTAGTACAGTTGCACTAATGATGAGCTGTGAAAATTAAATTATCATTTTTTCAACAATTTCCAAACAAACTGTTATTATAATGTTACAAACAGATGAATATTGATAATAACAGGAGACAATTGTTGAAAAAAAAAGAATTTTGTTAGAAAAGTAATAAAATGTGGTACCTGCTATGTTGTCTAATCCGGGTGTCAAAATAAAGCACTTTCCGCTCAAATATATCAAAAATAATTAATTACAATATCCAGTTTAATGTTCCATCTTGGGTCAACCAGTGTTACTTTTTCAAAATAACTTGAAAATATTGCTCTTATAAATCAAAATCCAAACACATCATCCTTTGTCCCATGATGTCACTCACCCATGCAAAAAGCATGCAAATCATGCCCACTTGTGTTTACCTGTAGGACAGTTTAATCTCTACATGTATAACAATGTAAATCTTGTGTGATGGTATTTGTGCAGTGTTTTGAAATTCATAATAGTCAATGTTTAAAAAGTTATTTTGAAAAAGTAACACTGGTTGGCCCTAGATGGAACATTGAACTGGATATTGTAATTAATTGTTTTGGATTTATTTCAGTGGAAAATGCTTTATTTTGACACCCGGATTAGACAACATAGCAGGTACCACATTTTATTACTTTCTAACAAAATTCATTTTTTTCAACAATTGTCTCCTGTTATTATCAATATTCATCTGTTTGTAACAATATAATAACGATTTGTCCGGAAATTGTTGAAAAAATGATAATTTAATTTTCACAGCTCATCATTAAGATAGCTGTACTGTCTGGGGTATGAATTACCTTAAACGTAAGATCAATGTATGGATACAATAATTCTTTATATATATCCGTTTCGACAATGTGTCGTACCGTTCTTCGTTATATGAAACCGGCTTGTCATTATATTGACGAGACTATTCGTTGGTAGATGTATTTTACTTCGACACCGGCTAGGCATGCAGAAGACGCCGCAAAAGACAGTCCTCAGGCCATGAACTTGTCAAATGCTAACAATCAAGTGAAAAAATGTGAGAGTGGTGTATATTTGTTTTATTGCGTCTGTTTGTTTTGTGTTATCCCTGAGTGAGACATGTACTTGTTTTAATTGTATTTAAAAAATTGCATCTTTGTCCGACTTCGTGCCAAGATGTTTCGTCCCAAAGACATTTCGTCCCAAACTGGGAACACCGAGCCTACAAATAGGTATTGACAAACTTCATGCCTCTCTCAGGGATAACACATGTATATCAAAACGAACATATATATTTCTTATTCGGTTTTATATATGAACAGTTTACTTTCATATATTGTCAAAATGATATCGTATAATGCTACACTCGTTACACACAAGGACAGATTGATACATATATGTCTACTTTGGTTTGATAAAAAGATGCAGTCATTAAATACAATGTCAATATGAACTGATATATTGCAACATTGGTTACACATTTGAATGGTTGGTTCAACGAATGATGAATCGAAATAATATAAGTATTACTCGATTTCATACAAGGACGAAGCGAATATATATATTTCTTCTTCGGTTTTTTATATGAACAGTTACTTTCATATATCGTGAAAATGATATAATATAATGATACTCTCATTCCACATAAGGACAGTTGGATTTATGTATGTCTAATTCGGTTTTAAATATTAATACATTCGTTAAATACAATTCAAAAATATATTTATATATGCGCAAGTTGGCAGTATACAAAGGCAGTTGGTTGTATATATTAAAATGTGAATTCATATCTGAACATACTGGTTTCATTCAATACAGTTTCCAATACAAACAAAGCAAGACTGAATCTATATAAAGGTATATTGGTTTCATATATCGACGAGTCCGTATAATATATTGTACGTGTGAATTAATATAATGAGTTTTGGTTCAATAAATACATGTTTTGGTTTTATATATTATAGAAATGAACTGATATAATACCAAAGCGGTTGAATAAATTCGAAAACAACAATATAAGACAGCTCTGGCTTTCCATATAAGGGCCCTAGATTCTGGTATAGCAAACCAATGGGCCACCGTTTTATTGGAACAGACCTACGAATAGTTGTATTATTGGTTTTTTATGCACACAGTTTTTCTTTTCAGACACAATGGCGACTACCGTACTGATATTACTCAGCTTATTTGGTGCTAGTTCCGCCCATCAGCTGTTTATCAACAATCATTGCGGGTACACGGTCTGGGTCGGTCTCCTTGGCAACCCAGTTCCAGATGGCGGTTGGTATTTCAATTTTGTTTTTGAAACGAAAAGCGTTGGTGATAAAATTAACTCCAGTGCTACCTTAAATAGTTAATTTGTCAAAATATCAAAGTAACTATAATATTTTTATCGCACAAATGCCATTCGAAATGGCGTTAAATCAAACTCTATTTTAGTTATTTAAGTCAGATTTTCATAATTCTATCGCTGATGTGAAGAATATTTGTAGTTACAAATGTATTTGCAATTATATTTTTTCAAACTGAAAGAAATCCCCCGCCCCTAATCAGCTCATGCGGTCACACACTGACGAATTCAAACTAGACGAACAACCGGAGTGTCCATGACCTATGAAGAGAAAAAAAATCAAGAAATTAAACTCAATACTAAGACAAGTGGGGACTTAGAAAATTACTGTACATTTCTTATATTTTGTTTAAGTAGACTACTAGTATGTTATGAAACAGAAATAACCACTGGATAAACAACTCATAAAAATTATTCAAAAACATTAAAAACTTCGCCAATAAATGATGTTCCGACTTTAGTACTAATGCAATATTTGAAAACGTTATCAAACAAAGTCAGATATGTCCGAGATCGTTACATTTCTTTCACATGAAGTGCCGAGTCCACACGAAGTGCTCGTTATCTATTTGGTGTCTTTTGGATTCCGTTAGGCACTTATTGATATCTAGCCGCAAATCGAGACAAAATATTGTGACGACCAATGCAATATCTGTTGAAA
This sequence comes from Corbicula japonica, assembly GCA_038501625.1. Lineage (NCBI taxonomy): Eukaryota > Metazoa > Mollusca > Bivalvia > Venerida > Cyrenidae > Corbicula > Corbicula japonica. The sequence continues at coordinate 1,584,151 of JAZAYU010000069.1, read as the reverse complement.
AATGTTTGCTAGCCGGTGTATTGACGGGACAATGTCGGGGTGTGTTAACACTAACAAAAATAACCTCATCAAACACACAAACAAACAAAACACTGGTTTGGTAGTATGAATATCTGTTGATATCGGTTAGCTAGCCGATGGGATGAAGGGGAAGGAAGCAGTTGGATTATAACAAAATTACGCTGGTTTGGTAGCATGCAAACTCTTTTGACATCAGTTCGCTCGCCGTTGACTGGGATGGGTGGGGTAACATCTGAAACCTCTTGGCTATGATTTGGACCTGTAATGCATATAAAAAATGTGAACGTCCCGTGAAATAGTGACCAATTATTGGTAAAACTGTAACCTGGGCTAGTATTAATATTTCATTTTATTCCCGGCTTTAACGCTGGTTTACAGCCTTGGAAAAATATATCATATTTACACATATACTATGAAAATTACAAATGTTATGTTGTTATCTCAGCGGGATGAAAGAACTGCATAACAGAACAATGGTAATTTACTTGACCTTTTAATATTTCTAATTGCAGGGGGATTTGAACTCCGAGCAGGACAATCACACACAACTAACGTACCAAATCACTGGTCTGGTCGTGTTTGGGGTCGAACCCACTGTACCAATAATAGGTGTGAGACAGGTGACTGTGGCCACGGTTGGAACCCCTGTAGCGGAGCAGGTGGTGCTCCTCCAGCCACCCTGGCAGAAATCACGTTTGATACGGGTCCACAGAGCATTCAGGACTTTTATGACGTAAGCCTTGTTGATGGTTATAACTTGCAGATGTCGATGAGACCACGTGGTGGATACCGAGCCGGAAGTGGACATTATTACTGCGCAAGAGCCGGATGTAACACCGATCTTAACCGAAGCTGTCCGAACGAGCTTCAAGTTCACGGAACGGGCGGTGTAGTAGCGTGTAAAAGTGCCTGCTTGGCTTTTAACCGTGACGACTACTGCTGCAGAGGCGCACATAACGTTCCGCAGACGTGTCCGCCATTTTCATACTCCCAAATTTTCAAGGCCGCTTGTCCAGATGCCTATAGTTATGCCTACGACGATCAAGCCAGCACGTTCACCTGCAACAACAACTCCCCAGGGTCAACATCATACGACATCACTTTCTGTGGTTGATTGTTTTGTTAGTTGCGTATTTATTTGTTTTCCATTTCGGTTCAAGTCCAATAACTTGGGCATCTCTTAGACGTAATAAATTTTAGCTGTTTGTATTCGCGGTATCCTTAAATAGTTATATGAACAAAACTTTTCAAAATTGTAAATGATTAATTTATTCATGTCCCTAAGACTTTCGTCGGTTATCCATTAAGAATATCAATTCACCTTCACCTTACACACGATATTAACATTTTACAGCATGACGCCTAACTCTCAAAGTTCGAGAGGGACTTTGTTCAATATGCCTGTTCGTTCGGTCTGCTTAAAAATTGATTATATTTTAAAAAGAATATTACATAATGGTGCTGTAGCTTCCCTTCACAAAGAAGGCTAAAAATTGAAATAATTGCATATTATCACTTTTAAGAACGCCTTTTAAAGAAAAATTGCGTTACTTTCTGAATTCACAGAGTTATGAATTTACGCGTGCACCGTTTGGATAGTTAAGCGTCTTTTGAGGGTTGTATTCTCTCATAAAACAATCAGTTGACAAGGAAGATCGTTTCTTTGTTAAACCATCAGCCTGTGAATCAATTTCTGTCGGTCTTCAGTGATGAACTAGTTCGCCATATTTCAACGTGTTACAGGCTAATTACTTGTAAATAGTCCAGCGGATGTTCCTACTCGGGCTAGTCAGACAATTGCTGACACTAAATAGTCCCAATTTTTTTGCCTTTTGGGGGCATTAAATGGCTAGTATGGCCTGAAAGGAACATGTTAAGTAAATGAGATGCTTTTACTGACACACTGATAGCAAATTTATATTTGGAAATGCAGTATATGAAAAAAGGCCCTGGTTTGAGGACGGCATATGTAAAACAGTTTTGAAGTTCACACAGAAGTGAAAAAAAAACAGACCACCGGTTTCAAGGTGTCAAATCTCTCTTAATTGATAAATGACCCCTACTTTTCTTGCTGGAAATGGACAGTAGAAACAATTAGCTGTAAAAGCATGTAAGTTAGCCCTTATTAAAATGGTACCAGCTATGATTGCCAGCCTTTTGAAACATGTCATGTTTACTATAGTTTATATAGGGAAGTCTATTAACAGGTCTTACACCTACATACAAACGGTGCGGACGTTATTTTCATCACATTGTGAAAATCGGAATCTACCGAAATAGTCTTATATTCTAGAAAAGCTGACAAATCAACAGACTGGCTTTTTCAAGCAACTTGGCTGCACTAAGACAAATTTTATGTTAAAGAAAATGTACCTCGCGGTATTGGGAATAAAACAGGATCGTTTATGCTAGATTAAGCGATCGGGGACAGGTACGCCTCGGTCGGTATGAGTGGTCGCGTGGTCTCTTAGTTGCTCGTCATCGCTTCATTCCCGAAAATTTTGGACCTTTCAGAAACATTCCAGTGAGGAGCGAGAATCCAAGCCTTCGCAAAGCGATTCGGTAGAGGATGAGTAAAGGACGAGCTGGTCGAGTAGATATAGCCCGTGAATCGTTTCTAGGTCGAGATGGTTGACTAGAAATCGGAGTGCCTGTCGGACTGAGGTCTTGTGCCCATGGTTATAAAACTAAGCATGGAAACCAGTCTCAAATCTCAAGAATCTGATTGGCTGGTCGTCAATCAGATGCTTGAGATTTGAGACTGGTTTCCAATCCTAGCTTTATAACAGTCAGCCCAGGAGTCATGAAATGATTGTGTGGGTGGGGTCTTGAACGATCGAGTTTAAGTCGGGAAGAAGTTGCGCCTCATCGAACTTCGACGTTTAATTTGGGAGAATTGATCTTTTCGGCAGTCGGAAATAAGCTAGCTTTATATGTCGCTTAACTTGAATGTATGAGCAGCTGCATTTCCTTATTTCTAAATTCTTGGATGAATTAAGAATCTTACTGGTTACCAGACGAGATTGGAAATCTCGACATGTCTATCTTCATTTTATAAACAGCTTGAAAAAATCTACTGTTCGTTTCAGCAGCAACAATATATAACATTAATTTATGTTGTGCTACTGTCACACAAAAAGTTGGATTGGATAAGCTGTTAGTTTAAGGTATAATTCTTTTTATAAAATGTATAATTTCAACTCGAGTAAATGTGAAATAAATGTATAATGAGACTTAAACCGAATTTGCTAAAGCAAATAGAATTTGTAAATTTGGTATTCACAGTATGCAGAAAAAAGAATACACATTATTTCCATGTAAATGCGAATTCAAGCAATGGTGTACTTCACGTGTGTACAACCCGAGGGCGGCTGGTTTTCTTTTGTGCAATTACAATTACCATACTCATTTTACCATCTCATTAATTCCTACAGTTTAGCTCAGCTAAAGAAATCGCTTGTAAACATAGACCACTTGTGGATAAAAACAGCATTTATTTGTCCCGCTTACTGATTTGAAAACAAATTCACCCGTAAATAAAGATCATCTGCCTTTTTTCCAATTAGTGGTCTTTAAAGACAGGTTTTTGATGTATTTTATTCCGGAACTCATATATAGATAGCAGTGGGATCTATTTCTCAATCTTAACTGAAAATAGGCCAAAGACTGACTCGATCGTCTTGCACGTACTTGTGGGGGCGGGGGGCGGGGTTAATTAATAGTTCTTAGTTATCGGTTTCAATTACCTCCCTTGATGGCAATTATGCTAATTTCAAACCGTGCAAAATGTTGATCATTGTGGCTGACTGTACAAAGGCTGACTTGAACAGCATTGTATGCTGTCTGAAAATTCATGGCCTCATTCCATTAATTGCATTTTGCAAAGGTATACTTTGCATCAGTGTATTAGTAATAACATGTCAGTTACTAAACATGTCCCTTTCAGGTCAAACTTTCTACATAATGCCACCCACATGCCAAAAAATGGGGGCTTTTTAGTGTCAGCGATTGTCAGCCCGAGAAGGAATATCTGGTGTACTATTTGTATGCGTCTACTTGTGATTAAAGTATTTTATTCTTTTAAAGAATAGGCTAAACGGATACATTCCTTAAGTGGAGAAAAATAATTCAAAACTGTTTTCAAGATGGTTTAATATTATAAAAACGAACACAAACACCAACGCTTTTTCCTATATTTACTATGAAATTAACTCATTGGACCATAATATTTTATCAACAAACATGTTGAAATAACATTTGTGCAAACTGTTTATAAAGAAAATAAGAAAACAAGATAATCACGCTGTTCTTATTTATATAGCTACTGGGCTGAAGGTTATAAAACGGATACTGGTTTTCATTCTCAGTTTTATAACCTTTGGAACCGAGACCTTGGAACTGAGGTCTCAGTATTGTGCACCTCATGGAATGTGCCTTATCTTCTATTGTCCAACTAATAATTTGTTCTTAAAATGTCACAGCTAACATAAATGCAACAACTAAGAGAATATCACCAAATGTTATTTACAAAGGACCAATCAACATATTAACAATTCTTAACATGCACACATATAAATTGATCAAAAGCATTACTATTTCAGATAACGTACACAAACTTCGTTTTCTAGGCAACAGAATGCATGCGATAAGTCGACACCCACTGAACAGCACAATAACTCAAAGAAGTCCATCAAATGTTGATGTCGCATTCAATTCTGATGTCAAGGTTGAGCATTAACTGGTTTGTTTACCAGAAAATCCACCGCTATCTTCACAGATTTTCCATCATCATCGTCGTTATATTTAAGTTCTTCAAGTAATGTGGACATTTTACAGAAGTTTTTGTCACGCGCTTCGTACGCTGTATCTGTAATTGTGTAGACTTCATTCTTTCTAACGACTTTTTTGTCACTGCCTGCCGTGGCTACGCTTAAGCTCATAAGCGTGTTCACTTTACATGACCAACCTTTATTTCCTTCAGGAAACGAGCAAACAAGATAGACTGCCAAGTATTTGTCATAATCCTGATAAATAACTGCTCGCAAGTGAAATTTCAGTTCCCAAACTAGTACCTCCCGGCTGCATTCACAGTCATTAAGGGATAAATAAAAAATGTCGTCAATAACGTATTCCAGCGATGCTCCAATAGAATTTTCAAATCCTTTTACACCGGCGGTTTTTTCTAGTCCATGATAGATAAGTGATTTGACATACTTTGTGTTAAAACCTGCAACCATCCGGCCAAAATGGGCGAACACATCGTTCTGGAATTGTAACAATACATCAGGTGCTAAGTCTTTGACATCTTTCTACGTCAATTTCGATCGTAGTGACATCTCCTGTACACAATAGTTACGGATGTCTTTATTTACGTAGTAAAAGCCGTAGTGATAGTAGATTTCCATGATGTCCTTTTATGTCAATTGAGAGCCGTGGTCCTCCAAATATTCGATTAAATACGTAGCACATTTCTCCATCAAGTCAGCCACTTGGTATTCGTTAGCAAGTGGTAATACAATAAACACGTTTTCTTTATCGATAGGTCTGGTAGATGTTGGATACATACACTGCAAAAACTCATGGAAATCGTCAAACTTTGTCTCCGGCAGAATTATTTCCTCTTTATCTTTTTCCTCAAACGGGGAGCTAAACACCCTCTCAAACACTGGTGATACCATTGCTAGCACATTCTTAGCTGCATACAGCCGTTTACCTTCTACGACAAAAGCAACATTGTCTTTTCACGTTTTCTTGTCGAAAGCCAGCACTTTGCCACAATCTGTTCTTGTTTTGTCGTTCTCCTTTTGATTACTGTGAATCCTTGCTTGTTGCTTCAAATGCTAAACAATTTGCAGTACAGTGTTAACGTATAAAATGCACTTTGAATTCCGGAATCATTCAAGTATGAATATATTGATTAATTCTCAAACACCTTAAGTGTCGCTCAAAATTTATTTTGGGTTTATTATGAACATTGTTTGATAACGGTAAAAATTATACATGTAAAATAGCTTAGAGGTTTCGGATGCCATGACGAAAAAGGAAAGAACGGTAACTATAGTCCCCGATGTAAAGCTTATTTTTAGTTTGAGTGAGTTATTATTCCGAGCAACACCTACTCGACAAGAATAAAAGAATCATCTTGTTACGCTTATATTCTCATTTAGGTATTTGTTTTATGAGGAACTCTTTGAATGGTGTTTTATTCCTTTATCTGAGTTGATTTTAAGTTAAATTGCTCATTAACTTAAAGTTCCGAATCAAGAATTGAGCAAATGACCATCGATTAAAAGTAACTTAAGCATTCCAAAACAATTTGTTGTTTTTTTTTTCAATTGAAAGGGAGGTAATATGAAATGCTTGGAATTTCTTGCGCTGTTTATCAATGACTAGTTATTTTGTTAACTAATCTTATGAGATTGATTTAACCACAAAAACTTAAGAAATTGAATTCTTTCCAATAGATGTAAATATATTTTAGAACCAATTACTTCTTTCTGAAAGTTATCCGATGAGTGACTGTAGGATTAAAAAAAACGTTTATTTCTTTTCAGTAATTACATAAATGCAAATTGGTTTCTAAATTTGCAAAATTAAAGTGGAAAGTGATTTTTTATATTTGCAAAGTATATTTTCTACTTTAAAGCGGCATTACTTTAATTTAACCCGCTAGTGTATGAAGTATTACATGTATGTGAAACTGTAGGCATAAATTAGCAGCATTTGTTCGGGCTAAAAAAACTTTTAATTTACTAAAAATTTGGTCCGCGCGACTAAAAGCGAAACGAAAGGAGGATTTCCGAAACGTCACAGAAATCGTAATCGCGCATGAAGTGGTCTCTTGTCTAGTGCTAAATATATCTCCATTATGTTTAGCTTCTTAAAAGTTCGTTAACAATAACAACTTTGAAAGTTTGTCATATTCACTTCATACTTGGAATATATCATCAGCATGAAGAAAGGAATCCATGTCACCAAGAATAAAAACACCTGTTTTACTTTATTGAGTTATTTCAAATGCAAGTTTAACATGAAACTTAATGGTGCCTATAACTTTGAAAGTATTTGTCCTATTCACTTCATACTTGGAAAATATCATCAGCATGAACAAAGCAATCCGTGACAAGAATAATCACTCCTTTTTCATTATTTTTCGAGTAGTGCCCCATTCAGACACCACTTATTGCCTTAAAACGTTGAAAGTACGTGTTCTATTCACTTGATACTTGGAATATAATCTGCATGAACAAAGCAAGATCAAACAACAAGAATGATAACTCCTGTTTCGCTATTTTTGTGTTATACCCCTTGCAGACAACTTTAGTATGAAACTTAATGTTTATAACATTGAAAGTACGTGTCCTATTAACTTAATTATTAAAATATATCATCTGCATGAACAATTCTATTTGTAACGTTACAACAAAAAATGATAACGCCTGTTTCACCATTGTTCAAGGTTATGCCCCACTCATTTGAATTTAATATGGAACTGATGTTACCTATAAAATTAAAGTACTTGTTTTGTTTATTTAATAATTGAAATATGTCATCTGCATTAACAAAGCCATCTGTGAAATGGGGAATGATTACTCCTAATTAACTTTTTTATTTGGTTATGTCCCTTTCAAATAACTTTAGCCTGAAACTTAATTGCTTATAACTTGGGAAGTATTTAATTTTGTTCTTGTGACTATACTTGATATATGTCATCTGTTTTAATGTAGTTATATATGTTCTGAGATGTGCTCCTTTCAATGATTTTAGCCTGATAACAACAAATCAATAATTATCAGCAATTCTGTAGTTTTGCCATGCAATTTGAATAACATTTTAGTTGAAAGACCGAAAAACGCCAAAAAAGCGAAAAACGCCGGAAAACGCCAAAAAATGCAGGAAAACTATAAAAAAATATTTACAACACTATAGCATATCATCAAAATGTAATATTTGTGAATAAATATAAAGTCATATAAGGATTTATACTATTTTGGTAAACAGAGAATGCAATATAACTTGTTCCGGCTCCAATATAGTGCGGAAACGCTTACCACTTATTTGTCAATTCGTAGCTACTTCAACTATAAATAAAACGAACATTGAACAATAGTTTATGTTCTAAAATTTAAAAGTTATTCATAAATGTAAGGTTATAAAAAATGAATATATGGACTATTCTATTTCAGTAGACTGAATGCAAAATAAATTAGTTCCGGGTTCAATATAGTGCAGGAAAACGCTAACTTCGTATTACTTATTTCAGCTATAATTAAAACAAAAATGTAAAAATACTTTATAATGTGTATATGCCTATTAGATTTCTATTTATATTGAATTATGTTTTTATATTTGAAAGACACAATAACCGCATTATACCAATAACTGCCATATCTCCGGATATTTCCTGTTTATAAAGAGATAACGAGAACGGATACAGTGACACGCATCCTCCGAACGTAAGTGAGAGAAACAATATGCATATATTCAGTAAACAACGACAATAAGTTTACATTTAATAATGAAATAAAAGAGAAACTCAGATGAAACAAGCAGTGAACATAAACAAGTTTAAGATATAAAACAAATTTTAAGTTATGATGAGAGCTGACCACGTCAGAGAACTCCGGCGATGCCGCTTTTAACGTATTCAGTAATGCTCAAACTTCACAAAAACAAACTACTTTCTGACAATATGAAACTTGTATGACGGTGTGAAAAAATTCTTAAGCATTTGGTATATTTTATTTTATTTTTTGACAACATCGTATTGTTTGCCGGAGTCCTTGTGTCACGGGTCACGTTCGCGCTGTACAGGCATATTGTACGTGTGTAGTAATTCTATTTCCCAATTCTTTGTTTCTGGTTTTTATTCTATAATTGTTCAACTTCAAACGAATTCGAGTTAATTATTGGTCTAAGTTTGAAGTATTTAGTTATTATTTCGGATTATTCTAAATGGAGATACATGTCGCGCTCACTTCGGCCTGATTGTTTTAGATATTATAAAATCAATGTTTCTTACGCATTTCCTTACAAGATGTATTTCAAACTAAAGCAGAATAAAAAAACTGCAATTTACAATTAACAGCTAAATACGTGCACAATAAGACCTATAAAGGCCACTACTGTTTATAAAGTATAAAGAACTTAAATGAATATGTCATATGGAACATCAATCGCGACCTTCTATTATTATAATGTGAATGTTCACTGATATGAAATAAAAATTAAATGACCAGTGCATCTATACAGAGGATGTTTTTAAATTGTCTAAAACAGGAGTGCAAGAATATTCTACCTGTTCGACGAGGACACTAAAAAACTTCTGGTTGGCTAATCGCTTTATCCGTTAACCACGCCTACTTAAACTGGGCGTGCCTAAACCATTATGCGCAGCGTACTGTACTACCGAGATGAAACCACAAAAGACTCAATTCGATCAAATTGCTTTCAAAACAACATAACTAGCATATTACGTATACGCTGTACAGCACTTATTAACAAAAAAAAAGACTCTGACACTGTTAACCTATTTTTTCCGGAAGCTAATTGATAAGCCGTGGGAATTCTTGTTGGAAAAAATTAATTGAATATGTTTTGAACTTTTCTGTGCATTTCGTCATTTCACTTAATGTAAATTAAGTGTTTAAGCCGTTATTTTCATGGACAGGCCTGAATATATAGATTTTATATATTAATTTTAAATTGTTTAGTTTATTAAGTGTCAGGTTTCTTTTTTATAAAGGGTATATTTATCACTTATATTTATCACTTACCTCGTGAGCGCTGCTCCTGCATTGTATTCCAAGCCAGTAAAAGCACAACATTGACAAATAGATTCAAAATAATCCACTGACCAAGATTTTAAATCATTTTTGTTAAGATTTGCACAAGAGCCATGAACCAATTTTGACACTTAGAGCACTGCACTTTTGTGCATACTGCACACTTATAGTATTTCATGATGGAATACAGGAGACAGACATGGATGCAAGATTATAATGTATTTTATATAAGTATAGAGTTACTCACCGAATTACTCACTAAAATACTGATAGAATATAACTGTGTGTTTTTTACTTTAAAAGTGCGCTCGGGTAATTGGACATCCGGCGCCGAATGTTACTTCAAAGCGGGCGCATTGATAATTGCGTCTTTAATTTTCTGGACGAATGATGGGTCATAATATATTATTACTATGTAACTATTACTTGATTATCTTTACTATAGTACAATTAGGCCGGCTGAAGGGGAATTTAGGCCCGGCTTTAAATAGAGGTTTATAGCGAATGCTGAGAACCATGTGGCCCGGCTTTATATATAGATCGTTGAGTAATGAACGGGAACCATGTTGTTTGTACGTTAAGTTCAAGGTCAAGCTATTTATAATTGAGTATATGTATATATAGATTATATAAATAGATCGATGAGTCGGTGTTTTCTTTTAATTATGCAAATTGAAAGTTTATTGTTGTAAGCAGTTATAGAAAGAGTGTACATGTAGTAAGAGACATTGTTCAGATAGTTATTCTTGGATGATATTGAAGTTTGTGTTCTGTTTACGAATATTGGCAATCCTATGACTTGATTTTTGGCGCGTGAATGTTACCTATATATGATGGTTCTTTGTTTACAAATGTTTCTGAAGTTGAAATTGACGGTTCTAGTTGGTTTCTGTTTAACAAGAAGGCGATTTCGTGTCTATAAAGTAAATAATGATTGTATAACCATTTTTGTAGGTCTTTTTCTGTTGTTCGGAATAATTGTGACTCATCCCCCATCCCATCCCATCCCCCAGCCCCCCCCCCCCCCACCCCCCTCCCCCCTGGTTTACGGGATCAAGATTCTGAATATAGAAAGTTAGTATAGATTTTTCATCCTGAAAGTACCAAAGGAATTGCCATGTACGAGGTAGGACAATTTTGAAAGATACTCTTGAATTTAAATAGAGCAAATTCATTGTAATGTGGTTAGTGCTATGATAATCAGATAATGTTTAACTTCAAGGTAACTCCTTCATGAAAATTAAATATTGGCGTAACTGTCCACAAAGTGCAAGGTCTAACATTATCTTCAGCTGCTGTTGATATCGGGAAAACGATATAACAAGACGGAATGGCTTACATGGCTCTCAGTAGAGTATCTACTTACGAAAATCTACAATGACAATAATGAAAAATCAGTTACATTTATGAAATTTTGAGTGCTCTTAACGATCCACTACAATCCTCCTTGTTCGACCATCGATTTAAAAAGAAAAGTATCAAAGTAAACAAAATTAACATTCATTTGTACAAAAATGTTGCAAACAGGAGTGTAGTAAATCCTTAAATGTGAGTAATTATTTTGTATCCTAAATTGAATACATATCAATACATATTGTTCTGTAAATTCTTCATCATAATTCATGTTACTACAGCAACTATCTCTTCCACTATTTTCTAGCTAGTTTTCATTATATTTAAAAGGAAAACTTTTCAATTCTTTTGTTTTCAAATCATTCACTACATTTACTGCAAACTTGTTAATGTTCAGCAAACAAATTTCATCATAAATCCCATTCCATACCAATTCCGGTATACTTCATTTCAAACTGCACTCCTTGTATACAACGCGTTCCACAACTACATGTAATATACAAGCACATCCTTCAACGTTCAATACCCTTTGCCAATAAAAGACAACAATATAGTAGCACTTTAAAATTCTTTCTTCCAAAACAATCGATCACCTGCATGAACTCTTACACCCAACATCTAACTTCTTTTAAATGTCGTCCACATATAACACATCGGTGTTATACTTTTCTTGTTTCTAATTAGGGGCCGTTTAATGGAACAAATAATTGAGTGTAAGATATGCACACCTGCACGTAATCCCGCCGCAGATGATTTGTAAATTATCAAAAGTAATCAATTCAAATGTAAACAAAAGAGACATTTTTTTTTTACTTGAAGTATGGACACCAAAATTTAATCGTATTACTTAAAATTAAAACAATATGCATTTTATGTCATGTCACAATCAATTTTGATATAGTTCTATTTTTAAATATACACATTGGCCAGTTCCTGGTTACAATGAATGCTTTATAAAAATAGTCATTAAAATAATCATTATTATAAATTAATATTAATGAACGATCAACTAAGTGTTCTTGCATTATTACAGACTGAACGTTATTTGTTTTACAAAATATACTGAAAATATACGTATAATATAAACCATATTATTAGTTCTAATTAAAAAAAGACCATGTTAATACTGGTATTCGGGCATTTTTATGAATGAAGTGGGCGGAGACCAATATATGACTTTTTGTGATAAAATAAGACATTTACTTCTTCGCAGTAATGCTGATTCAGTGGTAATTATTATGATTTCCAACGAACGACAATAACAAACTGTATTGCGAAATAACAACAGTCAAGTTAAATAAAAATGCGAATTCAAAAAATTTCTGACTAGTGAAATGAGAACAATTTTCAATGCAGCATACACAACTCAAAGAATAAACGAATTTATATGTAATAAGGAATCGATATAGAATAATATCAAAATGTTAAGAGATACATCTTAGATATCGTTGCGAAATCTAAGGTTTCACAATTGAGATAAGATCATAGTTATTGTCACTATAGAAATTAAATGATCAAATCTCAATTTTGATTCTAAATGTTTAGGCATTAAGAATGGCAGTTAATGAAAAATCACCAAAAAAAAAATGCACTTTTTCTTTTGGAATAGAGTATAACACGAATTCAAACCCGAAACAACATCAGGATCAAAATTAATAATTACAAAAAGAACAAATCAGTGATCATTTTGTGCTCGTGTTTTCTTCCGCGCGAAAGTGAACGTTTTCCGTGCAGTTTTTTTCTTTGACGATTTCGTAACATAGAAAATACGAGTTTTTTTTTAAATTCATATAAATTTAATTATAAAGGCAGTTTCTCGGCTTCATCAAATGAAGATAATTTATACAAACACTAATCAATTTATTAAACATCATTATAAAAAAGATAATATTTATCAAGGTAAATCAAACGAAGAAAAGCAAACTACGCAAATTTATACAGCGGAGATTTTTACAGTTGAGAATTAAGCCAGGTCAGTAGTCAGATATTATAAAACATATTTAAATACTCATAAATAAAACAATGTTATGAACACAAAAAGTGAGTTTTTCGGCAAATATATTCATCATACTGCCACTATCATTGGATTTTTTTAGGAAGATGGAAACTTAGCATAAATCATAAATAAATTAGTTTCTTCACATTTAATAATTTTATTATATCTACTGCCCAACTATTGAACGTTTTTCGACCGATGTCTTTGACACTTATTGAATGTTTTTTCGACGGACATATGCCGAAAAATCATTTAACAGGTATAAAATGTAAACAGTGTATCAGTATAATATATAATTATTTATAACTACATTATTTATATAAGTATTTCGAGGTTTTCGGCATGTACATATGAAACTTCAGAGCATTTTCCGGCAGATGCGTTCGATACCACCCCAATCATAGAACGTTTTTCGGCATAAAGCCTATATAAATGAATCCATATGAAACATATAACAGCTACAACATGTAAACATTGTTTATTATAACATATAAACTTTTATAACTGTAATGTCCATACCGATGTCTTTGATACTGCCCCAATCATTGAACGTTTTTAGGCCGATGTCTGATACTGCCCAACTATTGAACGTTTTTCGGCCGACGTCTTTTATGCTGCCCTAATCATAGAATGTTTTTTTTTTTCGGCATATATACGAGTCATTTAACAGCTACAATATGGAAACAATTTATCGGTATTATAAATATATTTATAACTGCAATATTTATATTTGTATTCTGAGTTATTCGGCGTTTAGATACGAAACTTCAGAGCGTTTTCCGGCAGATGCGTTCGATACTACCCCATAGAACATTTTTCGGAATTAAGCCTATATAAATGAATCCATACGAAACATATAACAGCTATAAAATGTAAACAAGTTTTAGTATAATACTTAAAGTTTTATAACTGTAATATATATATTTGCATTTTGAGTTATTCGGCGTTTAGACACGAAACTTCAGAGCGTTTTCCGGCAGTTGCGTCCGATACTACCCCAATTATAGATCATTTTCTAGCATAAAGCCTGTATGAATGATCCATACAAAACATATAACAGCTACAAATATATAAACTTTTATAACTGTAATATATATATATTACTATAACGTTCACTATATTAGTAGGCCCTATATATTTGTATTCTGAGTTATTCGGCGTTTAGATACGAAACTTCAGAGCGTTTTCCGGCAGATGCGTTCGATACTACCCCGTAGAACATTTCTCGGAATTAAGCCTATATAAATGAATCCATAAGAAACATATAACAGCTATAACATGTCCGATACTACCCCATTTATAGATCGTTTTCTAGCATAAAGCCTGTATGAATGATCCACACAAAACATACAACAGCTATAAATATATAAACTTTTATAACTGTAATATATATATATATTACTATAACGTTCACTATATTAGTAGGCCCTATATATTTGTATTTTGAGTTATTCGCCGTTTAGATACGAAACTTCAGAGCGTTTTCCGGCAGTTGCGTCTGATACTACCCCAATTATAGATCGTTTTCTAGCATAAAGCCTGTATAAATGATCCATACGAAATAATAAGCTATAAAATGTAAACAATTTATCAGTAAAATATATAAACTTATATAACTGCAATATTTATTTATGCTTTTGAGTTAAGATACGAAATTGTAGAGCGTTTTCCGGCAGACGCATTCGATACTACTCCAATCATAGAACCTTTTTCGGCATAAATCATGTATAAATGAATCCAAACGAAATATATAATATATATATTATGTAATCAATTCATCAGTATAATACATATTTATATAAATGTACAATTGTATAAGTATTTTTAGTTTTTTTGGAGTTTTCCGGCGTTTTTCGCTTTTTTTGGCGTTTTTCGGTCTTTCTATGGACCGAAAAAAGACATTTTTTTATCATATATGATAAAACTTTGGACCAGATTTCAAGTAAACTTTATCTGAAAACGTAACCTGATAACCGCCAGATGGAATTGATTTGCTACTGTCGCTTGTCTACTGAAGTAGAGGCATGCGCAGTGAAACAATCAACGTGTTTCTGTTCTTTCGCCCGTTATTTTACGGCCGTACCGGGTAATACACTAACTTTTATTGAAAACGAAAGCAGGAACGAAAGAAAGTAAATATAGTATACAGGTGTATTCAGGATAATTAGTGGATCAGTCAAAGAAGATGTTAAAAATAGATTTTACTAAAAAAACGTGGAGAGACAATATCACGTTCGTAATTAAAGGAAAACGCCTGTATGCGGCAAAAAACGTGCTTGCGATGGTATCACCAGTTTTCGAGACGATGTTTAGTGCGCCATTTGAAGAGAAGGATAAAGAAGAAATTACGATGCCGGAAAAGAGATATGAAGATTTTCATGAGTTCTTGAAATGCATTTATCCATCATCCCCAAAACCTGTGGACAAAGACAACGTGTTTGCTGTTCTACCATTAGCAGATGAATATCAAGTCACATCTCTGACAACGAAATGTCGAGATTTCTTGATGCGGCATCTAAATGAAAATGGTGACAAGATGAAATCAAGTGAGATATTAAAGTGTTACTCAATGTGCCATACGTACAGCGTGGAAGGTATCCGTGAAATGTGTTTGTCTGAAATGTATCGGCGATCTAGAAGTAAGATAGAACTAGAAGAAGTCGATGTCAAACATATGGACAAAGATATGTTAATACAGTATCAACGCGAGATGATAGTACATTTGGCTAAAGTGAATGCAGATATTGAGACAAAACATGTCAAATCTTTGATGGGAATGTCACCCAATCTCGAAAACGCCGAAAATGTTCCTGGGTTTGAAAATTCCATTGGAGTAACGTTAGAACATACAGTTTCAAACGTGTTTAACTTAAAATCGATTAAAGAGCCAGAGCTGAGTAAGCAGGTATCTGTTTGGAATGCAAAATTTAACATTAAAGCATTTATTACAGCCGACACTGTTAATGACAAACATTTGTCTGTGTTTCTCGATTGTGCATTGCCTAAAAGAAATAAAGGCTGGAAGTGTAAAGTGGAATTGATTATATGCTTGAAAGTACCGAACACAAATGGTGAAAAAATAGTTGCAAACATGAGGTCAAGTCACATATTTACAGATGAAAAGATTGATTGGGGTTACATAAAGTTTAGAAAGATGTCAAGTTTAATAGAGGATTTAAACTTTAATGATGAATCCATTTGCAAATCAGTGAGGATAGTGATGTATCTCCTAGTGAATAAACCAATTCAAGAATGACATAAAAAAAGGTTGTGGGTAAAACCCTGACCAGACCCAGACCCAGACCAGACCCCGGAAACAAACGATATGGTACGGAAATCTCCGCTCGTGTCCGACAATCGTCTAAAATAATCACGGTGACTATATATTATTTTATTTAATAATCAATTAGGTACGCAATTTGATTTGATGAAATTCTTTAATTTAAAGTCACAAATGTAAATTATAGAAAATTTCAGAAAATAAGATCATTGATGTTGGTATTGTTTATTTACCTGATTTAAGCTGTGCAAAGTCACCGCTTAGCACTAAAGAATCGTAATATGATTGTTATACTGACTTGTCTTTAAATGGTTTAAAAATTATTATCTTGTGTGATAATTGTTTTAAAATCATTTTTCATAACTAGTGATGAAAGTATTTGGCGAAAATAGCAATAAACAGAATATTGACCAGAGCTTTCTCATATATTATACACTGAGTTTTGTCGGGCCGATTATGATTATGGAGATTATAAAGCAGCCTGTTTTCAGTTAATTCTGAAATTTATTATTTCATATTTCTGGCAGTGAAAATAATTAAGATAAGGAAATAATTGAAAGCTTCAAAAACACGCACACACAAAAACACGAATCGCTTATTAGCACACAATGTCATGTCGTTATTGTTATCGTAATGTAATGTCGGAAACTAGCGGAGATTTCCGTACCATATCGTTAGTTTCCGGGGTCTGGTCTGGGTCTGGGTCTGGTCAGGGTTTTACCCACAACCTAAAAAAAGTAAAATCAGATCATTCTTTTTTTGGTGTTTCACAGAAAAATGTATCTTCGGGGAATCGACATTGTTAATTTCAGCAAACATCATTGCTTATTGTGCATTTACTATGAAGCTGGAAAAATAATTTTATTAACTAATATTAAGTCAAAATGTGTAAACAATCATTTGATATGGAGAAATAATAGATTAATTGTAAGTTCTTCCCAAATAAAGTGACCACTGAAATGTCGAAACACATTTTCCCTTGTCATGTGTGACCGTTGGTCGGTGGCCACTAGACAAATGTCCGAGCTTATTAAGCGTTTTGGGGGGAAAACTGGCTCAAGCGGCGCAGCCACCGTTTGGGTCTCTTGGTCACGAGCTCAATCCTGTCCCCAACTATTTACTGGGAACAGGTGAATCAGAACTATAACTCCATTTGTAAAGTTCTAAATTCCTTTTTAATTCTGGTGGACTTATCAATATTCAAAGTTATTATAATATAAAATTTCCAATGTAACACAATGATGAACACATCTAAAGACAAGCACCAAATTTCTAACTTTAAGTTGTTAACACAATGAAGACTTTTGTATGACTTTACTTGTCGAAAACTTTCTTAAGACTAAAGATACATTCTAAAATTGATATTAAGGTTTTCTAAGACAAAACCCTAAAACATAAATTAACCAATGAAAATTTAACAGAAAGTAACCTATTATCCAATGAAAAGTTATGTTACAAATAGGTGAAACCCTTAGCTCAAATTGGAGAGTTTACTTAACAATTTATTGAGGCTTCACACTTAATCAACAAAATATGGTGAATTGTTTATACAGCAAAGACCTAGCGCAAGCTGCTAAAATCCTAAGCAGCTTGACTTAATTAAATCTTCTTTGTTAAGATGATAACTTAAAAACATTTAATACCTTACTTAAATTAAGATGTTAAGTAACAAATTTCAAAATAGCTAAAATCAATGAATAAGAATTTCTATATTTTAAAATTTAAAATAATTAAATTTCAAAATTATGCAATAAAGAGTTTATTGCCTGAAATACTTGGTTACACTTTACCTCTCCTTGAAAAAATGATTGTCCTCAATCATGAAATATATATATATTTTGACATTTGTTAAAACATAATGCAATAGAAATAACACAAACATTCAGATACAATCCATTCAGTTTTGCCGGCCTAATACACACACAAACATACATGATAGATTCATACATTATATATAATTTTATGTTGTTTTTTTTTTTTTACATTTTTTTTTATGACTTTGCTGTTTATTTACAAAGTTAGCACTAATTCAAAGTCTTCTTTTCTTTAGGATATGCAATTAATATCATATGGTAATATCTTTTAAGTTATATACAAGAGCTCTATAATATTCATATGATATGATCATGAAGAAATAGCATTTAACTTTTCATCTTCTATAAAATGACTGTATATCTTGTCTGATAAAAGTACATTTCAGTAGAAAACATTGTTAATGTCTGAATTGAGACAAAATAATAACACAATAATAAAGTTAAAATGCAACAACAATTTCATAGAATTGCAGTCTTCATAACACATATATTTGTATACTTGCTGGCTTTATCTTAAGTATGGAATGTAACTTAAACTAATAAGCCTTGTGATTATTTAATCACAAATAATTATTCATATGCTTGATGCAACTGTATCTATGGTTAGATCTGTAGTATAACTTTATTAAACTGTCATTTGATCTACCACAAGAGTATAGTTTTATGCTTCTTTGGCACTGTAGTTTTATTCATATGCATTTTTGCATTTGGTGATGAAACTGTCCGATGTGACTGACTTAAGTATGTCATGGAACTTTAAAGTCTTCAGTCACATTAAGTATAGTTTTGTGTGAATCACTTTGTTCACTACACTTTTCCACTATATTTTTATGTATTATGTAACATTTATTTTGTGTCAGACATTCAGTATGTAATATAACTTGAATATTGTCTTCACAAACGAATATAATTTTCTTCAAATCTGAAGAATTCTCATAAATATTTATTCGAGTAGGACATTCAGTATGGGAATGTAACATTTTTCATCTGTCCTCCCGCGTTTTAAGTTAACACTTTCTGTAAAATATCACAAATTTCTGTGCTTCAATAATTATTCACTTTTCACATTTATGTGCTTTAATTTCATTTTATTCAGTTTTTCTGTTAAATGTCACAAATTTCTGTGCTTTGATTTTATTTAATTCACACTAGTATTATGGTAATGTGAAATATTCAACATTTTGTGGGACATTGTTCCACCCAATTGAATACAGTTGTATTTGTAGAATACACTATCATAATCAAATATTTTTGTAATGAACAGCAATCATATTATTTTTTTCATAAAAGTCTTTTGTTTAAACACAAGTTACAGATTCCACTTTAAAGGAAAACCAATGTTTCTTTAAATAAATAAAATTGTAATATTTACTGTGCAAAACACTATTACTTGTTTACAACTAATAAAATCTGCAAAAATTGACAACCTTAAGTGTGTGCTGAAATACAGAACTGAACAAATAATATTTTTCTGCTAGATCTAGATCTAAAGTAAGCATGTTAATCTGTCAACTCAAAACAAAAAGTTATCTTATAATACTGGTTTACTTTTTCTTATTTGATTTAAAAATTTTACCAGGCTGGCTGATCTTGGCAGCAATTCTATACAAAAGTTGCCTAACACACTTGATTGGGGCCTGAGAAAATGGAAGCCAGATAGGTTCTCGAGAGTCAACAAGAAAGACTTTGAAGAAAGTAGAATCTAGAGGGTTTGTTTCATCATTTGTGATGACAGCTCTGATCATTTTAGCTTCTACTGGCTGTCCATCATCAAGCAGAGCAGTTTTACTCTGCCAGTTTTCATAATCTACCTGTTGTAGGCAGTCAAACAGTGAATTTAGGTATGGCTGCATTTGCTTTTTCCTCTCTGATATTTTAAAGGGAACTCCACAAGTTGATGTTACAGGGTGAAAACCAGGTTGATGATGATAGATTTCTTGATTTGATAGGTCATAAGTTTCCCTGTAACCTGTCATAAATGGTTTCCTACTGGTTGGCTGTACAAAGTTGACATTTGGTGGCAACCTGTCAAAGAATTTATGATTTTGGAGGGGGCGCTTTCTTTTTCTACCCGACATTGTTCTGTTGACATGATATTCTCTGATGAAAACATCAGGAATTGTGGAAGCATACTCCCAAGTGCTGGGTTTTGTGGAATCTTTCCATTTGATCCTATAATAAAGTGTATCTTTGGTGCGCTTGGATGTAATGATTTTGTCTATGTCTTCTGTTTTAAATTTGTGTGTAGTGGGTGTATTTGGAAGTTGTGAATTTTGATTGTTTGAAGCTGATGGCTCTTGAAGCGGTGTGTTGGGTGTTTGATTGCTTTGAGTGAGTTCTTGTGAATTGTGATTGTGCTGTTGTTGATGCTGATTTGATTGCTGCTGATTGTTTTGTTGTTGTTGCTGTTGAGTGTTTGTTTGTTGCTGTTGCTGAATGTTTGGTTGTGTCTGAGCAGTCTGAGTGTCAGTGTTGGTGTTTTTGGACTTTTTGGGCCTAGCTTTAAATTTTGGGTTTGCTGGCTGCTTACCACGGGATGATGAGGGTTCCTGCTGTTGTGGAGCTGGGATTTGGTTGTCATCTTCTATGGTTATTTCCTCAGCATTAAGTGGTTCCTCCAGATGCTCATAACCTGGCGGTGGATTTGTTGGCCTGTCATTGGGGTCAAAGTAGGGTTTGAGGCGTGTGGCATTTACCAAAACTTTCACCTCTTTGTTGTCACTGCAACGCCTTAGTTTGAAGGTGTTGTTGGGACCGGTTACCACTATATAATATGGTCCTACCCATTTCCTGTGCAGTTTGGGAGCCATGCCAGGAGGTACTTTTGTACAGTACAGCCATACCCTGTCGGCAGGTCTGTACTTAGTTTCCTGACTCCTTTTGTCATACTGCTGTTTGTATTTGTCCTGTGCAGATTTGATATTTTCAGCAGCTATTTTCCTAGACATGTCTAAATTTTGAAGAACTTGGGCCAAATGTGTTTTGAAGGAAGCAGATAGAGTAGTTTTGGGAGTAAGAGCAGTGTCTATAGGAAGCCGCATTTCTCTGCCAAAGAGTAAAAAGAAAGGTGAGTGAAGAGTAGATTGGGTAGCAGGGGTCATGCGATAGGCCATCATGATAGAAGGAAGTAGTTCTGGCCAATCATCCTGCTGTCCTTTACAGTATAGTCTAAGTGACTGGAGGATCACACTGTTCATTCTCTCTACAGAGCCATTAAGTAAGGGCCGGTAGGAACTGGTATAGAACCGTGTGATCTGAAATAGCTCACATAGAGCTTTGACAAGTTTTGATAAAAACTGCTGTCCTCTGTCTGACACAAGGACATTAGGGGCTCCATAGCGACAGATGACTTCTCGAAAGAGCACAGCTGCAACTTCAGTGGCTTCCTGTGTGCGAAGTGGGAATGCTTCACACCACTTGGAATAGCTGTCAACTACAAGAAGGACATATTTGTACTTATCCTTTGTAGTAGGGAGACCTCCTAAAATGTCTATGTGCCAACGTTGAAACAAATCTACAATAGGCATGGGTTGTAGAGGTGGCGGTTTGCCATGAATGTCACGCTTTACTCTCTGACATTCTTCACAAGACTGTATATATTTCTGACAGTCTCCAAACATGGACGGCCAATAATATTTCTGCCGTAATGCTGCATAGGTTCTTTCAAATCCTTGGTGCATGCCACCAGCTAAGCTGTCATGATAGGATTTTAATAAATCATCCCTTAAAATTGAGGGCACACACACCTGAGTGATAAGTTTTTCATCCTTGGGGATACCTTTTGTTCTTGGTGTGTACAAATGTAATAATACACCCAAGTCAGAAATTTCATACTGTTCTGATTCTGCAACTATTAATTTTGATTTCTTCATATCATCTGGTAATTCTTTCTGTAATTTATATTTAATGATATTTTTGTAAAATTCATCCTCTCTTTGTAAAAATATTAAATCCATGTTTTGTTTAATGGGGTCATCAGTATTTACTGAGCCCTGCTGTTCCGAGTCTTTGTCTTCATTGTTTGGTGCTGTCTCAGTGCAAGCAGTGGCTGGTGCCACAGATGGAGTGAGAACTTGGTCATGACTGTAAACAAGTGTTACAGCAGCCAGTTCATTAGACTGTTGGTCTGTCAGCTGACATACTGCTTCACTTGTGTCATTTAGTTCTGTGCCACTTTTCTCTTTGACCTCAGTGTAGGGGCGACGAGAGAGTCCATCTGCATTACCATTAGCTTGAGATGCCTTGTGAACTATCTCGAAATTGTACCCTTGTAATGAGAGTGCCCATCTTCCGAGACGTCCTTGGCAATTCTTTATTTGCTTAAGCCACTTCACAGAAACATTATCTGTGTACACTGTAAAGAAGCTGTTGGCAAGGTATGGTCTGAAATGTGACACAGCTTCAACCAATGCCAACCCCTCCTTATCAGTGATGTGCCATCTTGTTTCATGGCCATGTAAAGCTCTTCCGCCATATGCAATAGGGTGCTCCAAACCTTCATCATCCAGTTGGGACAGTACATAACCAATAGAATGATCAGAGCTGTCAGTTGCAAGAATGAAGGGTCTATCGAATTTAGGGAAAGCAAGAATAGGAGCAGAAGTAAGAGCTTTTTTAAGAGTGTTAAATGAGTCTTCACATTCTTGTGTCCATACAAATTTTGTATCTTTCTTCAGAAGTGCATTTAATGGTCCAGCTATTTTAGCATATGATTTTATAAATTTCCTGTAGTATGAAGTCATGCCTAGAAATGACTTGATATGTTTGGCAGTCTTTGGGCGTGGATATTCATCTATTGCCTGAGTTTTCTGTGGGTTAACTTTTATTCCATGTTTAGAAATTATATGTCCTAGGTACTCGATTTCCTTGGTGGCGAATTTACATTTGGTGGGTTGGAGAGTGAGATTTGCAGAGCGTAGATTAGAAAAGACTTGAGATAGATCAGAAAGATGTTGGTCAAAGTTGCGACTGAAGACTAAGATGTCGTCAACATAGACCAAAGCTATTTTCCAGTTGAGGTTTTTCAGAACTTTACTCATTAAGTTCTGAAAAGTTAACGGACTGTTCATAAGGCCAAATGGGAGGCGAGTCCAAGAATAAACAGACTGATGAGTAACAAAAGCAGATTTGTGAGCAGTCTCTGGATCAAGGGGAACTTGCCAGAAACCACTCTTTAGATCAAGAACAGAGAATACCTCCGCTTTCGCATCGGCGATAGTGTCAAAGATATCAGAGATGTGAGGAATAGGGAAAGAGATAGGTTCAGTGACTTTATTAAGTTCTCGGTAATCAACCGCAAATCTCCATTCACCATTTTTCTTTTTCACGAGTACCACAGGACTGTTCCAAGGAGAGTCTGACTCCTCAATGAAACCATTATCCAGCAAGTCTTTAACCTGGCGCTCAGTTTCTCTGCGCATTTCAGGACTTTGCCGGTAGGGAGCCTTTTTGATAGGCTTATTGTCCCCAGTTTCAATTCTATGGGAGTGCAGATGAGTAACTCCTAACTCAGAAAAATCTTTGGCAAAAGAACTTCTGTTTTTGCCAATGAAGATAAGGAGTTTTCTCTTTTGGTCTGTGGTGAGATCACTGTCATCTAGATTGATGCCTAGGTCTTCAGCAATGTCAATGTATTGCTGATCAGAGAGAATTTCAGCATTTATAGAATTCACAGATTCAGAATGTTCAGGCACTTGAGTCGTTTCATGATCAGTAACCTGTTTGATAGTAGAGAAGTTTATTTCAGAAAGGACAGAAACTCGAGTATTAGGTTTAAGAAAGATAGGAAGAGCAGTAGGATTCATCAGCCGGTAGTGAACTTTGCCATCTAACACTGTGGATAAGCATTTGCCTCCTGCCAGTTCATCTTTGGCCAAGTGTTGTGGTGGCTCACACAGCACAATGTCTCCATCCTTGAATTTCTTAGTTTTCAAGGGTAATAGAAATTCAGAATGGGGTGGAATAACATGTGAAGAAAGAGTTTTGCCAAAGTCAGTTTTAGATAGGTCATCAGAAATGAGAGAAATTGTGATAGGCTGATCTTTCTGGAAAGAAATAGAATTAGTCTGAAAGTTCAGCTGAATGCCTTCCTTTTGCATAAAGTCACGACCAATAATAATGGGTTCGTGCAGCTTAGGAAAGACATGGAAAGTGTGTTCAAAGGGGAAACCATCAATAAGAAAGGTAAGAGTGATGGTCCCTAGCACAGAATGAATCTCACCACATACACCATAGACATGTTGAATAGTAGCACTATCATATTGGGGATTTTTATGTAATTTCTGCACAATTTTCTCACTAATGCAAGATATGCCAGCACCCGAATCAAAAAGAGACCTGTACTGTTGATTCTCAATTTGAATAAAGGCTTTAGAATGTTTGTCTAAAGAGGAAACTAGAGAGATAGAGGGTTTGACCTCACAATCATGAGTGATGCTAGAGCACTGTTGTTTAGAGCACTGCCAAGGAGCCTGATACTTAGACGGAGCCATTTTATCAAAAGCACTTAAAATTCAATAGTAACTGAATAAATAAATTGTATTTAACCAATAATAAATATACTGTAAAATCAGTAAAACTAACTTTTATCTGGTAAGTGAAAATAACAACCTTTCAAAATATATGTCTGTAAACAGCTAAGTAAATTTAAGTATTGCCTATAATTATTTTTACAAGTTTGCAAAACAAAATTATTTCCAGCACTTAAAAGGTATCTTTTTATTTTCAATTTTAAGTTAAAACAATCTGTATGAAAATTACTATAATTTAATAAATATTGTAAAGGTTATACTGAAATAAATAATTTAGGTAACAATAATTTACAAATTTATAAAGGCTTGTAAATTCAACTCAAAATTTAAGTTATGAAATAAATACTATTTATAGAGGAATCTGTAAAGTATGTAAATGCTGTTCTATATAAAATAAATAAATAGATTTGATTTTTACAACTGTTTGCAATATAGGCAAAACAATATAGCACCAAATGTTGAAACTTCACTTACCAACAACTTTATTCAGTTCTAAGCACAGTTTTCACTTTATGTCATCTTCTTTCTTCGTTCCTTAATCCTGGCTCCAGTGTCTAGTATGGTTTTTGGCTTCTCCAAAGTTATTTGGTTTGGCTCCCTGGTTACACTTCTATATGGTTTTGGTTGCGGGACTGTTAGAGTCTCTGGCTTTTATAAACATTTAATGTCAGTTTGTCATTTGTTGCTCCTCAGATTTTCGTTGTGTAACTGCCCAATTTGTTATAATTTCTTTGTTAATTTTTTCCTTCAGAAATGTTCTGTCAGTTTTGGCACCAACATTTAAGTTATCCTTTGTATTATAGTCAGATTTCAAGCACTTCTATGATTTACCCAGTTTTATGCGTTTAATTCACTTTCTGTTAGTGAAATCGATTCGATACCACGAGATTCTCTCACCACAAAGCTGTGACCGTTGGTCGGTGGCCACTAGACAAATGTCCGAGCTTATTAAGCGTTTTGGGGGGAAAACTGGCTCAAGCGGCGCAGCCACCGTTTGGGTCTCTTGGTCACGAGCTCAATCCTGTCCCCAACTATTTACTGGGAACAGGTGAATCAAACTATAACTCCATTTGTAAAGTTCTAAATTCCTTTTTAATTCTGGTGGACTTATCAATATTCAAAGTTATTATAATATAAAATTTCCAATGTAACACAATGATGAACACATCTAAAGACAAGCACCAAATTTCTAACTTTAAGTTGTTAACACAATGAAGACTTTTGTATGACTTTACTTGTCGAAAACTTTCTTAAGACTAAAGATACATTCTAAAATTGATATTAAGGTTTTCTAAGACAAAACCCTAAAACATAAATTAACCAATGAAAATTTAACAGAAAGTAACCTATTATCCAATGAAAAGTTATGTTACAAATAGGTGAAACCCTTAGCTCAAATTGGAGAGTTTACTTAACAATTTATTGAGGCTTCACACTTAATCAACAAAATATGGTGAATTGTTTATACAGCAAAGACCTAGCGCAAGCTGCTAAAATCCTAAGCAGCTTGACTTAATTAAATCTTCTTTGTTAAGATGATAACTTAAAAACATTTAATACCTTACTTAAATTAAGATGTTAAGTAACAAATTTCAAAATAGCTAAAATCAATGAATAAGAATTTCTATATTTTAAAATTTAAAATAATTAAATTTCAAAATTATGCAATAAAGAGTTTATTGCCTGAAATACTTGGTTACACATGTCCCATTAAAGCTACATGTAAATAAATTTTGGCATCTGACTCGTGAAGTTTGAAGCAAATAACATGGACATTTGGTTACATTTTATTTGTGGAGTTAAAAAATCTTTACACAGCTTAATTTGTTATTTTGTATAATTGACTTATCAGTAAACTTTTATGTCCTTTGAAGGTTGTTTAACACAATACTTAATATGTACTTTGTTAATAGAACTAAAATAATTTTTGTTTTAAATAAACAAAACTTACTACTTTTTAATTTTTGTTTTGGGTTTTTCTGTTGATATAATGCAGGATTTATAATCTCGGAACCCGTTGTCAAAATTCTATTCTGTTTAGTTTCCCTGTCGTTTTCTCATTTAGGGCAAACCCAATCTTTTATTTAAAAACCATATGCTGCTTAACATGGAATGGTATCAATCTGAAAATACAGCATTGAATGCTCCATGTTCACCGTTGTATGCATGATACCATCATTTGAGATGGATCGAAATTGTACTGTTTATCATTGGTGTAAATATTTAGTTGCGGCTTAATCCTGGGCCAGGCAACTTGGGCTTTTCATTGCCTCCCTTAATATATCAATACACTTTAGATCTGTAGACTGGCAATCTGTGCCCAAGGTTATAAAACTGAGCATGAAAACAAGTCTCAAATCTCAAGCATCTGATTTGAGACTGGTTTCCAAACTCAGTTTTATAACCTTGGACACTGATTAAAATCATCTCCAGAAAAACACTAAGCTATCAGGATCTGACGACAAGTCACTAAAACATGCTTATTTTAAAATTATCAACCTTACGAACCAATCAGGTTATCACCTACAAAATCGCAAAAGTTCTAGATGAACATTGTATTGTAATTATTGTAACCCGCATTAAACACATTTTACTGAAGAACGGCATATTTAATATAGTACTGTGTTCATTTACATAATCAGGTAATTTTTAACATTTATCGATAATATTATGAATAGACTGTTCTAATTTCTAAAAATAGATATGGGGGAAATTTCAATGATCGCCTTCATCATTTTGTTAGATCAGGCTTAAGTGAGGTTGTTTCCATTTATACTTACAATATCAGGGCTTTTTTCTCTGCCAGGGGAAGGGGCCCATGCCCTTTAATCCGTTATTGAGTGGGCGACCATTTAAAATCTAGATCGGCCATCACATATTTGACATCTAATCAGGATCTGCATTTTATCTTTCAGATTCATTAGGTTATTTCTGACCAAGAAATGAGCAATGCAGATCTTGATCAGAGGACTCAGTGCCCAAAGTTATAAAACTGAGCATGGAAACCAGTCTCAAATCTCAAGCAATATGATTGGCTGAAATGGCGACCAGTCGCCATTTCCGCCAATCAGATGCTTGGTAATAGAGACTGGTTTCCATGCTCAGTTTTATATTCTTCAGTCTATATGTGCCTTCTGATCTGGATCTACACTGGTCTTATGCAATAAAATGTGTATAATTTAAAAGGAGTAAAGGGTTAAGTTTTCAGGTGTTCTATCAATCTCCTTCGCAGAGTTGTCGTTCCTTACACTCACTGTACATCACTGCGAAAGGCTCAATATCAAGATTTTTTACCAAATCGGCAGCCTTATTTTATTATTATACAGTCATAAGTTATGAATTTTAAAGCTTGAGGTAAAACAAATGACTGAAATCTTCACTTTCTTTCATTTAATTAACCGAAGAAACCAAAGCTATTGTAAATGAAATTGGTGAACTATTTCTTTGAGTTAAAGTAAAACCAGTTGAAAATAGTCCCAGCCTATAACAGAGGTGAATGTAATGAGCCGATAGTGTAAGAGTGGTGTTCTATTTTACCCGCATGATAACCCTTTGACTCTTTGAACATTTTAAAAAGCCCATTTTGACCTAGTTGGGACAAATACATGTACTATTTTTTTGTATTGGGAAGTGGCCTTGTATAGGCCTCTGTTATATAAGGGTAAAAAAATTTGTTATTTTTCACGGTAATTCTATTGCTGCTGATGTACAGGGACCCAGCTATAAGTCTGAAAATGTAAAAAAAATATGGTTTGTTATTATATTCTGCACTGTATTTTATTTTACAGCATAATTTATGTATTATTCCAAAAGATTATTGCAAATATTTGGAAAAAAAACAACAGAAAATTAATGTGTACTTCTTAACAAATTAAAACTGACATAAACAGTTAATTTTTCATTTTTGTTACATTGTAATTGTTTGTGGCTTCTTTTTTAAATTAATCATTGTTTAACCTAGTACTTTGTACATCCATGCTTCTCTCTTCTCCTCTCCATTTTTTGGCTATGTTGGGAGGCTGTGTCTACTGGATGTGGCCATTCCTGATATGCATATTTCATTATTTCAAAAAGTATATTAAAGCTCAGTAATGTTGTTATTTAGATATTTTTAGACATGTTCAGGTGATTCTAAGTTTACTAAATACAGGAAAATATGCAAACCGAAATCCTTTATTGAATAGCTTCCAAAGACTTACTTTTTACGTTAATGGTTATGCTGTTGGTCATAATGATTTCTAACTAGTTTGATGGGTTGCAATAATAAAAACCTAGATGTAAAGCAATATAAAAATAAGTAGACTGGTTCCCGTCCCTATGTTCTGTTATATATTCACATGTGATTGTCACTTATACAATAATCGTCAATACCTCCAAGAAAAACAACTCCTGCAGGTACCTTACTTATATGCATTTTACTTCCCTTATCTCCCAGAACATAGGTTCAGTATATCAGTAGGAAAAGGAAAATGAAATAAATAAAAAAGGAGATAAAAAGTATTTCAGTGTTTTCTTTAATAAACCATCTAGCTGGTGCCAGGCTAAAAAATAAGGTGCACCTACATGTAATACACGGTTTAACTGCAATACCTGATATTGTGCAACTAATATACAGTCAAACCTGTATTAAGCAGCCTCCAAGGGTAAAGACAGGTAAAAAAATAGAACACATCTCAGTTTAGGTCACATTCAAGCTTGCTGTTAAAGATAGGTGGTTGCTGAATGCAGGTAGCTGCTAAGTGCTAAGAAAGGTTCAACTATATTTTAGCTGTTTCAAATTGGCTATCAAACACAGACTTTCTTAAAGCGGAAAACCTTTTAAAACAACTGATATTTGTGCAATTAACTTGTGAAAGTTTCTTTTTGTATTTGACTTGTAAACTCCGGAACCTCTTTCAGAAATGTTGTTTTTCCAATTTTAAGAACTTCATTTTTATCTATGTAGCTATTTTTCTACAACATAGTTGAAATTCAATCTACCACAAAGTCAAGGCAGCTCATTGTAAAGTATCTGTAAAGTTAACATGAACGGCTGATAATAATAATCAAGTATCTACATTCTTTCAGATTTTCTTCTTTTACCTTTTTATTATTTTTTTTAATTAGTTTAGTCTAAACTTATTTATTTTACATCGATTGTGAAACAAGTTTCCAACTTATATTAATAACAGTAACACAAACATCGGTATTTTTTCCTACAAGTATACTTCGTTCAACAGAAATAAATCGGCCACACTGTAGTCTGACTGAAAAATGAACCTATAACGTAAAAAAAGTTAACCAAACTACTAATATGGTTTTTAAGGTCTAAGTAAGGGCTAGCAGGGGATGGGGCGGCTGGTCAAACCCTTTGGAACTTGACAAGGGCCAAGGATAATAAAACTCAATCAGGAGATCAGTCAGAAATCTCAAGCATCTGATTGGCAGAATTGGCGACTGGTCGCTATTTCAGCCAATCAGATGCTTGAAATTTGAGACTGATCTCCAAAGTTACTTTTATTATCATGGACCAAGTACAAAACGTAAACAAACAAAGTTAACCTTTCATAGGTGTTATTAAAGGACTTTCGTAAGTTGTTTATCATAATTTAATTTACTTATCGCTGAGGAAGTACTTATACATGAACTGCTGACCATTCTTTTGACAGGACATTGTATTTAAAATGACAACGCTGTCAAAATATCGGGATACGACGGCGCTGTTTCCAAACCTGCCATGATTATCAGATATAAGTATTACAAACAGCTTATCTATCACTGTTATCGAATGAAACTGAAAAACAACATTTAATATTTTATTTAAATTTATATAATTTATAAAAGAAACATCACGTCATAAATGGCGTATCAAAGTGAGGTCATAAGCTAAAATGCAGTTTGGCAAAAACAGTGAAAATAAAAATGGTATTCCACAGTTTCAAAGCAGTTTTTATTTCACTAAGAAAACTTGCATCTTTTGGAAACATAAAATAAAACATGACTACTGGCAAGCGCCATACTTGCAGCTGTCGTACTTGTTCAGCTTATTTGTGTCGAGTTAGTTTCACAATGATATTTTGCGAAAAATAACTCAGTTTTGTTTCATACCCCACTCCCCCACCCCCTCAGGCCTAAGTTTTTATTGAATTTTTGGCGTTTGTGTTTTTATGATTATTTGGATCAATGTGTTCACAGCTGCGTATTCTGCGTACTGGTAGCTACGTGCCTGTAAGGTCATCATTACTTTCAAAACTGTTAACATTACCAATAACGTAAATTCTTCCAAAAGGGCAGTCAGTTATATATTTATAAATGAATTTCACTCTTTATTATCGAATTTTTAAACCCGTGTTCTTTTTCAAGAAAAATACAGAAATTATGTATTTTTCTTGAAAAATAACACGGGTTCGAAAGATCGATAATAATGTATTAATATTTAGTTTACGGCTAGTTTTTCGGAAAGCTAAATCTGATTAACGTTAGTGTATGCGGAAGTTATTGTCAAAACGAAAGTAGAAAAGGTCAAAACTGCCGAGGATGAATGAAGGCGACGTTAAGGATGAAAGTGATGAAAATACCATCGATTTCACCAAGAAGACATGGAGAGAGGATTTATTATAATTACATTTGTTGTTGAAGGGAAACGTCTCTATGCTGCTAAAAATGTGCTTGCCATGGTGTCACCAGTTTTTGAGACTATGTTCAGCTCGTCTTTCAAAGAAAAAGACCAAGAAGAAATTACGTTGCCAGAGAAGAAATTTGAAGAGTTTCATGAGTTTTTGAAGTGCATTTACCCAACTTCATTGAAAGACATCGTCAGAGAAAATGTGTTAGTTGTTCTTCCACTGGCTGACGAATATCAGGTTTCCTCGTTGAAGAAGAGATGTGGAGAATATTTGGTGAAGTATTTGAAAAGCAACATTTCACAAATGGATAAATGCGAAATCTTAAGATGTTACTCAATTGGTCATAATTATAACATTGAAGGAATCGGCGAATTATGCATAAAACGTATGTGTCTACATTCTGAAGTAGAATTAGGAGAGGACGATGTAAAACATATGGAAAAAGATACATTGGTCAAGTATCATAATGATATGTCTGCACACCTGAGGGAAGTACACACAAAGCATATAAATTTGCTGATTAAAAGCAATCTTCAGGGGACTGAGACTGCGACCGATACTAAAAATTCAATTGGAATCAAACTTGAGCAAACTGTTGAAAACATATTGAATCTGTCGACAAAACAACAACAATCGAGTAAGGAGGTTTCAGTATGGAATGTTAAACTCCAATTAAAAACGCACATTTCACAGGACAAGTCTGTAAATTATATGTCTGTGTATCTCAAATGCTTCTTACCTGGAGGAAATAGTGAGTGGACATGTAAGGTGGATGGCCGCATATGTCTTACTGTCGGAAAAGGTGAAAAAATATTTGAAAGTCGTGAGATGAACACATGTTTTACCCAAAAAGTAACTATCTATGGTTTCAAAAAATTCAGACTAATGTCAGATTTAGTTGCAGCTCTCAATTTCGACAATGAAGATGGAAAAACTGTGAACATCGTTGCATATCTTCTTGTGGATAAACCAGTTGAAGTGTTACCCTCAACAAGTTCCTAAGTTGTTTGTCTTGTGTGCATTACTTAGCTTCATTTTGAAAGGGATGCATGTAGAGACTTGTGTTGTTACATTTATATGGTTAAAACTAAAGACATTTAAACACAATTCCTGGGGAAGATACCAGAATGCTGCTCGGGAGGACAGGAACAAGAAGCAAAAAGACAATGACCAGCTTATACTATAGCAACATTAAACTTTTGATAACAATTAATCTGGGCAAATGTTATGTCTCTCCGTTATTTATGTTTGTTGCATGAATGTCATTGATGATTTTATTTTCATTTTACATACGTGAGATCGTTTGTCTAACAAATGACATATAACAAATAAAAATATGAGAGATTTGTAAGTGTGTTCAATACCTTATTACCTGGTCGAGTAAAAAAGGGTGAAAAATGCATATCAGGAATCGTCTTATTCAGAAAAAAACAGCCTCCCCACACAGTCAAGAAGAAGAGAGAGGGAGAGAGCATGGTTAATAAAATGATCAGTTTAAAAAAAGACACCACTAACAATTAACAAAAATGGGAACCCGAGGGGTTACCGCCTTGGAACGGTCAGTGGCAAATCAAATTGCCACAGGGGGTTTAAACCAGGTTCTAGTGTGCACCAACCTCACACTTGCCCCAACAGGTTCTCATATCACAAAACGAGTACAAGTTGGCAAAAATAAAAATGCTGATTGCTCTCTTCAGATTTAATATATTAAAAGAAAATAAAAGGAATAAATAATTTCTTCAAGTTATAAAACCATCTGTAAATTCAAAACAAAGGTTACCAACATGATATTTTATAGTGATCTGCATGCCTGGTGATTAACCCAATACAGTTGATCGTTATGCTTACCTCATTGCACGACGGTGGCATGGGTTTAAGAGTTTATGAAGTTTGATATTAAAATTTTATAAAAAACAGAAGCTCGATTTGTTTCTATGATCCCTGTCATCTTGCTGATTTGACTCCATGGGCTCTGGACTCTGTATGATCATTGAGTACCCGTCCTTTTGCTTGACAATGCTGTGAGCCTTTCATGTTTTGTATGTTTGTGTGCTTTTGCATGCAACATTGCCTAGTTGAAGGGCGGTTCATTTTTACCAAAGACGACTTGTACAGGTTTGTTCATATGAGAACCTGTTGGGGGGGGGGGGGGGAGGGAAATCGTGAAGTTAGTGCACCCTAGAATCTGGTTTAAAGCCCAAGTGGCAAATCGATTCCCACCTACCGTTCATAGGCAGTAACCCATTAGGTTCTCATTTTTGTTAATTGTTCGTGGTGTTCGTCTAGAAATTGATCGTTTTTTAAATCGTGCTGTCTCTTCTTGGTGGTGTGGGGAGGCATTGTCTTCTGAATGTGGAAATTCCTTATATGCATTTTTTTCACAATTGAAAGTTCTTGCAAGGACCTCATCTACATGTATCATTGCTACTCATGATGGCATTTAGTTTTTGTGTTAATTGGTTAGTTGTGTTTAAATATAAATAAAATTGAACGCAATTGTTAAGTCTGTATATTTTTTACGGTTCTAACATTGCTAAACCTATGTAAAAAAGTTACATAAATAACATTTCGTTGCGCAAAGATTTATGGACCTGATTTGGCCGTTCGAGAGACTTTTAAAGTGTTCTTTTTTATCGATGACAGTGCAATTTCAAAAGGAGTAATACCAATTGCATATTTCAGCTTTTTTGTGTAAATTGTATACTAAGTGGCCAATCTTGGCAGAAATCAATTGAATTTCAATGCACATATACGTACCTCAATATATACTAGTATTGTCATAAACTGGAACAATTTCAATTACTTCCATTTGATTGATACTAGTTAATCGATATATAGAATTGCCAACAAAAATAAAAATAATATTGACACAATATGTTGCAAAATGAACGCATGATTTTGTTATGTTAATTAATGAAATGTTTTTGAATAATATTTTTTTCAAAATTGAAGCACTGCTTAGAATGAATTGGTTAAAGAATACCTTTTTATTCAAATTTTTATGCGGTCTTCTTGCTACTTTAATGCATAAGTGTATCGTAACGTGATTCCTTTGTTCATCCGTCAGTCTATCCAGAATTACAATTAGAGTAAATGAAGTTACAAACATTACCACTGTATGTAAACTCGGTTTAACCCATCCGGAAGTTTAGAGTAGAGAAGTGAAAAAATGTTTTGATAGGCAAGACACAACACACTATCAGAGAGATCATGTTTATCCCCAAAACAATGATAACTACCATTGGCAAAAAAATAATACCGACGTTGTATATCTCTTTTTAGTTGTGTTAGGACTAGTAAACTTTTGAAGAAGTTTTGAGAATTGAGACAATAATCGTCTGAGGACGAAGCCGTTGAACGATTAAAAAACATTAGATATTTTGACAACACACTGTATACAAAAAGCGGTTAATGTTAATAAACATGTATATGCTGAGAATATGCCGTTTATTAAATATTATATTTTACCACCCAAATAATGTCAGTTCTACTGTTCATTGAACGTCACCAATTTTGAAATTAATAATCGTATCACCATGCCACCATCTCCCTTTTTTGGAAGTGCGGGGAGGCTGTGTCTACTGGATGTGGCCATTTTTGATATGAATACCGGTATTTCACTTGGTTGCTGTATGACGGGTTGCAAGCTGACTGTATGAGTGGTTATGATTTTTCGTAAAGTATCTGTATGCTAACTGCTAAGTATTTTTGTTAAATTGCAAACTAAGATAATTTGAGGTCTTAATCAAAGTAATTGTATTGTTGTTATTGTATTGTTTTAGTTACATAAACGGTATTGATCAAATAAAGTCTAGCTGTATTATCATAAGCATGTGTAAAGTATACATCACAACATAATATATTTACTTTTAATTGAATGGTCGAAATCCATGTCAGGTTAGTTGTTTTTGCCGGAAATATCTTGATGAGCAAAGGACCT
Source organism: Corbicula japonica (assembly GCA_038501625.1). Lineage (NCBI taxonomy): Eukaryota > Metazoa > Mollusca > Bivalvia > Venerida > Cyrenidae > Corbicula > Corbicula japonica. The sequence continues at coordinate 1,548,827 of JAZAYU010000069.1, read as the reverse complement.
AGCTGATAATAAGATATATAGATACGGAAAACAAGCATGACGTCATTCTAACAGCCAATCAGATGGTTAACATCAGTGGTTTATATGTTGATAACGACTTACTGGGAGTCAAAATCGAAAGTGTGGTATAATGGATATAATGGAGAAAGTTGATGAAAATACTATTGATTTCACCAAGAAAACATGGAGAGAGAATATTACATTTGTCGTTGAAGAGAAACCTCTCTATGCTGCTAAAAATGTGCTTGCCATGGTATCACCAGTTTTCGAGACGATGTTTAGCTCCTCTTTCAAAGAAAAAGACCAAGAAGAAATTTCGTTGCCAGAGAAGAAGTTTGATGAGTTTCATGAGTTTTTGAAGTGCATTTACCCAACTTCATTAAAAGAAATCGACAAAGAAAATGTGTTAGTTGTACTGCCACTGGCTGACGAATATCAGGTTTCCTCGTTGAAGATGAGATGTGGAGAGTTTTTGCTAATGTATTTGAAAAGCAACATTTCACAAATGGATAAAAGCGAAATCTTAAGATGTTACTCAATGGGTCATTGTTACAACATTGTAGGAATCGGTGAATTATGCATAAAACGAATGTGTCTACATTCTAAAGTAGAACTAGACGAGGAAGATATAAAACATATGGACAAAGACACATTGGTCAAGTATCATAATGATATGTCTGCGCACCTAAGGGGCGTTTACACAAAGCATATGAAATTGCTGATGAAAATGTCTAATAATCTTGTTGGAACAGAGACTGAAACGGGTCTTGAAAATTCTCTTGGTATCTCGTTTGAGCATACTATCGCAAATATATTAGATTTTTCCTTTCAAAAGCCACAGCTGAGTAAGGAAGTTTCAGTATGGAACGTTAAATTCCAGTTGATAACAAACATTCAAGGGGATAATTATGTGGCTGTTTTTCTCCGCTGTATTTTTCCAGAAGGAAGCAATGGGTGGACTTGTAGAGTTGATGCCCGCATATGGCTAACTGCAGGAAAAAGTGAAAGATTAGTTAAAACCTGTGAGCTCAACAACTGTTTTACATCAAATCAGAAAGAACTGGGCGTAACAACCTTCAGAAAAATGTCAGAACTATTTGCAGATCTCAATTTCAAAGACGATGAATATGGAAAAACTGTGAAGATAGTTGCGTATCTCCTTGTGGAAAAACCAATTGAACAGTTGCCGTTAACAAGTTCTTAATTTGTGTTCCCGTGTCTGCTTAACTTAATCGGTTTTTTTCTTGTGTATCTTCTAATGGATAAACCAGTTCAAGAGTTGCTTTTACCAAGTTTTTAAGTTGTGTTACTAGGTGTGCATTAATTAGTCGGGAGTTTTCCGTGTGGAAAAAACAGTGAAAGATTTGCCTTCTGGTGTTCCCGGGTATCTTCTTGTGGATAAACCAGTTCAAGCGTTGCCTTTTACAAGTTCTTAAGTTGTGTTCCCGTGTACATCACTTAATCTGGAGTTTTTTTCTTCTTGTGTATCTCCTTGTGGTGAAACCAGTTCAAGAGCTGCATTCAGCGAGTTCCTAAGTTGTTTTGCTAAACCAGAAGCTTAAAGCAACAAATGTTGAAAAAATACAAACAGCACCAGTAGACTTGTGTTATTACATTTTGAGTAATAAATTTGGTTGAAAATAAAGCTCCTCATTAAAACTTAATGCCTTAAAAAAAGATTAAAAAAACTGAATTAGAATGCTGTTTGGGAGAGAAAATTTGGATTATAGCAAAAGGTCAATTCGTACATGTAGAGCACAAATCTACTGATACCCTTGCGAAACTAATATTTAGTTATTATCAATTCGTTCTGAATACATTATCAGATATCATAAGTAGACTCACGTGACGGATAAGCTATCTTAAATATGGTTTATCAGTAAAACCAGGTCTACAAATATGACATAGCTATCTGTCTTTGATTGGTAATGATCACTAGAAAAAGTATTTACTATGACCATATCATTCTGCTCTACCGACCATGTTTCGCTATATAAACAGAGTATCACGTGACTGTCTACTTATCCATAACCATATTAACAATTATAACAACTCTTCAATATTTATGTTTGTTAAATGAATAATAACTTGTAGAAGTTTTTAAAGACACTTTTGAATTTATTTTGAATTTATTTTCTTATCAATACGTTTGTATAAAGTTGGAATAAAGACCTGTACAACAATACACTACGAATAACTATCCAAATAATCATTTCAAGAACACGTCACACTATTAACCTTTATTTTATGCTACAGTGATTTATAGAATTTTCCCGGTGAAATAAAAGTTGTATTTTACTGTTTTTTAACAGTGGAATAGGATATTTATTTTCACTTTTTTCATGTTGGTACCCAAACGTACAAAAAATTCCGAATGAGAACATTTAGAAAACGGGCCTCAATTTGGGTAGATCTATATGACTCGTTACGCCATTTTGAGCATTTTTTTCCGTCGAATTCACACAAATTGTGTACTAAAAGCATAAAATAACAAGAAAAGTATAACACAGATGTGTTATATGTGGACGACATTTAAAAGAAGTTAGATGGGTGTAAGAGTTCATGCAGGTGATGGATTGTTTTTAAACAAAAAAAAGAATTTTAAAGTGCTACTATATTGTTGTCTTTTATTGGCAAAGGGTATTGAACGTTGAAGGATGTGCTTGTATATTGCATGTAGTTGTGGAACGCGTTGTATACAAGGAGTGCAGTTTGAAATGAAGTATACCGGAATTGGTATGGACTGGGATTTATGATGAAATTTGTTTGCTGAACATTTACAAGTTTGCAGTAAATGTAGTGAATGATTTGAAAACAAAAGAATTGAAAAGTTTTCCTTTTAAATATAATGCAAACTAGCTGGAAAATAGTGGAAGAGATGGTTGCTATAGTAACATGAATTATGATGAAGAATTTACAGAACTATATGTGTTGATATGTATTCAGTTTAGGATACAAAATAATTACTCACATTTTAAGGATTTACTGTACTCCTCTTTGCACCTTTATCGACAAAAAAGTATCAACATTTCAAAAACGGCAAAATGCCTTTCAATGAAATTTTGCACAAATGAATGTTAATTTTGTTTATTTTGATACTTTTCTTTTTAAATCGATGGTCGAACAAGGAGGAGAGTAGTGGATCGTTAAGAGCACTCAAAATTTCATAAATGTAACTGATTTTTGTCATTGTAGATTTTCGTAAGTAGATACTCTACTGAGAGCTATGTAAGCCATTCCTCCTCGTTAAATCGTTTTCCCGATATAAAACAGCAGCTGAAGATAATGTTAGACCTTGCACTTTGTGGACAGTTACGACAACATTTAATTTTCATGAAGGAGTTACCTGGAAGTTAAACATTATCATAGCACTAACCACATTACAATGAATTTGCTCTATTTAAATTCAACAGTATCTTTTAAAATTGTCCTACCACGTACATGGCAATTCCTTTGGTACTTTCAGGATGAAAAATCTATACTAACTTTCTATATTCAGCATCTTGATCCTGTAAACCAAGGGGGTTGGGGGGAGCTGGGGGATGGGAGGGGATGGGGGATAAGTCACAATTATTCTGAACAACAGAAAAAGACCTACAAAAATGGTTATACAATCATTATTTACTTTATAGACACGAAATCGCCTTCTTGTAAAACAGAATCCTACTAGAACCGTCAATTTCAACATCAGAAACATTTGTAAACAAAGAACCATCATATATAGGTCACATTCACGCGCCAAAAATCAAGTCATAGGATTGCCAATATTCGTAAACAGAACAAAAACTTCAATATCATCCAAGAATAACTATCTGAACAATGTCTCTTACTACATGTACACTCTTTCTATAACTGCTTACAACAATAAACTTTCAATTCGCATAATTAAAAGAAAACATCGACTCATCGATCTATTTATATAATATATATATATATCTATATTTATATACTCAATTATAAATAGCTTGACGTTGAACTTAACGTTCATACAACATGTTTCCCGTTCATTACTCAACAATCTATATATAAAGCCGGGCCACATGGTTCTCAGCATTCGCTAAAAACCTCTATTTAAAGCCGGGCCAATTATCCCCTTGGGCTGGACTTATTGTACTATAATAAAGGTAATCAAGTAATAGTTACATAGTAATAATATATTATGACCCATCATTCGCCCAGAAAATAAAATTTGTGTAAGCTCGTGAAAGAAATATATTTCACTCGTGAACTCCGGAACTATGTTTTTCAGTCGTGCCTTCGCCACTCTTGAAAATATGAATTCCGGAGCTTACTCGGTGAAATATTTTAATTTTCTATCTTACACTGATAAAACAAATATCCTCTATATCATTTCATATGCTATATTTTGTAAATTGTATTCAGCACTCTGCAGAAATAAATTGTTTTCTATGTGCATTCACGGCGATTGTGAATGTAGCCACAACATAGAATATAGGTGGGATAGAAATGTTCTTGTCCCCGAATTTGGTCGATACCGATATATAGTAGGTAATCGATAGCAGTCACGTGACAAATAAGTACATTAAAATATGGTTTATCAGCAAAAGGTTGTACAAATAAGATATAGTGCGTTAACGAGTTGATACCGATATAGTGCAAAATCGATAACTTGACAGTGACATGACACTGAAGTAAAATTAAAATATTATTCATTGGTGAACGGTTTTACGAACTTGATATTTGTGTCTTTTATGAACCTTTATTTACTCCCTGGAAAATATTTGTCTCGCAAAAATATGCGATACAATCACAATTGTTTATTAAAGCATAATATCACGTGACTGTCGAAATATACATAATCAGTTATATTTCCATGTTCGGGCGAGTATTTATCACGGGAAAATATATTGATTTAGCACATATGTGAGATCATTCTTGATTATATACACAGAGAGTCAGGTGATTGTCAATTTATCCAATAATCAGTTATAATAAGTTTATATAAAACTACGCAACAAAATAAAATTGATATTATTATGATAGGTCGCAAAAATTGAACACATGATTTGTTTAATTTTGTCCGCATTAAATGTGCAATTATTTAAGTACCAAGTACTAAGTATCAAGTACTGTAAAAGTTAAAAACGCAACAACAATTTTTTTTATTTATATTGTTTCAAAATTGTATTTTTACTCGCTACCAGTGGCCAAGATACAGGAAGAACAAGTATGAGATTATTTATTTCTTGAAATCATTCTTAATACAGTTGTAACTGTACAGTTTTCAAAATGCATTACTGTACGTTAACTTAAAAGTCACGTGACAGACATTGTCATCAACAAAATGTTTGACAAATTTCATATCGTTATTTGTCCTTTATTAAAAGAAATACCCATTCAACTTTCCATTTCTGCTAAAAGATTTTTCATTTCGGTGATCACCGACATTAATTAGCGTTCACACAACGCTATTTTGGCGCTATCCCAGCAACCATGGGCGACCACCAAAGTTTCCTCAAACGTTATAGAAAGCTGACCAGAACGTCATGGTGTGACGGCCTGATATATTTGGAGAAATGTTCCATGTTCCGTATTATGTGTTACTTATTGATTGTTACGGTTGTCATAAATTGTGCTTTGTGATTATTTGTCTATTATTCAGGTTCTCCACCACATAACCTGTTGCTCAAATGTGTGAAGGACCCACATCCTTTTCCAGTATGTTTGCACATTTGTTGAGCTTATTTAAGACGATTGCAGTAGTTTTCAGATTTCACATATTATTAATTTTACATGAGCACCGTTTTCATAATTTTTGTCATTTTTATAGTTATTTTGTATCTAGGAGTGTGAATTGCATAATCTATTGGTAAGGGATAGACTTTCTTTCTTAAAAGAAATAACATGTGAATCAACCCTGTTCAGCAACTAAGTTTGCTAATTTAGATTGTGTCATACAAACGGTGAACTCGTTAAATTCATAACCTTGTGAAAATGGGTACTGCAATCTTTTTCAACACGCTGACCCAATATCGAAATAGGTTTACGAACACTGAATGCGGCTGTATTAAAGATTGCACGCTCCAGACTTAATAATATTACCATTACCATACACTTTTTAAAAATACACTTAAATGAACAATACTTGTTCTAACTACCAAGTAGAAATATATGGCGATACGTTTGGGATTGGTTTATTAAGTAGATGTTTACAGAAAACCTGAACAGGAAGTAATTAATCTGATAACATTCATGAACGATAAACGTGGTGGTATCGATAGATATGAACAGAAGGATTATTTTAAAATAAAAATCGAATAAAAGTTGCATTCGGTGAACAAATTATCAAACTGGTGTTGCCACAGGACTTGTATAAGAACACTTAAACAGGAAGTAAGATAACATTTTCGAACAGTTGGTATATTAAGAGCGATGGACAGAGACGAACAAACAGAAGAATTTTCGAATAATCTTTTTTTTCACAGAAAGGACTTGCAAAAGACAATGTTGTATTTATGTTCGACGAAAAACGTCTGTATGCTGCGAAAAATGTCCTTGCTATGGTATCGCCAGTTTTCGAGAAAATGTTTGGTTCCTCGTTCAAAGAAAGGGACCAGGAAGAACTTGCAATGCCAGGGAAGAATTTTGAGGACTTCCATGAATTCTTGAAGTGTGTATACCCAACATCAACAAGACGTGTTACTTAAGACAACGTGTTTGTTGTTCTGCCACTAGCGGATGAGTATCAAGTGTCCTCATTGAAGAAGAAATGTGCGAAATGTATGTTTTTCTGTTTGAAAGAAAATGGTGATCAGATGTGTAAGGCTGAAGTTTTAAAATGTTATTCAATGGCTAACACATATGGACTTGAAGGAATTGGAGAACTATGTGTAAGAGATATGTGTCAACGCTCAAAAGAAAAACTTAGCGGAGACGATGTAAGACATATGGATAAAGATACATTACTTCAGTATCACAATGATTTGTTTGCACATTTTAGTAATGTCCATGCAGATATTTGCACAAAGTATGTCAAATCTAGGATAACTATATCTTCAAAAGTGGAGGAAGCAGAAACCATTTCTGGATTTGAAAACGCCATCGGATCAACATTAGAATATACTATTGCAAATGTACTTGATTTATCCGAAAACGAGCCACAATTCAATAGAAAAATAGCTATTTGGAATGTACACTTTCAAATAAAAACATTCGTTGCGAATGAAACTGACAAATATTTGGTAGTTTTTCTGGTTTGTGTGTTTTCTGAAAGGGAAACAGGGTGGACTTGTCAAGTGAATACACGTACCCTTCTCACAGTGTCTGGAGGTGGAAGTGAAAAGCAAGTTGCAAGCTACAACATGAGCCACAACTTTACACAGCAGAAGTTTGAATGGGGCTTTACCAGATTCATAAGATATCAGCTCTTCTTCAAGATGATCTTTATTCCCGTGCCGATGAGAGATCTGTGCGGATCATTTTTCATCTCTTAGCGAACAAACCGATTCAAGAATAATACCTGTATATACCAGTATGACTTAAGTCAGCTAACATTAACATGTTTCTCAAGATGTTTAGGGTAATTTATTGAGAACAACAAATACCGTTTGTGAATTTGTGCTGATCGTATTATCTTTAATTTAAAAAGTATTTGCAGATGTATGTATACCAATTTCATGCTTCAAGTAAGTAGCAGCTGTCGTGCACATCCCTGCAATCCGACCAGGATCTACACACGGGTGCGGAATCGACCAGAAAAGTCATTTGAATCTTTAAATAAATCAAACAATTGAAAATATCCAACGTTAGATGACTCATAATAAACGATTAAAGAGACTAATACAGTTGGTTTTATATCTTTATTTGAACGGCAATCAGTGTGTTTACTTCCTGCTTTGACTTGAATACATAATGCATTAAATTGTTTTGTATCCTAGTAAAATTAATATTAAGAGCAAAGATTATTAGGAACGTAAGGCATGCGCAGAACATATTAGAAATTAGTATTGTGTTGTCTTTTTATTTTGTACATCTAAGTTAAATTCTATTCCAAAATATAGTGTGCATTTTGTTGTTGTTGATTTGTTAATGCCCAATATCCTTTAATGCCTAGACCATAGATAGTTTTATTTTAGCCTGAATTTAAATGATCTTATCCCAAGTTCGATACCAAATATTAAGTCATTAAGAAAAGCAGCTGATGAAAAATCGCCTTAAACAAAGTGCATACTTTCTTTTGGAATATAATAAAGAATTATAATAATAGTAGTGTTCAATTTGATATCTGTGATATATACAATTATAAAACAATTTATTTCAAGCATAACTTATAAAACTTTCGAGATAGCACCAATAACAAAATATATCAAAACAAAAGTAAACAATGACATATGTAGATATAAAAATGGTTAATGCTATATAGGATTTATATGGTGCTGAAACCACTTAAACATACGAAAGACCATGTCGCCTGTCCCGAATGTCGATTCCATAAGAAATTTCCAAACCAACGTCCAACAATGGAACCGAGTGCCTTGCCTGCAATAGAGCCTATTGCACCACCTAGAACACTACCAACAAATGCCCCTATTGCCGTCCCAATTACAGGAACCGAACTGCCGATAACCCCTCCTATAATCCCACCAACCCATTCACCCAACAAACCTCCACCAATAGCAAACCCGGCTCCTAGCACTCCTTCACTGATTCTCTGTGTTACAGTTGCTTTAAAGTCTCGGTCCTCAATCTTTCCAGCTTTTTTGTTTTGATAAATGTGATACACATCATAAGCGCAATGTATAGTTTCAAGAACTGCAACCGAACCTGCACCAACCCAGTTTGTAGCGTTACCTATAAACTCAACTGTCTCTGCTGCAGCAACTTTTCCTGCACTTTCAGCCATACTTCTGTACGTTTGCTTTCCAACTTCCTTCACAACAGCTTTTGTGCCATTTACAACTGTGGTATGAATTGTTTCTTTAACTTTTCCCCATGCCCAATGAACTTGAAAACTATCTTCCCTTCCTGTCTTGCAAAATGTCGCTAAATGCTCGCAATTATTCTCAAAGAAATTATAACTCTCTTCACCAATTCTGCTTTCGGCTCTTGCCAATACTAGTTCCGGTGGATTTTCATCAGTTATATTTTCTGAATAGTCAAATCGAAAGAGTGTGCCCAATTCTTTGTCTACATTGATCCATTGTTTAGCAACTACAACGTTTCCGCCGACTTTTGTATAATGTATAACAAGCAGTTCCCTGTTTCTAACATCAGTTTCTACGACAATAGCGTGGTGCCATATCAAATACGGACGATGCCAGCCAATATGATCCCCTGTTTTCAATCGGTCGAGCTCTGTCCCTTTAATCTGAGTGCGAGAACTGTATGTCTGAAATGCTTGATTTTCTTTTAGTTCGGCTTAAAAAATAATTCGTATTTGTCTCTCGTCACTCTGTACTTCCCAATCACTGTCTATTGATGGCAGATTAAACAAGGCTGGTTCAGCCTCAGCTTCTTCCAAAAACTGCCTATAGGAGTCATCTCTGGGCCGTAAAGCGTAAAGGCTCATTCTTAAGCTATTTCTGAAAAGAATAGTTAAATGCCAATGCGTTACAACAAGGTCTGCTGAATTCTAACTTTGCCAGAGAAGGTTCCAAAATGATCAGGTCATCTGTTAAGTGAGCCAGTAGCAGAGGTTTAAAACATTTTATGACCAATACTAGTATTTGTTATTCGCTCGCACACAATATGATGTTCGGTTTACTCAATATTAAACAGTTCACAATAAGGAAACAGCTATAAATTAGAAAATATACTTATATAACAACAGTACTTGTTTGATTGGCTGATGGGGACTGTTTCAAGGCGTCCCAAGAACAATTAGATACAGCGGTAACCCCACTGGTTCTCTTTTTCGTTAATTGTGTTTGCCTCTTATTTGAATTGACATACTTATAACAAACATGTTCTCTTTTCCTCTCTTCTTTTTCTCTGCGTGGGGAGGCTGTGTTTTGTGAATAAGGCGATTCCTGATATGCATATTTCACTTTTTAATGGACTGCACGGGACGTACATGTACACAACAGAACAATATTTTCGCTTCACCAGCGGTAACGGTTGCGCGCTATTCTCCTCCCTACTTGTAATAACTGTGAAGTAGTTGAATAAATTAGGGAAACTATATAAATGATTAAGGTCATAATACCAAACATACTTAAAAAGAGGTACATTTCTTTCCTTTATTTAGTAAGGTAAGATGCGCGTAAGGTCCTCTAAAACACTTAAGCAGAACAGAACTAACATACAGAACTAACTTATTATACCTACCTTGTTGTTTAAGTGGATTAATATATCGACCCACAGCAGATCTGCTACGAACTCCTGCCTAAATATGACATAAGGTAATTCTTGTCCATCCTGAAATTAATTGTATGATGTTGTATTCTGTGACCAGTTGCCTAAGGTAACCTCGACACTTTCTTGTGTTTATATGCCTAAACAGTAAAATATTACCAATAACTTTAAAGCCACTTTTAGATTTGAAACATAACAAAGCGATTTACCACATTTTCAGATCGAAAAAAGTGATATTTCACTATTGATCACATTGTTAAACGTTCGCCTTGAGTTAACAATTTAATAGCTCCAGCTTGGCGCAGGTAAGTTCAAGAGCTGTACTGTGCAACCCTGGGATTCTAAACAGGCTTTTCAAAAGGAATCCCAGTTTTGTACCTGAACATTTCTCATTCCTATCAAACGCAGAATCACGGTTGATGGAAATCACAGCGGATAGTCTGTCTCTCTGATTGTCCAGTATCACCGTATTGATCACGACACCCAACAGCGTCACAGTTTCTGTTGTTCTTAGAACCACATGTAGATGTCAGGTATCTTCTGAGATAGAGTGCATCCAGGGTGTGGTTTTTAATTTGTTTTTGTCACAGAAGATGACAACTGCAACCAAAACATCTGAAATTAGAGAACAAAAGTCTGTTATACCGGTAATAATACCCAATCCCCGCAAAAAACAACAACAAAATACAACACATACAAACAAAAGCAGAACATTGGTTATATTAATATCTTCAACACAGAGTCTAACACTAAAGTTCTTAATATATTGCCTCACTTCATCATTTCGCGTATGTAAATTAATAATGATTTAAAAAACGTTACAAATAATAGAAATAAATTCGATAATTACAAGTTCTATTCACAATGCTTCTGCCCTTAAAAAAGTCATAAATACTTAGTGGGAATTTACCGCCGAAATCTAAATTTCGATGCATGCATGAGCTGTTAGAATTTTTCTAGTCGGACTCCCAAAAGATAGTGCGTATTTAGGTAGGATTTGGATTTTCCAAAATTGTATTTATTTTAAGCGGACTTGGAATTCCGACTTACTAAAATTTCCTTTGCATCAAAATCACTAAATATATATATCTGAGAATAGAACCGGTAAACACGAGCAGAAATTTGTTGAAGATTATGATGATGATGATATTATTGTTGTTGTTGTTGTAATTATTATAATTGTTATTGATGGTGATGATTATGGTGGTGGTGGTGGTGGTGATGATGATGATGATGATGATGATGATTATGATGATGATGATGATGATGATAGTGGTGCTGTTGATGACCTTTTCGCAGCTTTAAACTATTAGAAATATGATAATATTATTTTAAATAAATTAGCATAATTGATAATGTAACTTTCGTTTTCGTAATTTTATTCTGTTATTGCCGGTGGTTCATACGATACTATCCGGCACATTAAACTTTCCAATTTGTTTAGATAGTCCTAAAGGTAACTCGAATCAAACAATGTGGTCAGTACGAGCGACAATCCATTGCTTGTGCATTATGTTGTTAGAACCAAGTTCCGTATCAACTTTGCCATCACTCGCGAAAAATCAACAAAATTAGATGTGTTCGGATGCTAAATCATTTGGTTTCTGAATGTGTTCCACGCCCTGTAATTTAACGAAACTTTAACAGTAGTACTCTTATGCTGAGTTCCCACTGCCGATCCCGATCAACTCGATCATCCCGATCCCCTAAATGTCCCGATTGAGCCCGACCAAGCTCGACTAAAGGCGTATACACGACTTCTTCTCGACCTCTAGTCGATCACAAAAGACCCCAACACGATTATTCACGACTCCTTCACGGCGTCAACCCGAACATCTTAAGCCTGTCTCACATAGAACACACGGCTAATACGGTTGGCCACCCGTGTAAACCGTACATACAACCGAACCAACCGTGGCCTTATCCGAGTTATACTCGGGCCATTCGAGTGTATCCGTGAAAACCGTGTATGCTTTTTAAAACTTTTAAAAAACTGACACGGGTGCCATGTCGTATAAGCGATCGTACAAGACCGTGAGAGACCGTGTGACACCGTACGAGACCGTATTATACAACCGCACATGAAGTCCACTCCACGAGTGAGCTCAACCGTGTCAATATCGTATATAAATCGTTTCGAACAAAAGTCGGTGGGACCGTATGTAAACCCTGTAAATGTCCAGTTAATCGAGTAAGAGTCGTGTTTAATCATACTAGGCCGTAACAGACCGTACTAGACCGTACTTGGAACTGTACAACAATCGTATGAAAATCGTTGGCAAATCGTGTTCAAACCCTGACAAACCTTGCTTGACCGAGTATATCCGTGCTTTGTTCGTACATGCTCGTGCTACATTCGAGTCTAAATCGAACTAACTCATCCCCAGGTACGGTTGGAGCTCAATACTCGTACCAGTCAACCCGTGTATAACCGAGTATACCGTATTGGAACCGTGTGCTCAACCGTGTTCTGTGTGAGACAGGCTTTACCGAATTCAGTTCGATCATCCCGACCCCTACAAGGCCTCAGCTCGACCAACTGGACCTGTGCTCGATCGCTGCCAGATCTTCACCCGACCAGATCGACATGGTCGTACTCGGGTCGTAGAAGGTCGTGTACCGAAACATTTTGAATAACCGATCTTCTACTCGACCAATACACGATCGCTTCCCGAGAGCTTCCCGACCGCTTGGGTACTCGATCGAATAGCAGTCGAGTAGCAGTCTAGTTAATCTTGACACCAGTTTGAAAAGAGGTCGAGTTGATCGGGTTGCGATCGGATAATACTCGAGTAGAAGTCGATGTGATCGGGTACAGATCGGGTAAAAGATGTCAATTCGACCAAACTAGATCGCTACACGATTCCTTCTCGATCAACTCGATCTTCTACTCGACCAATACACAATCGCTTCCCGAGCGCTTCTCGACCGCTTGGCTACTCGATCGCTACTCGAATATTTTGACATGTCAAAAAAATTTGGGTAGGAAGCCCGAGTGATGCCGACGGAGCTAGACCTTCCCGACCACTCCCGATAACTCATACCGACCGTACCAGACCATTACCCGATTGCTTGATCGGGCTTGATCGAGTTTATCGGATCGGCAGTGGGAACTCAGCATATAACCTACTATGTGTTCATACCCTGAAATGTTTATTGTGCACAAAAAGTCTTGGGAAAGACCCCATTTCGGCTGTTTTCATTCATCTTAAAAGTTTAACATGCACAGCTAAATAAGTACATATAACATTTTCCGTTAAATAACAAACCAAAGCACCTTTTCTTCCTCTGTATGATGTTTTTTGTCGTTTAGTTTTTGTGAATTTATGTAAATAGAATTTTAGGGAATTTTTAGATCTCGCTATTTTCCTTTACTTTCTAACTTGTCTTACCATATGCAAAAAAGATAAATTTGTAACATTCATTTTTGCAAAGTTTCATCGAAACTGCATTTTGCGATTATTGAGATTTTGAAAATTTTCTTTTTATCGATGAACGTGCTGGTGAGGAGTGTAGTAACCCCTGAAAGAGGTCACGAAATATCGAGAGATTTCGGGAGCAATTGCCATCACTGCAGTTGTCACACTGATTCGATACAGAGCGCATGACGATGAAGATTAAACAAACATCCGATTTTGAAACAACGATAATGATAAGTTGCCATATAATAATCTAATGATATTGAAGGAGTGGAAAGAGACTTCCCGCACTAATTTTCTTCTTCAAAGAAATAAACAATAGGAGAAAGGAGAACCACACGGTTAACTTTATTTTCTTCTCTGTTTAACTATTCAATTCCTGTAGTATATCTGACCGCTCGAGTGATTGGTGGAATAAACAATTACTCTATGATTAATAATATTACTCATTGCGCAATATAATATTTCGTGGAATAATATTTTGTGTTATATCGAGCGCTTAAAAGAACTTTTCAACGCCCCATCTGCATGAAGCCGACAACCAACTCGTTTGTCTATGTTCTTCCCATATTTATTTTAAAAAAGGAGGGTACCAATAATTGCTCAAAACATCCATTTATATACCGAATAATATTTTTAACGCGACACATGCGTTTGTTTTGTTTTGGAGTATTCTAATTATTATGAAATCATTATCTTCAAAATCAACAATAAAGATACATATTACAACATGTTGTCTGTAATTTCATTTATTCAATTATTAAAACAAATCACAAAATCTATCAAAAAATAAAACAATGACTGTAAAGGTAAAAATCACAAAAAGTCTATAACGATATGAAACGATTGTTTCATCAAACTACTTATCACAGAAAATAAGTCAATATATAAGCAGGAATAATTTTCACACATCTCTGTCATATACATCACATACATGATAGCTAAAGAATATAGTAATACACCTTGAGATAAGGTTAAAGTATACAACTTATCAAACTCTCTGAAGCTTTCTGCAACAACAAGGACTCATAAACAGTCCGACAAAGAAACTTGCAAGCAGTTTATATTAACTTTCAAGGCACAACAAGTTTGGCTCTACCTTTCACATACTAGAAAGAAATGAATCACACTGAAATAAACAATACTTTAGTTATGAAATAAATGCTATTTGCACTTAAATTTAAACAATATTTATTGACTAGAAAGAATAAAAGATATGCAAAAATAAAAATACTATGACTATAAAGCAATTTTATAAAATAAGTCAGAACACAACATCAAATCTAATTAAATTTAAATGCTTTAAAGTTTAGCCTAATGTTTACACTTCAGAGCCGTCTTTTTGTTAAAATGTCATGCTAATGACCCACTAGCGTTTTAGAAAGCTATACTTTTTTGAAAACGTACCGTGTGCAAAACTGTAAAATGCATTATGGTAAACGGATGATTCTATTTAATATTTTTGGTTCTTTTCGGGGTCATGGTTTGATTTGGTTGTTGTATGGATATTATAGTTCCGGTTAGCGTTAGTTTGGTTAATTAACGGTCACATTTACTCTGGACACATTGACAATAGCGCAGTGCCGTCTACCGTCTCAGAACCCCCGTGTACCTACATTACTGTATACGTTCTTCAACGTGTTCAGGGGCAATAATCCACTGGAGGTAAATTGATCGAGTTGCTGGGATAGATTTCTTCAGTTAATTTAGTTCCAATTTAGGATTTACACCGATCTTTGTTGATAATTTTAAAGCAAAGACCTTTAGACGTGATTTTTTTTAAGACTTAAGATTTTTGGGAGTTTGGAGAACTGAACTTAAAGATGATAACTTAAAGTTTTTAAATTACAATATTTTAAGAGGGAGAGAGAGAGAGATTAACATTGTATCACACGCGGATTTGAAATGAGTTAAATTTCAAATTAAAGAATTACGCGTTTTGAATTAAATAAATTGAATTTACAGAAAGATGTATTTTGTTTGAAAAATAAATCCACTGTACGATTACGAGTCTGTTGAACGGCTGTAGGTGTATACTTTTCAAGGTTGGTGAAGTTGGCAGCCTAGCAGCCTAGCAGTCTGAAGTTGGCAGCCTAGCAGCTTAGCAGCCTGAAGTTAGCAGCCCAGCAGCCTGAAGTTAGCAGCCTACCAGCCTGAAGTTAGCAGCCTAGCAGCTCAGCAGCCTGAGGTTAGCAGCCTAGCAGCCCATCATTTTAGCAGCCTTAACTTACCGATGTAAGAATTTCGGAAACGGCTTGATATGCATATTTTTTCACTTTTAAAGACATTTCAAGCTTATCTCATACGAACTCAACCTGATTTTTTAAATCAAATTTCTAATCTGGTGAAATGTAAAGAAATTCTCCAAACGCTTGAACTGCACCAAAATCTCTTTCTGAACACAAAACGATCTTAAACTTGTTGAAAAAAAATGCATCTATTTAAAACCATAAGAATTTACTGAAATGTGTGGGTAGCAGCCCAGCAGCTCATTTTTCATGTAATTTATGTCATGGTTCTTTAGCTTTCAGTTCCCAAAGCATCTACCGACTAGAGGAATTGATTAAATAACTTCCATAGACGTTGAATTTGACGACTACGTTTTTTACCTGTCTTGCAAAATGTCGTTAAATGCTCGCAATTATTCTTTAAACAGCTATAACTTTCTTCTCCAATTCTGCTTTCGGCTCTTTCCAGTACTAGGTTTGGAGGATTTTCATCAGTGATATTTTCTGAATAGTCAAATCGAAAGAGGTTTCCCCATTCGTTGTCTACATTAATCCATTGTTTAGCAACGACAGCTTTTCCGCCGACTTTTGTGTAATGTATAACAAGCAGTTTCCTGTTTCTAACATCAGTCTCTACAACAATGGCCTGGTGCCATATCACATATGGCCGGTTCCAGCCAATATGATCGCCTGGTTTTAGTAGGTGGAGCTGTGTCCCTTCAATTGGTGTGATAGAACCGTATGTCTGAAATGTTTGATTATCTGCTAGGTTTGATTTAAAAATAACTCGTCTATGTCGCATGCCATTCAGTCTACTCCACTCCATTTCTTTCGTTGACCGGTAAATAAAGTCATCTCTTTCGTCGTCGAATAGGCCAACCGCATGTTGAATTCTGAAAAAAACACACAACAACAGACAAATGAGAAAGTCTCTGACAAAACGACTTTTAATGGCGCTTTAAAAACGTTGTTAGGTTTAAAGTTCATATTATCCTCGCGTTATGGTTAATTTGATAATTTGTAAACATTGATGGTGAGAATATAACTTTATTACGTTTATACACGCATGCGGTTAAACAATTAGATGGGCCTCATATTAATACCCCTTGGTTAAACAGGTAAAATTACTGTTATAAGTACCGTTGCACATGAAAAACATGTATAATTAGACTGTAAATTTCCCTTTAAGAAAATCCGGTAAAATTTTTGAGCCTAGTACTTTTATTTGTTTCTTCAAATTAATCGATGACAAAGATGTTGAAAAAGACAAGTCAATATTTTTCGTGTGATTTAAAGAGACATCTTCAACGCTTCTAGACGCAATATACAACATAGCGAGGCCGATTTACTTTTCCGCAGAAAACAAGGGAAATATGTTCTGCCTTCGAGAACTGCTATCTCAATAAAGTTTTATCAGAAACGTCGTGATCAGGTTGAAAATGTGGGCAAAATGCGCATTGTTTACTAGGCGATTAGCACAACTATTTGTGCGCGACAAGGACTTTTCTATATATGCGATGTTCGTCCTTCGCGCACAACCCAGTTACTATTCAAATCAATGCGGAACATTTTTCTTCTATTTCTATATGAAAATTCTATCGGAAAATGAGTCGCAACTTTTGGCGGCTCCATAAAGCATCTTAAACCATATGTATTTTTAAAACAATTACATACCTGAAAAGCCACATTCAAGTATAATCAATATATGTAATCCTTTATAAATAACGGTTTCGTTTTTTATGCAAAACTCTTTTAAACCTCCACTCATGTCAGCAGTTTTTATGTTATTCCGCTATAAGTTTATCTGACTGTGTAGTGTATCGATTTATAAAAGGGACGTTTTCATTGATTAGCACATTAAAATCTACATGTAAACGGCATAAACAATAGTAAGTTTAAAAGTGTTATTTGTGGAATATTTTTTCATTTGATTGATACTTTAGAGAATATTTATGTTTTATAACAACAAATGAACTTAGCAGTGCTGAAATTTTCAAGTTGCATTGAAAAAAAAAGGAATTTAAAGCAGTGCGATTTCCACCACAGTTTTGATCGTAACTGCTTGAGACGTAAAGGACAGACAACGTAAAAAGTCCGTATGATATTGGGTCTGTGCTTGCTGTCGAATTATTGAGACTACTAGGCGATAAATGTGGTGGCTGGTTTATGACAGTTCGTTTTTTTTTTTTCGTTATATCGCTGCGAAATAAAGCCAAGCGCAACCAAAAGGACGAAATATCGAACAAATCGCCACGCGAAAAGACGAAATATCGAAATAACGCCACGCGATGAGACGAATTAACGAAAAACAAAACAACATCACGCATAACGAAAAAAAATTTTTTTTTCGCGAAATAATCGCCATGCTAAAAAAACGCAAATTTTACTATAAAATAGCGTTTTGTCTTGCTTCGCCAGGCGTATTTTCCTTATTGTGCTTGGCGTTATTTCGCCAGGCGTTTTTAGCTTGGCATCCTTCTTACGCATCTGTCCGAGTAGTTCCAAAACCGTTCCGTAATTCGTTCTCCAGAACTGCAGCAAGTCGATAGACGCCTTCACTGATAATGTCCAGATGGGCTGGACTACTGTGTAAGCTGTTCGATGTGCCGTTATGCATCCGAGCCGTTTGATTCCTGTTTGTCGGAAATCCTACAGTATCAAATATTTATAACTGAGGTAGCCGAATATTGCTAGGTATACAATGCACAAAGTTTACTTTATTTCAATAATAATCTACTTTAAACACCAAAACGACACATCAGAAATTTGGAACTGTGATTCCCATAATATATTTTTGGCTAAAAATACATCTCCTAAAAATCCCTGAAATCAAAGCAGACAGTACTCTGGGATTCCCGAGCTGAAAATCTCTCAAACGGTACAATGCAGTTCCATCAAACTTAAAGTTTGCACAAACCAATGTTATATATATATATATACTAAGAAATGTGGTAAGTTACGGGTCTAATTTCGATATTACACCTTTATGTGAGGTGCTATAAAGTAATGGGGTATATATGGTACCCCGTAATTTTCAATGCCATTTCTATGCATATTCGGACTTCTTAACTTTATTCCCGTAACACGGTTTATTATCGAAATTTATTTTCGGTCTATAAAAAAAAACCCGAATTTTTTTTTTATCATAAACCAAATTTTTATATTACAGCTTATAGTACTTACAAGGTCAGATAGTGCATAGAAATGACATTTAATTAGCGGGGTACCATATATACCCCGTAACTTTTATAGAACCACACATATAGGTATAATATCGAAGTAAGACCCGTAACTTACCACATTTCTTAGTATATATATACAACCCCTGATTATATATATATATATATATGTTTAATTTACATACGCTAAGAAAAGTTAGAACAGTAAAGAAAAAAAATAGACCCCCCCCCCAAAAAAAACTCTCAAATTCCATTTGCAATTTATCACAAAAAGGCAGCAACACTAAACATCAATTTAATTGTCTTGATAAGTAAAGAGTTGCTGACAACGATACCTAAGGTCCTTTGGTCTAACAAATGTATACAATGTGAGTTATTTGTAAAAATGTGTTTGACCTTCAATTTCCTGGTCGCGAAAATGGATGACATAAAAATAAAAATGTTGATTTCTCTCTCCACAATTGAAGTTTTTTCAAGGACCTTAGATATTGTAGTCAGTATCATTTCACACAAGTTGACATTTGAATTGTTGTTTTGTCATGGTTGCTTCGTTTTTTGTGATAAATTGCAAATAGATTAGGGATTTGTTAGGTCTAACTATTTTTCTCTACTGTTCTTACTTCTTTTACGTATGCAAAATAATCAATTATAGCATTTTATTTGTGCAAAATTTAATAATAATAATAATAATAATAATAATAATAATAATAATAATAATAATAATAATAATAACAATAAAAATAATAATAAATGATCATTCTTAAGTGTTACTTCAAGTATTCGGGCAATTCTGGCAAATAATAACCTTTTATTAACATTATACACATTGTCTTAAAAGGCAGACACTTGACAGGCAGGTGAATTTAAATATGTTCACTCAGCAAGTGTTTTAATATGATATTTTTTATTGTTAATGGATGTTAATGCTTAAACATAAAAATCTTTTGAGATTTTTGCTATTCCCGGTATCTGCAACATATCATTCAGAACAATGTTTAAAATGATACTGTATAAATTTTATTTTGAAAGTAACTCGATTTTCTAAGAAAAACATCTTCATAGTTAGTTCATTACCCCATCCAGGAGCATATTTGCGTCCCCTAAATATCTATCAATTAACCTGTTGCCACGGGCTTTATTGAATGCAGTTATTTTGAAGTCGCTGTACGAGAAAAGCATTACTTCGGCGCAAATACGAGTATGTTCAGTGTTCTAAAACTTACTTATTCTACGTAACTGTCGGAGCTGATCGATGTGCCTTTATAGATACCTTAACCGAGATGAATTATTGTCCGTATGAAATCCCAAAATATCCGATATTTGTAATTGAAAGAGCCATGCAACTTACAATGTAAGTCTAAACTGCACTTATAATTTGGCTGAATACGACAATACGACGAATGGCCGCACCCATCCTGTTTTTGACAACCGGTTAGATAATGAAAAGAATAATTTAGGATACCAAAATTTTTTTTTGTCAATCGAAGCGAACTGACGTAATCTGGGATTCCATATTTAATCAATTCAACTACGTATTTTGCGTTGCGTGATTTACATACAAAAGTTTAGGCAAACAATGTCAATCAGCCTCGATTTTGTTATTAACAGTTTCTCGCCAAGTGATCACACATTCCAAACTAATGCATTCATTTGTCAGTCTCCTAAGTAAATATCCTGGCATAATAAGCGTATGAATCGAGGTAGAACTCCTAGTTTTGCGTTAAGTATCATAGTTAAGTTACATTAATATATCGCTCTATTAAAGGGGCCGGCCTACAGTCACATTTTTACCTTACAAGTAATTTTAAAATTCAGACAGAGCGCTAGATTAGATAGATTTATGCTGAAAATTCTCTACAATCTATATATGGTTCTTCTGGTATCCCTTCATTTTCGGAAAAATATCCTTTCGCTTAATTGTCAGCAACAAACTTTTTTCTATTCCTTATTCCACAGAAGACGCAGCAGATATGTTGGTACAGGTCGATTTTGACGATTCAGCTATGTAACTCAATATAATTATACAAAAAGTGCGCGTACTGGGATCCCAGATTTTTGAGCTGTACAAAAAAGGGATAACATATTGCGAAATGGCTTTTCCTGGTAACCACATTTTCCTACATGTAGTCACACATATAAGTCTGCTAGCAGGGAATCAGACATTACTTAAAAGATGCATTTGGTTACCTGTTGCCTTGTATTCAGTTTCACAGTATCACAGTTTCAAGTTACAGACCACTAAATAATTTCCCAAAGAAAATTTTATATTATTTTAAGTTTATAGTATATACCATTTAGAAAACGGCTTGATAAGAAATTATACTCCGTATCGTCCCTAGGCAAAATTAACAAATCACAGCCCTGCTAAATAGCATTTAGTGGCCTATGACATAAACAAGAAAAAATTTGATGTACGGTATCAAGTCGGCGCGAGAAGAATTTTCATGTAGTTACAAAAATGGCAAAAAATGAAAAGGCTATATATATATATTATTGCACAAGCAAACATAACCTTAATTCTATTTATGGTTATATTGCTAGGATATTCATTGTTTGCTTTTTCAGTTATTGGTAGGGATGGGATCAAAGGCCAAGAGCAGTATTAACATTATAACACAAACATTAACAAACAGACCATTGCACGATTAAAAAAGAAACGTACGGCCAGTATCATAATTTTATAGTATTATTACGTTTTGTCCCGAAAACCAATTTTACCAATTATGTTCCACAAGATCACACATAGGTATAGACGCAGTGCAAAGGTCAACATCCATGACCGATTATGCGGAAACTACGTCTTGCAATGTACAATTAAAAACAATGTATGACCAGTATCACAATTGTACATTTATTCACACCTTTGTTTCCGAACAAAACTCTCACGAATTCCGTTCCACAACTACCAACAGGTACATATGCAGTGCAACAGTCAACATCCCTGACCGATTATACGGAAGGACCGGCTACCATTGTTTTCAATAAAAGTCACGTGCTCAGGAGAACTTATTATTTAAAAATTAAAAAAATAATAAAAAAATCTTACAAAGCGATGTCAACCAGTTCCCATGGTACATTTCGTTAAACATTTGTTAATACGTTTTTTTTTGCAAAACAACTCTCATTAATATGTATCTGTACAAAAATACAAACATTTTTGAAATTATGCTGTTATCCCTCCCCCCCCCCCCCCCCCATTAAATTCCAAAAGTTAGCACAAATATAGTCGACGGCCTCATGGGCCGCCGACTAATTATATTTCCATCCCAGCCTTCACACAGAAGATCGCATTTTCCGGGTTTTCTTTCTCTGAACAACTTTTAAATTTTTCCGACAATTGTTGTCTGTCTGTCTGTCCGTTCGTCCGCTCGTTCGTCCGTCCGTCCCCAGAACACAAAGGCACAGAGCTTAGATATTTTGGGTATTTAGATATTAGCACTTAGTATACCCTATCATCTTTTGTAATATCATAACCCTCAGAGTCATAAAGACTTTACCCCATAGCTGTTAGCTTTACATATTGAATATAGAGTTAACACTTCTAAAAAAATCTTCCTTTCAAAACTGTCAATGAGTTTTTGATGAAGTCCGGCCAATTTCCCTAGTTTCTTTTGCAACCAGTAGATTAACATGGAAAACAATTAAAATTATAAATCCTCTCCCCAAACCATACGCCGAGTTTTAATGATAGCTGAGAGAAATGTTCCATGGTTGGGGTTCTTTCAAAGTTCGTCCATCAGGAACTCTGTCATCACATGACTGTCATGTGATCCCGACGGTCGTACTAAACATCTGAGAAGAGCAAATGTTTTTCTACATATGTTTTTTTACAGCTTCGGGCCCCAGTTACGGGTTACCCCATTTATTACTGTTTCTGTTTTATAGCATATATAATTAAAGATGGAACTAAATATACATTTAACATGAGCATCGTTCTTTCATACTATGATTATACAGTTTTTTAAAGAGAAAATATCTAAATATTAACACAAAAGGGACACCAAAACTTTTTTAGAATACGAAAAAAAGAAGAGAAAACTAGACTATGTCTTCCTTTAGTTATGCTATTGAATAGCTTTTGTATAGCAACAGTCCACTGGTTTACTGCTATTTTTATATTATTATTGTTATTGTTAAATAATTGACTGTTATGAGACTTTAAATGATGGGACGTGCTTGTGCAGTATGGTGCAACTAATCACTCCAGTACAATACAGGACTTTTAAAATCGCTATCTAATATTTAAATAAATATAACAACATATGTACATTTGTTTAAGCATCATGTTTATCATTAGAAATATATTTCTATTTGATAACATGCTACTGTTATCAAGGAACAATCAATGAGGTAAACTAGAACACCCCAGGACACACCAGAACCACTGAAAAAAAAACAGGGAACATCCGAATCGCTATATATTATTAAAAATAAAACTATCAAGTGTCTAGACACATGTACATATTTTTCAATCATAACATGTAGTGTTAGAACAGCGATTCTGATACAGTTTAAAACACACCAGAACACAAATCATTAGAAAAACACGAGAAACGCTATGTAGGTTGTAGTATTAAAAAGAATTAACAATTCATGCAAATTTGTCATTATATAATGCTTACTTTTAATTATACTGTAGCTGCTCTTAAATAATTAACAAAACATGATTTGCGAGAAAACAAATTTTCCAAATGTTATGCTTAGAAGATAATAAATGATACATCTTGTAACGAATGATTGAGTGTTAACGACGAGTGTTGTCTATATTAAGCTCTTTATGCTCATTTTTCGACAACGCTTACTCTGTGATTACAGGTTTTAATTGGGCAAACTGATAAAGTTGATGTATCATAAAAATAATTTTTGGTGTAATATGCAACGTTTTAACATATGCAATATCTGTATATGTGTTTGTATTGCTATTTATAGCATTGTAAAATGTTTTATGCAAATAAAATATTCGTATATTCGTATTAACTGCCTTCTGAAAGTATATTGATTTCCATAAAAATTTGAAAATATGTCAGTTAAACACATAGCTCTTATGTCTTTATGCATGTGGATACATCCCTGATTGACACTATTTAACCAGCAAACAATGACTAAAACAAATGATTTATATATTTTTATTTTATTAAGGATTGGCACAAAATTGTCATGGCTGGGTTTAGATAATATTTAATATATAGCTTAACAATGCAAACTGAGTAAAACTTCCATTAGAATTATTGAATATGAATTGACGTTATTTCTTGCTTCGTCCACGAGCGCAAGAGTTTTATGATATTAAACAATCGCTAGCATACTAAAATAAGAAAGTTCAGGTTAACTAGGGAGTTTGCTAACGAGTTACCTCCCTTCATAAAAGTTTTTTATTGCCGGGAGATTGCCAACGAGTTACCTCCCTTTGTAATCACCTATGTTGGGAGTTCGCCAACGAGTTACCTCCCTTTTATAAAAAATTATGTTAGCACCGCTGTTGGGAGTTCGCCAACGAGTTACCTCCCTTTAAAAAGTCTTTGATCCCAAATGTTCGAACATCATCTGTACCGATGCCAGTTATAGATGTATAAAGACAGTCTTTTTGCAATTTTTCATCACATGGTTTACAGGAATCTGGTTGCAAGTTATCGCCAGATGCAAGCTAATTCCAGCCACGACGATGTGTTATACCCTGGAAATATAAAACAAAACCAAGAAAAGGGGGCAGGGTTGGGTGGGAAGTTATTAAACAAAGTTTTTTATGTAAAGTAGCAATGCCTCTACCTCGTTCCGTTGATTAAGAATCGAAAAGACTGGAATCTGCAGAGACAAGAGTTTATATAGGCAAAGTCACGTGGTGACGTGTGACGTAACAGGAGTCATTTCTGCTGGTTAAAGTGTTTAATCTTTAATCGATTAAACATACTATTAACCAGCAAACAATGACTAAAACAAATGATTTATATATTTTTATTTTATTAAGGATTGGCACAAAATTGTCATGGCTGGGTTTAGATAATATTTAATATATAGCTTAACAATGCAAACTGAGTAAAACTTCCATTAGAATTATTGAATATGAATTGACGTTATTTCTTGCTTCGTCCACGAGCGCAAGAGTTTTATGATATTAAACAATCGCCAAAAAGGTGAGAGAGTAAGCGAACGAACCTTCCGCCAAAAAGCGGAATATCATAAAACGACCCAAAACCCATGACAATTTTATGCAAACATTACGTCCTGGTACTTATTATATAATAATTGTTGAGAAGTTCCAAGCTGCCGGTTAATAAACAGGTTGCGGCAGAAGTTTATTTAGCTAATGACAGTAAAATAGCCAACTAATATTTATACATTAGGATAAAATTCAGTGACAAAAACAATGTCTGTTGTAGTAAAAACGTGTTTGGCAATGTACAAGGAATTTATAAACAGCTCCCAATATACTGGGTGGTTTTTAACCATAATCTCGTATCCAGGGAAGAACTGATGAAAAGTAAAGGGTATCTCGATTGATATCGAGAATTTTAAGACAACCACCCCCGTTTTTTGCAGTTAGTTCGCAGGAAACTGTTTAATATTGTTTACATTTGGTTTGCAATAAAATTGTTCGTAATATACCGCCAAGACCTTCTAGGTAGAGGCTGCGACCAAATAAAACTTATATAAGACTTCATCCTTAACGACTCTGTAAAATTTTTTTGACCATCAATGTAAGATTTAGTGTTTTATTCCTAACCCAAGGTCGCTTACCCGACAAAAAATAATTAAATCTTCAGACGACCGGTTGAAAGTCAATAAACATTTACATTATCATGCATTATGTCACTGGTTTAATATTACAGTCAAACTACTCTTGAATAACGACCGCCTGTGAAAAAATACTTTATATATAAAATACCAATTTTTCCGTCAATAAATAAAGGAATAATTGTATTTGGAACATAGACCATCCGCTTATATAGACCACTTATGGCCATCTCTAGATTGGACTTAGTAGACATAATTTGATTGTTGGTATATTTAATAACTTAATTGTAAGTCAAGAGTGGAAATGAAGGTAAAGAAAATTTTTCAAACATATAAACGGAAACAAATCCGCTAGATATAAGTTTATAGCACTATTTATCCTGTCAACAGCTATAATATCAAAATAGTACATCCTTCAAATAGCTCGGATGTCCAGAAAATAGCATTCAACGTAACCAATCTGTATTTAAATGCAAAAAGGTGTTTCCGGCTTTCACACTACAGCATATGGCAACTGGTAACATCACATAATAATTTTGAAACTGACGACCTCTTGTTTAACACGGACTGCCTGTCTCTACATTTTTTCAAACGTATAAACGGAAACAAATCCGCTAAACAGAAGTTTATTATGCTATTTATCCTGTCAACAGTCAAAATAGCATAATGGTACATCCTTCAAATAACTCGGATGTCATGAAAATAGCATTCAACGGAACCTATCTGTATTTAAATGTCAAAAGATGTTGCCGGCTTTCACATTACAGCATATGGCAACTGATAACGTCACATTATAATTTTGAAAACTGACGACCCCTTGTTTAATGAACACGAACTGCCTGCCTCCACATTTTTTCAAACGTATAAACGGAAACAAATCCGCTTAACAGAAGTTTATTATGCCATTTATGCTGTCAACAGTCATAATAGCAGAATGGTACATCCTTCAAATAGCTCGGATGTCCAGAAAATAGCATTCAACGGGACCTATCTGTATTTAAATGCCAAAAGATGTTGCCGGCTTTCACATTACAGCATATGGCAACTGATAACATCACATTATAATTTTGAAAAGTGACGACCCCTTGTTTAATAAACACGGACTGCCTGCCTCCACATTAAGCTCGGCAGCCCTTTTTCCAAATATTTAAATCATTATTATTTTTTCTATATTTTGAATTTAATTGAAAATGGTGGTCGTCAAATGAATTGTTGGGCTGATGGGAGAGGGGGTCTATAGAAATTTAGCAATAGATAGCCCAACTGTTTCATATAGTACATGTAATACTATTTATTAAGTTTTATTCAGAAAGTCATATTTTAAAAACAATACATTATATACAACATGACACATCCTTCAAAGAGCTCGGATTGCCAGAAATAGTAAAATTATTGAAAGTCACAGTCATTATAAATAGAATTCATTATATAAAACATAGCACATCCTTCAAAGAGCTCGGATGGCAATAAATAGTAGAATTATTTAACGTCATATTATACTGACAATTCATTATAGGCAACATTGCACATCCTTCAAAGAGCTCGGATAGCCAGAAATAGTAATATTTAGAAAGTCACATTATAATATCAATCATAAATAATATGGCAGAATATTCAAAGAGTTCCAATCGCCTGAACGTAGTTCGTTTTAGTGACTTCAATTGAAATGACAAACTTGCGTGACAGATAATTGATTTAATTTTGCATATGTCCACGTGATCATAAATACTGGGTACAATAACCCCTTAGCTCAGTTTTCGATGACGTAAAATAGAGCCCAAATATGTTGCTTCTCATAACAAAATCTTAAAGACGTATTACAAACATAAATTTTGATGTTCTTATTTAGAAAATCACTAAACCGTAGTAAGACTAAAACGAAAAAACCGGCAGTGAAAACACAGCGACATACGTGTTTATTACTGTTCAATGACGAAAATGAGTTTGCCGAGGATTGTTCCTAAAAAAAAAATTCCACAACATTTCCTGTGTTTTTAAGCAAACAATCTAATATAGCTTTATCATGAAATGTTCCGTGTTACCTGGTATAGTCAACTATGTTAACGTAACTTAAAGCAGCAATATGACCGCTAACAGTTAAATGGGGATATTGATTTAAAGGGAGTTACTCATCAATAACGAAAATATCGTATATGTTCAAAAATCAAATTTTATTGTTACATGTAAAAAAGTAGAAGACCCGTTAATAAAGTAAATGGAATATAATTTTCTTGTAAGTCAACGTACGAGTTGATTTTTTCAAAGCCAAAATTGCTATAGCGCTACGAATGCAGTAAAATTTTCTCACAGATCCTAAATGACACTGATTTGACAAAATTTCTGTGAAATTCGCTTCTGTTCAGTCATTTTGAAGTACTATATGGTGGATGCAATTAATATGAACCGCATTTGAGATATTCAAGTATTCCCACGAATTGTGAATATGCAGCTTTAAGGGATGCAATAAATTCCGTTATAACATTGATATTTAGAGTAATACAAATGATGTTCGAGACCCCAGTTAATTGCAAATGCGGTAAAGTTGTCTAAATAGTAGTTTTAGCCCCTTTTTGAATTATCTCATACAGAGGCTGATGTCGGTATGAAATTCTCTACGCACTCGTAAGAGATCTGGCATGGTTCAAAAGTACCGGAAGTGATTCAAACACTATTGCTCAATGAAAAGGACTAACAGAATTAGCGTTGCAGATAGTATTCCATTTTCCCGGAATATGCTTGCACTTTGATCTAAATAGTTCTATTACATTGAAAGAGGATTAAAATTTTCGAATTCAATGCATTAAGTTTTACGTTTGTGAGGACTTCATGTTTCAACGAAGGCGCGATTCTCGAACCACACGAGCACTTATTAAAATAGTTATGCCCTTAAAGACACTATTTTAGCATAATGGCCATTCAAAAACCGCTAAAGGTTAGAACTGTCGGATGCGTCAGTTTAAAGTTCAAGCATAACATCTTGTAGCCAGTCTAGCCGCTAAATATACACGTTTTATGTATTTTAAACAGGGAAGCGTTCTCTCTCTTATTTTCTTGATATTCCTAATGAAATAAGGGGGTTTCTTAGCTGATGACATGGCTTCATAGATTCAGCGTAAAAATGCACGACCTACCGGTATGGTTTTAGAAATAAAAATACATTCCTCCAACACCAAATGGAGTTGTTTTAATGTTATTTTCTTTGAGTTTTAAACTTAAGGTTACCCGACTGATAGCTTTTCTTCTTATTATTTTTATGTGAGACAAATGAAGGACCAACCCATTTCCTCGACATTAAATAAAAGCAGGTATTACCAGACGATTTAACGAGGACAAAATCATATGTAATAAACGATCAGTTTTTTTATCTGTCTCCTGCCGTATAGATCATTGAACAAGTTGACAAAATTTTTTGAATATAAAGAGCATAACGCCCCAGAGGACTTGAGGAAATGTTCTCTAGAACGGATATTTTCCGAGGAGGTATGGTTAAATATATCGTTCGAATCGTAAAATCAACAACCGATGTGTTTTAAAGCGAACCTTACATTGGCTGATAACTTCATATCTTTTACGATATAAATGCGATTGAAAAAGTTAGTTCAGACTTCGAGGTATTTCCGTTTAAGAAATGATTCACCGTTCAAAACGTAATTGTTGTTTAACCCAAGATTCTTGATCTGGTTGTTTAGGCAACAGGTTTTTCAAATGTTTTGATTATTTTGACTATCATTTTAAAATAAGTGGGTCAAGCATGACTAGCATAAGGTCGGATTTTAAAAATATTTTCACCTGGTGTGGAGAATGTATGAAATGGTGTTTCAACCTTCTTCACACTCTGTTTCCTGGACCACCACATCTGCTCCTGGACCATCCGTGTGTCATTGCCGCCTTGAGAAGCCGTCCGTTTTCGATGTACTTGTCGAGACAGATCATCCTGTTTGTGCTTCGTCATCTCTGGCTTGTTTACTCGGGTATAGAATAAGAGAAAAACTTTAGGAGAAAATTGCAAAAACTAATTTCGTAATATTAAAATTATAATATACAGGCGTGCAACTGCTTATATCCGAGTACTCGACTGAATCCACACGAATCACCAAGGAATGCCCGGAATGCACCAGACAGATTCTAATATCATCTTTTTAAAATTTTTCTTAGTGGACGGGGAGATTGCAAGATCCCTAACCGTCTATAGCATAATAATAAATCTGCATGAATACATGTAGAGGCTTACTACGCCCCTGAAAAAAGTTATAGGTACGACAGGTCGCCCATAATATATGATAAATGCTGGTGGGAGATTATTTAAATATGGTTTACATCAAGGTTCGTTATAAAATAATCAAAAATTCGAAATTCGTAACCTGTAAATTTATAGACCCTACTGTAATATCGATTTGTTTACGCGAGCTCTTGACAGCTGCGCGCGGTCATGACGTCAGCAACACAAATTCTTTGTTAAAATATTTTATTATAGAAATGTATTTTATATTATATTTAAAAGATAAATTGAAATTGCTTTGAATAAAATGATTATCTTAAATGAGTATGAAGTAAATGAGCAAATATGTATTTTCAAATATTAATAAGCTCACCATGTGCTTCCCACGTGGCTGTGTATAAAAACTGCTTTAAAAGCATAAAAATTACTGTAAGTAGTTCAAAATATTTAAAATATTATTAAAAATTAATTATCATCGTTAAGGAAGTGAAAAATAGACATTTGAAAGTTATTAAACAAAGTTTTTTATGTAAAGTAGCAATGCCTCTACCTCGTTCCGTTGATTAAGAATCGAAAAGACTGGAATCTGCGGAGACAAGAGTTTATATAGGCAAAGTCACGTGGTGACGTGTGACGTAACAGGAGTCATTTCTGCTGGTTAAAGTGTTTAATCTTTAATCGATTAAACATACTACAATCGGAACTACTCGGCCAATTCCGCCTAATCGGCGATCGTGCCTCGGATGTATCTGGTGGAAGGATATGTCTAACCCAAAACGCCTACGCTAAAATATAGTTCTTTCGGATAGTAAACAAACATGGCGCCGTTCGAACAATGCGTTCAAGTTTCATTGCAGAGATTAAAAGCTCAATTTACATTAAAACAGCAACAATTATGTTAAAAAAAATAGAAAATATTTGAGAATGACCATGGGGGCCGCCATCTTGTTGCTAAAAGTAGTCCCAAAATCCAAGATGGCGCGTCCCTACGTACATCAGAGAGATGGTGTGTAGACACTGTCCGATGAGTTCAGATTGAACATACTATTGTCTAAAAGTAACCAAACCAAGAAGCCTCTAAGTGGCTTTTGAATAACGCAACGGTTACCGTTGCTGTCTGTATTTTTTTCGGCGTTAGCTGTCTAAGCTCACTTTTGACCTAGTTTTTCGACCAATGAAATGTTGTAAATAATACTCGTATTCTCTTATTATGCAGAGGGAAAATGAAATAAAGTATTTCGATTGGTAGCTATTTACACCAGAGGGGCATCTAGCAGGCTGGAGAGGTATCTAGTGGGATTTTAGTATTATGCAGCGGAAAAATCAAATAGATTAATTAGATTGGTTGTTAGTGGGTGTTGTATTGGAGGAAAAACATATTTACGATTTAAGTAACCAGTTAAGTCAATATTGATGGCTTAAATACAATATTATATGGAATATTCTTGGGTGTCACTTGCATACAATACAAAGTGTAAAACGAAAGAGAAGTGTAGATATTTCTAGTTCTTACTGGTTCCTTTCTAGTTCCTTTGATACTGATTGTTAATTTCAAGTTCGTAAGACAAGGTCATTGTAGTGTAGTGGCTAACCCTCTCGCCTCTCAAGCGGAGGCCCCGGGTTCAATACTCAGGACGGACACTTTTTTTTAAACTTAATATACGTGAAATTTGGTAGATTTCGCTCTTGTAACAGGCTGTTATTGTTTATATTTATTAAATTTCAAGGACATTTATTCATCTTGAATTCTCACTCTACACGAGGTATTTTATTGAAACTGAATATTTTGTTTCTTTAATCGACTTGTTATCACTGTATGAAATTGTTGCAACAGCTTCAACATTTTTTTTTTGAAAGACACTTTTAATAAATTTATGAGTTGTCATGATTCGGTCGCCTAATCTCTAAGTCATACTAAGAAGGCAGGGAGGGTTCGTCAACAGCTATAACAAATAAAATAAAATAACTAAACTGTGTCTGCTTTGCCTCTCTGTATTTCTTTCTTTCTTATATACATGTATAAATAAATCTTTTCCATCAACGCCGTTTATCTTTTTTAAAGATATTTCTTGTTTAATTTTCCCTCCAATATATATTCCTAATCTAAATTTAAATAATTTTATACACGCCTCCAAATAAACAATAACCTATAATTAATAGAAAATACATAAAATTTTGTGCAAGTATGTGCCCATGCGAATATGTCGCCTGTGACTTTTGCGAGATGATTCGCACTCGCGAAGTTAAATGATACCGCAGTATATATCATTGGCCGAATTGTTTTTATTGTTCTACTTGAAGTTTTGAAACTGTTTTTAATATTTTATTATCTGACTATTGTAAATTTTTAAACGTGAACCAATTCTGTATAAATTGGGTTACCTTGAAGACAAGGGCATTAAAATATTCACACGCCTATCTCATTTATTACTCTAATAACAGACTCTTGTACAGCGTCGGCTACTCTTTGCATAATATCAGAAGGGAACCGACGAAAATCGTAACACTGGGTCGCATTTTTTAAATAATATAGCGAATCGTTTCCCATTTCAATGTCTTGAACCGATCTAGGCTTTAACCAGTCTTTCCTGCACCACCGGAAGTGATGTAAAGACGCTGAATTCCCGTCGATCCATTCCCTGAAATCGGATAGGAAAGAGTAGCAGTAATTTCAATTGATTTGAAATCGTTTACATGCTTTTTAATAGTATACACAGTTTATACATCACGCGTGTGGCTTCCTTTTAAATAGCATATACATTAACACTCACTCAAAGTTCTAATTGTCAGGTCATCAATTGTATATGTTTCTAATGTATACTAATTTCGGATCTGCGCTTTGTAAAGAGAGGTTGTGAAAAAGACTGGTTTGCCATAAAATCAATTACACTCTTTTTAATATTTATTTATTGTTTTCTTAAATGAATCCAATACCATTTACTAACGCCTCGGGGGTAAAAAAAGAGAACAGTTTTCAATTCAAAGGGAGGTTATTATAAAACTTGATACTTTAAAGGTGATTCTTAAAAATAAAAATGGTGCTGATCAATAAGTTCTTATGTTTTTCCTATTAACGAAGGGTACTTTTAAAACAAACTTTAAATATAGAGCAATTTTTAGTTGCATGACCTTTGATTGCATGAAATGCATTTTTATCAAAATTTAGGATAACTCTAGCAAACTTGTTCTAAAGTTCATAATTACAAGATAAAAGCTTAAATTGACAAATGATCACAAATAAAGAGTTAAGTCAATGTCTTTCTTATGAAAAAAATGCGATCAAAACTGGGATGTGTGAAGTTAGCGGCCTAGCGGCCTGGCGGCGTGAAGTTAGCGGCCTTGCGGCCTAGCGGCCTGAAGTAAGTGGCCTGGCGGCCTAGCGGCCTGGCGGCGTGAAGTTAGCGGCCTGGCGGCGTGAGGTTAGCGGCCTTGCGGCCTAGCGGCGTGAAGTATGGCTGCCTTTATCACAATTTAGGTTAATCTTAAAAACGGATTGAAATCTATTTTTACAGCATATAATGTAAATTGCAGGGGTGTATAAGAAAGTTATCGACATGATTTAGCTTTTATTTTATTAAAATAAATTATTTAACAAAGTTCTAGCTTATCTGCAAAGACGACTCGGAATCTCTGTGTATACACATTTACTACCATGTACTCTTTGTAAATTACATTTCAGTTGATGATTAATTAAAATATCAACAAGAACTAGCTTTGATTTTTTTTAACTTTTCGAAGCCTGGCGGCCTAGGGGCCTAGCGGCCTAGCGGCCTAAACTTAAAATTTATCATAATTTATGTTTATCTTAAAAATGTCTTGAAATCGATTTTTTCAGCATGTAATGTACTTTTCAGGGGTGAACAAGCAAAATATCAACAAGAACTAGCTTTGATTTTGTTTAAGTTTTCGAAGCCTGGCGGCCTAGCGGCCTGAACTTAAAATTTTTCATAATTTATGTTTATCTTAAAAATGTCTTGAAATCGATTTTTCAGCATGTAATGTACTTTTCAGGGGTGAATAAGCAAAATATCAACAAGAACTAGCTTTGTTTTTTTTTTAAGTTTTCGACGCCTGGCGGCCTAGCGGCCTGGCGGCCTGAACTTAAAATTTATCATAATTTATGTTTATCTTAAAAATGTCTTGAAATTGATTCTTTCAGCATGTAATGTACTTTTCAGGGGTGAATAAGCAAAATTTCAACAAGAAATAGCTTTGCTTTTTTTTAAGTTTTCGAAGCCTGGCGGCCTTCTTGATTCTTTGGAGTTCGATTTTATGCATGTTTTGAATGTCCAGCAGTGCATTCTGCGTAATGTTTGACGATAGAACAAATCCATGTGTGTGAAGTTAGCTGCCAGTTGCCTGTTGCCAGTTGCCGATTCAATTGGCAACTGGCAGCTAACTTCACACTTTAGCTGCCAATTCAAACACATTTTTAACTGGCAACTGGCATCTGGGTGCCAATTCGATTTAAGTTGATGTACTCAGTTGAATTGGCAACTGGCAACTGGCACCTGGGTGCCAATTCGACATTTTTAATATATTAACATGTTGATTTGGCAACTGGCAACTGGCATCTGGGTGCCAATTCGAAATATAAGATTTTTCGAATTCGCAACTGGCAACTGGCACCTGGGTGCTAATTCGACTTTATTTCATATATAAACGAAATATGATGAATTGGTAACTGGCAACTGGCATCTGAGTGCCAATTCGATTTAAGTCGATGTACTCAGTTGAATTGGCAACTGGAAACTGACACCTGGGTGCCAATTCGACTTTATTTAAGTTGAATTGGCAACTGGCATCTGGGTGCCAAATCAAAATATCTCGACGATTAGGACTTTTTTGAATTGGCAACTGGCACCTGGATGCCAATTCTACTTTATTTAATGTATTGACTATTTAAGTTGAATTGGCAACTGGCAACCGACATCTGGATGCCAATTCGCATTAAGTCGAATTGGCACCCAGGTGTCAGTTGCCAGTTGTCAATTGAACTGAGTACATCGACTTATATCGAATTGGCACCCAGATGCCAGTTGCCAGTTACCAATTCATCATAGTTCGTTTATATATGAAATAAAGTCGAATAGGCACCCAGGCGCCAGTTGCCAATTCAAAACAAATCTTAATCATCGAGATATTTCGAATTGGCACCAAGATGCCAGTTGCCAATTCAACATGTTAATATATTAAAAAAGTCGAATTGGCACCCAGGTGCCAGTTGCCAGTTGCCAATTCAACTGAGTACATCAACTTAAATCGAATTGGCACCCAGATGCCAGTTGCCAGTTTAAAAATTTGTTTGAATTGGCAGCTAAAGTGAAGTTAGCTGCCATTTGCCAATTGAATCGGCAACTGGCAAATGGCAACTGGCAGCTAACTTCACACAACAAATCCATATTCTGCATATAACCGCAATTACATAGGCTCGGATCTGTACAGTCTTCTTAGCTGGTCAAACAATCTATACATGGTTGGAATCAGAATTTAAACCCTCTCAAACGTATATGTTTACCGTTACGATATGTCACTCTTGCCATGAAATAAATATCAGAAACCGAGACCAGCCTCGGATTCGAGCCCTACTTCTTTCGCTTTAACCAGGTTTGAATTAGTGCGGTCTCTTCAGTCCTGTAGAATAATTTTCAGATTTCTTTATTGCGAGTAAAATGGTATATAAAACATGACAACTGTTCATGAAATGGCGGAGATTTAGGACGACGTAATGTTTACCCAGAGAAAAATGCCATATTCTGCATATAATCGCAATTACGGAGGATCGGATCTGGACAGTCTTCTAAACTAGCCAAACAATCCATACATGGTTGGAACCGGAATTAAACCTTCGAAAATATGTATGTTTATCTTTACGATATGTATCTATTTTAAAGAAAAAATATATCAGAAACCGAGACCAACCTCGGATTAAAACCCTCCTTCTTTCGCTTTAACCTGGATTCCTTTGTTGCGATCTCTGCCGGCATGCTGAAAAATTTTAAGATCTCGTTCTTGCGATTAAAATGGTATATAAAACATAAAAAATGTTCATAAAATGGTGGAGATTTAGGACGACGTAACGTTTAACAATAGAACAAATCCATATTCTGCATATAATCGCAATTACGGAGGCTCGGATCTGTACAGTCTTCTTATCTGGCCAAACAGTTCATACATGGTTGGAACCAGAATTTCAACCCTCGCAATTATGTATGCCTACCATAGTGATCTGTACCTATTTGAAATAAAAGAAAAATCAGAAATCGAGACCAGACTCGTTTCGAGCCCCACGTTTTTTATTTATTTGCATCGCTTTAGTTAAATTTCCTCAGGCCTGATAGGCCGCCAGGCTTCGAAAACTTAAAAAAAATCAAAGCTAGTTCTTGTTTATATTTTACTTAATCATCCCTGAAATGTACATTGCATGCTGTAAAAATCGAATTTAATCCGTTTTTAAGATAAATTATGATAAATATTAAGTTTAGGCCGCTAAGCCGCTAGGCCGCCAGGCTTCCAAAACTAAAAAAAATCAAAGCTAGTTCTTGTTGATATTTTGCTTATTCACCCTGAAAAGTACATTACATGCTGAAAAAATCAATTTCAAGACATTTTTAAGATAAACATAAATAAGGATAAATTTTAAGTTCAGGCCGCTAGGCCGCTAGGCCGCCAGGCTTCGAAAACTTAAAAAAATGAAAGCTAGTTCTTGTTGATATTTTGCTTATTACCCCTGAAAAGTACATTACATGCTGAAAAATCGATTTCAAGACAGTTTAAAGATAAACATAAATTATGATAAATTTTAGGTTTAGGCCGCCAGGCTTCGAAAACTTAAAAAAAAAAAGCTTGTTCTTGTTGATATTTTGCTTATTCGTATCCGAAATGTACATTACATGCTGAAAAAATCGATTTCAAGCCGTTTTTAAGATAAACATAAATTATGATAAATATTAAGTTTAGGCCGCCAGGCTTCGAAAACTTAAAAAAAAAAGCTAGTTCTTGTTGATAATTTGCTTATTCGTACCTGAAATGTACATAACATGATGAAAAATCGATTTCAAGACGTTTTAAGATATACATAAATTATGATAAATATTAAGTTTAGGCCTACTAGGCCGCCAGGCTTCGAAAACTTAAAAAAATCAAAGCTAGTTCTTGTTGATAGTTTGCTTATTCACCCCTGAAAAGTACATTACATGCTGAAAAAATCAATTTCCAGACATTTTTAAGATAAACATAAATTATGATAAATTTTAAGTTCAGGCCGATAGGCCGCCAGGCCGCTAGGCCGCCAGGCTTCGAAAACTTAAAAAAAAAATCAAAGCTAGTTCTTGTTGATATTTTGCTTATTCACCCCTGAAAAGTACATTACATGCTGAAAAAATCGATTTCAAGACATTTTTAAGATAAACATAAATTATGATAAATTTTAAGTTCAGGCCGCTAGGCCGCCAGGCCGCTAGGTCGCCAGGCCGCTAGGCCGCCTGGCTTCGAAAACTTAAAAAAATCAAAGCTAGTTCTTGATATTTTGCTTATTCAACCCTGAAAAGTACATTACATGCTGAAAAAATCGATTTCAAGACGATAAACATAAATTATGATAAATTTTAAGTATAGGCCGCTAGGCCGCCAGGCTTCGAAAAGTTTAAAAAAAATCAAAGCTAGTACTTGTTGATATTTTAATTAATCATCAACTGAAATGTAATTTACAAAGAGTACATGGGAGTAAAGGTACACAGAGATTCCGAGTCGTCTTTGCAGATAAGCTAGAACTTTGTTAAATAATTTATTTTAATAAAATAAAAGCTAAATAATGTCGATAACTTTCTTATACACCCCTGCAATTTACATTATATGTTGTAAAAATAGATTTCAATCCGTTTTTAAAATCAACCTAAATTGTGATAAAGGCAGCCATCTTCACGCCACTAGGCCGCCAGGCCGCTAACTTCACGCCGCCTGGCCGGTAGACCGCCAGGCCGCAAACTTCACGCCGCCAGGCCGCTAACTTCACGCCGCCAGGCCGCTAGGCCGCTATCTTCACACATCTTCAAAACTGACTAATTAGAACTTTGGGCGAGTGTATTTTCATACTGAACTTTGATTTTTAGTACATACAGACAAAAAGGGA
The DNA here is from genome assembly GCA_038501625.1 of Corbicula japonica. Classification (NCBI taxonomy): domain Eukaryota; kingdom Metazoa; phylum Mollusca; class Bivalvia; order Venerida; family Cyrenidae; genus Corbicula; species Corbicula japonica. The sequence goes on along the minus strand of JAZAYU010000069.1, from coordinate 1,510,605 downwards.
ACATTACAAGTCTCCAAACACTACAAATGTAAAAAATAAAGCAGACCCGTAAGAGCCTGATTGACCGTGCCTGCCACTTGATAGTAATGGAAATTTATACTACTGCCCACACCGCAAAGATCAGGGTTAAGTGCAACTCCAACATCAGTGTTAGTCGGAAATTCACAGAAAAGGGTTTGGAGCGGTTCATGGCCATGTTTCAGTTTTATACATAGAACATGCAATTTAAAAAAAAATCACTTTGGCGGTGTTTTCGCATTTTTTGATAAAATAGAATAACTTAGGGACTTGACACCAGTTTTGCAAGAAAACAAGGATGTATTTGTTAGTGTTGGTAAGGGGTGGTGCGGCTGCTCAAGTGGGTCGTCTATTACGTCACTCTCAAGTTTACTATAATCAATAATAAATGTACCACATACATGTAGAGCCGATAAGACATAAAACGAACTTTGAAAGCCTCCCAAACACGAAACATATGAATATATTGCTAGCTAGGTTTGTTTGAGCCTGTTCATGGGTATCAAAGAAAATGCATATTAATGCCCACGCCCCCCTAGCACAACTCAATATATATACACATTAACAGTAACTGTGCTATTTAGATCCATTTTAAACGATGGTATGCATAAGGCGGTCAATATAGAACCTTCGTTGTGGTATTTTCATATTACATGTAATACCATTCCATGTTCAGCGGCGTATGGTCCCAAGATAAAATATTAGGTTTGTCAAGAAAACAACAGGAGGGACTAAACAGAATAGAATATTGACAAGTAAACTGAGAATACAAATACTGCATAAAATATTATCAATAGGAACACCATAGGCAAAACTTAAAAAGCAGGAAGTATATTCTAGGACTGGTTGAACAAAATCCATACCTACATTGGCTGGGATATTGAAACCTCCCATCTTAAAAGTGACCGAAATGTAAAAAAACAAATTTAAAGTAATAGTTATGAAGTAATGGAAATGCATACGGTATTTCTGTCCACGCCGCCAATCACTGGGTTAAGCGCTAATCTGTATTGTTACAAATAAACAGTAAACTTTAGATACATAGCAGATGACGGTGAACATGTAACATTCAGTGCCATATTTTCAGTCTAATCAATTCCATGTTCAGCGGCTCATGGCCCCCAGATAACAGAGAAAAGCGAGAAAAAGATAATCAAAACTGAATTGAACAACTGTATTTTGAGAGGAATATAAATCATCTATTTCACAGAGAAAGGACGTAGGCATTCTTACATCTTGTATCCTGGAAGTGGGTCAAAACTATGTGTTGAAACGGATCCTGGCTGGACCCTGGATGTCATATGTATTCCCTTCACTCTGTCAGTCCAAGGCAGTGTACAGTTGTTATACTGTCCGATAAATAAGGAATGGTTAGGCTTACTTGGACCCCAGTTTGTCACATGTATGCTTCCCGGAAAGATAAATCCTGCAATATATGGCTTTTGAAATATGTTGTCCTGAAATAAAAAGAAATATTACTATTGTTAGTACACATAATATAGCAAGTACCATAACTGCGTAATTTTTAGTTGAGGAAAACTGTAGAAGAATCAAATACCAGGTGGGATTATAAGCTAACAGACGGTTACAATGGGCAGGGTAATTGGCATTGCATGGCTAGGCGCTGTGGCCGTACGGGTTCGCGCCCTGGTAGGGGTAATGTCATTTGTTTTGCAATCAATGTTGAATAAATAAGTTTTAACTAAATTAATAGACACTTTTTTATATGAAGCACGCCACGGGAAAAGGTACCTTCGGTCATTTTTTGTGTCATTTTTGTTTATATTTTATATATATTTAGAAAGAACTTTCAAATTTCTATTATTTTCTCATAACAAAACAGTGATTTTGATACACATTTTGACATTTAAATGGTATTTTTACCGCGAATTGCATAATAATTAATGTCGTCTGCTCAACTTTATGACGTCGATTCAAGGATTGACGTCAACTGCCCGAATGTACCTTTTCCCGTGGCGTGCCTCAATTATTATATAAATGAAACTTTTTAAAACCTAAACAAGTTACTTTGCAAATTTTTTCCTTACAAAAAATGTTTTCCATGCGTTCTTTAACACATTTGTAGATGGTACCATAAACTCATCAGTGTCGACGACGGCGAAATAATCATAGCTCCGTGCTCTCTCCTGGCAGTCATACACTACGATTTGTTTGTCATTCCAACCCTGATAGTTCTCAGAACCAACTTCTCGATTAACAGATTCTGTAATGGAATCAATAGGTTTATTAAAATTCTGTGTCATTTGTTTAAAGTTATCTGGTGAATTATAGGAATTTCTCACTGAATTAAAATAAATATTGGTAATTTCACTGATTTTGTCGGCCTTCTTTTAAAAACGTATTATTTCTCTTTCCAAATTTTTTGATTTGTTTGACAAGAAAGCATTTCACCCTTTCCTCCATAGATACACCTTAATTGCAGGGGCGAACACTTTAGATCCACATCCGTGCCGTCTGATCAGGATCTGATTTGTTAGGTTATCTCTGACCAAAATGCGACCAGTGCAGATCCTGATCAGACGGCATGGATGTGCCGGCTGATCTGGATTTACACTAATCGCACATGCGTAAAAATGCATATATATGGAGGAAAGGGTTAAACTGGGCATTTTGGAAGGCACGTTTGTGTATGTACGGCAGTTGGAAGGCAGAGCCTGCCACCCGACTGGTCTCAACTAATGTTAGCAGTGTTTCCAGCTGTATCTGCAAAGACTGGACACTTACCAGGCATTTAGCACTTAACTAGAAAAAGTTGTTTATCCTATCCTTTATAAGGGCTAGAAAGTTAATTTCAGCTTCACAGGTAGAAATAAATAACGTGTTAAGCCTTCTAAATTTTGGACTATAGATCTAATGGCCAGTGTGAAATAGAACATCTTTAGCAAATGTGCTCAATGTGATATATCTTTAGATTTTCAGCAAATATTTTAACATTATCTAGTTTCAAGTTTTTGTTTTCAAATTATACAGCTGGTTTTATACATATCATTAAATGCTCCATGTATAATACCTTATTTGAGAAAAGTTCATTGCACATCATGTATACATTGACAGTCACTGCACACGTAGTCAATGTGAACTTTTTCTGCAGCACGTTCAACTTCAGTTATTAGTATAATACGCAACCGATAATTAGACAGTCACGTGGCAGTCATGTGGACCGTCATGTGACAGTAATGTGTCAGACAAGTACATATAAATAAAGGTAAACCAGCAAAGTATTTTGCAAATTTGATTTGATGATGTTCTCTTGGTGAGTATTTATCACTAGAAAAATATTTACTTTGCCCCATCTACCTAGACTGGCTTCCGTCCCTATGTTCTGTTATATATTCTCATGTGACTAATACTATAATCATCAATATTTTCAAGAAAAGCAGCTCCTGCAGGTACCTTATTAATACAAGTTTACTTCCTTAATCGCCCAGAACATTAGCAAAAAAAGGAAAGGAAATAAAAAAGAGAATAAGTATTTCAGTGTGTTTTTTTATAAACCATCTAGCTGGTGCCCGGCTACCAACCATAAGATCATTCTTATTTATATAAACACAGTATCACGTGACTGTCTACTTATCCATAGTCAACTACAACCCGATTGTTGCTCGATTTAATATCGTATAAAATACTCACCGGCGGCGGGAAGATCAAATTCACGTGTCTCGGCCATGCCTAAGTTTTCATAGTATTCGAAAACCTTCCTGACTGTAGAATTTAGTTTATACAAATAAGAAAACACCTTGTCTACTCCAAACATTCTATGTACCTCAAACCATTCGATGAGTCTTCTAGCATCCAAAGAACCAAATGCAATTTTTGAGCAAACAGCAATCGTTTTATTTCTATTGTTTTCATGTGTTTTGAAGTTTGGAACCACGGTCTGCACTGCTGCGTAATATTGCTTGTCAATAGGGCACACGGAGCCGGGCGATTCTATTGAAATTAGTTTTGTTAAAGAATTGTTTATAATAGGGCACGTGAAGCGTGTTGCCTGTAATTTCCCGATTCCAACGTGAACCCTGTCGTCAATTTTCTCGGAAGAACTTATAGGTATTACAGTACCGTTTTTCATCATATGGCAACATATGAAGTTTGATCCTTGGCTCCGACTCCATTCCCAACCAATTACAACTATCATAGACATCTGAGCGTTCGTGGTTTCTTCCGTCGATGGCGTTTCTGTTTTCTTCGGAACCAAATCGTTCAAATAGGTTTGAATTGCTGAATACATGTACACGTTAGAATTTCTGGATTTTACAATTCTATTGTACGTGTTATCCTGCATCCGTTTATCCAGCTTCATTTCTTTGGCATCCATTCTGCTTGTATCAAGTCTCTGCTGTTCGAAACGCGTTACTCCCTGCTGTTCGACACGTGTCACTGCCTGCTGATCGACACGTGTCACTGCCTGCTGATCGACACGTGTCACTGTCTGCTGTTCGACACGTGTCACTGCCTGCTGTTCGACGCGTGTTACTGCCTGCTGATCGACACGTGTCACTGCCTGCTGATCGACACGTGTCAATGCCTGCTGTTCGACACGTGTTACTGCCTGCTGATCGACACGTGTCACTGCCTGCTGATCGACACGTGTCACTGCCTGCTGTTCGACACGTGTCACTGCCTGCTGCTCGAAACCTGTCACTGCCTGCTGTTCGACACGTGTTACTGCCTGCTGATCGACACGTGTCACTTCCTGCAACTGACCAAGAGTTAATTCATTCTGCAAACTAAGCAACGTTTAGTTATGTTTTAAAATCTGCATGTAAATTTTAAAAAATAGGATTAGGGGCTTGAACACTTTTTTCAATATATACGGGGTTTAATGTTTATGCGTACAATGTAGATCCAGATAAGGCCGTCTTGGTCAGAAATAACCAAATGAATCAAATCGATCCTGATCTGGATCTACATTGTTCGCATCTGGATAACAACACAATCCCATGGAGTCTAATGTTTACAATAAAATCATACTTTCATACTTGTCTTCAACTTATCAAATTAATAATTTAATGAAAACACTACAAAATTAATCTCTTCTATTGCATAATTCACGTACCTCTCATTTTGAATAAATCATCTAAGTTGAATTTTAGAACTGAATCACGATAAGGAAAATTATCTAAGCGGGAAATCTTACCGACTACAAAAAGGTCCTTTTCAAATTTTGAATAGTATATGCAAGTAGAGAACAGTTTGAGATTTATGAGCTAAAGTTTCATCCTCTGCGAACAATTATTAATGTCTGCTCATATTTAAAAATATATATTTTTTCAATAACCACATATTAATTAGTTGATTAATAGGTTATACATATATCCCCGTATCCTTTAATTTCAAGAGCCTGACGATCCGTTTGCAAAAAAGGCGATTTATTAAAAGGCTTAAGTAAAGAAATATTACTTCTTTCCTATAATAAAATTTAATGTTTAAATATTATTTTTATCTAACAAGTTGACGTTGTACCTGCATATTTTAATAAATAACATATTTTATGTTGCAAAATTCACTATTTGAGAATTTTAAGAATTGAATTTCGTTTTCTGTGTTTTGTCAGTGTATAAAGTATCAGAATGTTAGCGGCTCGTTTGCATTAAAGAAGGTTTTATGTTAAAAATTTGGAGTTAACATTCAGACAGTTAATACATCGATGAAACGCGGAAGAGCGAAATTCAATTCTTATATTTGCGCAGTGTGGCGGCCGTAAAAATTCTCCCCGTACATATAGTCAGTACTGTTATCAGTAAATTACCCGTTACCGATGTCGTGCAGTGATGATAACGTATGACAGGGCTATCCGATCAACCTTTTTTTTTTGGGGGGGGGGGGGGTCCCGGTTAGCACAAATGGTCGCTGTCGCCTTAACGGTGCAGATTCGCTCCCAGGTAGAGGCAATATTATTTATAATTACAACCATTGACAATCTTTTTCTGCATTTCCCATTTATTTATTTAGTAACTGTTGTGATTTGCGCTTTTAGTTACATGTATACCGGAGCTGCTTCAATAGAGTCACATGACCCTAATAAGCCAATCAGATGCGAATTATTTTGGAAAATAATAACATTATGATATATGCATTTTCAAAAAAAGGTGAAATATGCATATCAGGAATCGCCACATTCAGAAAAAAACAGCCTCCCCACACATGCAGTCAAGAAGAAGAGAGAGGGAGAGAGCATGGTTAATAAAATGATCAGTTTCAAAAAAGACACCACTAACAATGAACAAAAATGCGAACCCGAGGGGTTACCGCCTTGGAACGGTCAGTGGCAAATCAAATTGTCACTGGGGGTTTAAACCAGGTTCTAGGGTGCACCAAAGCTTGACTTACCTTTCTGTTAAAAAGAACACCGGCTGGTTCCGGAGATATCCAAAGAATACCATATACAATAAGAAACGCAACAGTTGAAATAGTAAGAGTGCAAATCAAGCGAATAATATGACATCTTGCCATTGTTATTTATTGCCTCTGAATAATCTTGTTTAAGTTCCGACAGTTTCTTCAACACAACTTGCTTACTCAGCAATCTTGAAAACTGTTACTTTTGGCAAACGGTCTCGTGTCGTCCAGCTCATGTATCCTAGCTTCTGTTCCTGGCAACAATAGTACGGAATGGTCCCGTTCGATCTGTGTTCTTGTCTGTCCTCTAAAAACAACAATGTTTTATTATTCTCTTACTGTTTTATGTCATTTGCTAAGTTTTTACATCTGCAATAACTCTCTTCTGTGAAATTTGTTGATTTCCATAAAAAAAATTAAATTCGATTAATTTTACTCGAAACTGCTGTTTATCCGCGGCAGGGAGTAAGTAATAATTGTTAAAACAGTGTATGGTCGATGACACGTGGCGGGAAACTGATCAATATTCGTCTGCTGTGCGAAAATTTTACGCCCGCATTTTTTATCGCCAGATTCTTTGATTTGTAAGAAAATCATCGCCAGCTGGTATCTTTATCGCCAATTGGCGATTTTGGCGAGCCATAACGCCAACATAGATATGTATGTGTGAGTGCCATCTGTACTTGGGAGATCCGGTACCAGGGTGTGAACCTTTCAATTTGAATTTACAGATGGATTTTACGAATAACATGGAAAAATTAAAATCGCCTTAAATTTTCTTGAGGTTATAAATTATTTTTCCATAAAAACTGGCTGTTGTTTTAAACTGCACCTGTATTTTTAAATTAAACCTGTGTATCGGCGATAAAATCGATATTGTTTTGTTTTTTCGTGTTCTTTTTGTTTTTGTTTTCGTGTTGCTGTTTCTTTTTTCAGAAAACGTGAAAAGATGTATTATTATCTTTTAATTGCCTTTTCGAGAATACCAATAATATGTTGTTGATAAATTCGGACGCTAAATGGAATTTCTGATCTATTTAATTCCGTTTGGCTCAAATAAAGTGATCAATAATCAAAATTCTTTACTCTTTACAATATGCGCTTTTAATTACCTGTATTCAAACTTATTCAACAATTCTATATTCCTGAAAAATAATATACAGCTAAACGTATAGCATCAATCCGATTCTGAAAACGCGTTAATTTACAACATTTTATAAAACTGTTGTTCCCTGCTGCTGATAAATCTTGTTGTGCACATGTGTGAGCGCAATCGATTTGTTAACAAGAAATAGTGATTCTACATCTTTAATTACATTTTCATTTAATTAAATGAACATATTGAAATGAAAATAAGTAATAAACTGAACGATTAACACCTATTTCACGCTATCAATGCTGCTGATCTTTCAGGTGACATATGTTAAACTTTATTAGTCGACCAAGGTAAGTTGGTGATGTTACAGTTATTTACAGAATGTGAACGCTGCTAAGTTTGCGCTATAAAAGAACTATTTTGCCATCCCATATCCACGGTAGGTACCCTGATAATGGAGGCCCGCAGAACACCCAGGAGCATGTAGAGGTTAGTAATTGCATGAATTTCATGTTATTGTGATCTTATAATCTTTTGCGATAGATAACAGTCAAGGGATGTCATATCCTTTCTCTGATAACCATACCTTTGGAACTGGCCGTCATTTAATTTAAAATTAACAACAGGGTTGTGATTTCACAAGATTTCTGATTTCTACAGAAAAATAAATATAACGTTTATTACAAAAATATCAAAACTGTTTTTAATACATGAAACTGCTGTAATCAAAGCCCGAAACATCGACATTTAAAACGACTCCACACTAAAGCCAGAAGCATGAGTATTTTCTTCAATACACGTATCTGATATGGGGCACCTAAAACAATTTAGATAACAGGGATTCACCTAGAAAAATAAGTCAATGGATAACGCTAAATGATGAGTGGATAATGATATAGTTTCCCGTATTTCAATCTTAATATAACGTTAAATAACATCCTATCAGGGATGAATTTAAATAACACAACATTGAAAATAGAGTGTAAAAACAATGTTTTGTCAATCTTAATACTTTTTGGTTATGCTTTTTTTGCTTTTTCTGTCTCATTTCCGCAAACTGTTATCTTTATGAAACGATATCGCCAGCCCTACTGACAAGATAAATGACCCATTTATCTTAATTATCTCTCGAAATAGCCTATTTTCTTTCTATACCGATTGAATCAACTAAGAACTAACCCCAAAGCTTTGAAGAGGGGGGGGGGGGGCACAGTAAGATATTAATTTGGTAAAACATAATAACAAACTCTCCGCAGCGGTTACCCTCTCCAAACTACTCTTGCGCTGGAATTGTAAAGCATGAACGACATTTAGTCCGGCTCTTAGTGTGGCTCTCGACTTCCTGTAATCGTAACTATCAAGGGGCAGGTAATCCAGACTATAACGACATTACAATCGCCCTACTTGGTATTAATATTTGTTTTGCGGTGTTGATTATCCATATTGTTTTTCGTTTTCAAAAATGGAAGGATTTAAATCTCTTTCCACATGAAAAATTACCACTCCAATAATGTACAGTCAACGAAAATGTCCTTGCTTGATCAGCCGTGATGATTGTGCGGAATAGCTACACTCAGAAAGCAAAGACAACCAAAAAGTAGAGAGGGAAAGAGAGCATGTGTTAATAGAAGAATAAAAGTGAAAATAATCAGTTTCAAACAAAATACCACAAACAATTAACGATATAAAACCATTGAAGCAGTCAGCTTCATTAAATATTTCACATCTGGGTGTTAAACAAGGTTCTATGGTGCAATTGCCACCAATAGGTTCTCAGTTGAACAAACAAGTACAAGTTATCTATGTGAATCGGCTCTAACCACCACACCCGCTTAATAATTTTCATGCAAAGCATACGCGCATATGAAACTTAAAAAGCTCATGGAGTTGTTAAGGAATAGTAGGTGGGTACTCACTTTCTGAGACCAGAGCAACCACCTGGACCCGGTTGTTCAATCGTTCAAGTGCATAGTATGTCTCAATTCAACGATTTTACTAAAAGCATATTATACTTGTACCGGTGCATGTTCAAGGCAAATTTCGTATAATTTTGGCGTAAACTACATAGTTAAATCTACGTTTAGGGAAAAATGGAGGAAATCAGGTTGACTTCATACATGTAGAGGATGTTGTTGTTCAATATCCGTCGTCGGCAATTGAAAATATTTTTCATATTTCAATAAAGCGATCCTCACACATTATTCTGACCAAATTTCTTAAAAAATGGACGATATTTAATTTTTGACGTCAAAACTGGTTGAGCAACATGTCCATCCACCTTAAACTAAGTGTTGATACCCAGTCAACAGACACTTAACTTTAAATTTCCAATTAACAGATATCATAGATGCGAGCAAAGTAGTTACCATGTTTGATAAGGCTTCGTGAATAACAAAAACCCAGAGTATATAATATAATAGAGACATTTCATCAATAAAGCTGGCGGGCGATAAGACATCTAATAAAGTATTTAAAGCACCACTACAAGTACATAAATACAATGACGGTTTTGTGGTCCTATCTATTTCCTTATGTGACCGCTCATTAGAACCTGTAAGTGGGTAGAAATCAGACATTTTAGATCATTTTCCCAAGAAGTCCATTGTCCAGAGCACAATTATGAACATTTAAGAATCGATGCACAGTATAAAGATTGCTAATGGAATACAAAAAATTGTGTTGAAAGAATTATAATTTGAGACATTTGCCCAGTCGTAAGCATAATACTGTATATGTATAGGAGGATGGAAAAAATCGCGGTATGCATGTGAACAAAAAGACTTTATGTATTTGTTCCAATTACTAACATCCAGACATCCAGTCCATTATGGAATTCGTCTCAATCACTGTGCTACTGTTTGATTGTCGAGTTTCATTGATTATTTTGCATTTGAAAAGTCAAACATTTTCGTTATATTAAACAAATATTAACATACATTTAGCAATAAATTTGTAACGAAAATGTCGAGTGTGTGTAGTTATTATATTATATTATATTATATTATAATGTTAATAATCAAGTGAATTCATATTGGCGTTGTTATTGGGCCAAGGGTAGTCATATTGGCCCGAGGCCGTAGGCCGAGGGCTAATATGACTGCCTGAGGCCCAATAACAATGCCAATATGGATTCACTTGATTAATGACAATTTTATTAATTAACAAAATATCCATGGTTCTAGACTTTAACATTACTAATTAACCGGTCTGAAGAGATGAAGTGTCAGCTCTGATTCAAATGCTCAATCTTCAATCTACGCTAGTGACCTGGCTGGTATAAGCTACCAAGGAGATGCAGATATGAAGGCTGTTTTGTTTTGAATACAAAAACAGCCTGAACATTACTACACACTGTGGCAGCCAAGTCCTTTGTTCATCCAGTCTGAATTTTGTTTTTATCCAGATATATCCAAAATAAGTTTACTTTCTGGCACATTCCATCCACGACTTCCACATGTAATTACTGAATTTAACATATCTGTAAGCTATCCAAACTAAGTTTTGATCCTTTTTGCAAAGTTACGCTCAATAAACTTGCTCAAATGAAGAGTAATCCCATAAAATTCACCGTCTTTTTTAGTTTCAAGAATTCTTGCTGCAGACATCCGCGTTGTTGTTGTACTAGCGAGTTAGATAAACTCAAAGATTTTTATTACACAGAAAGAAATCACAAAAAGCGGCAACATGGATTTATCCTCTGCCGCTTTGCTTAAATCCACCTCGTGTCCAAAGTCACACTATCTATTATAATTTTTATCCGTAAAAAACGACTTAGAAATTCCAAAATGGCGGCATTTTTATTTTTAAAAGGAAGTGATTCAATTCATATTGGACCAGTTCATTATCCAATCAGAATCATGCGATCTCATATAGGCTCAGTAAAACCCGTATTGGCCCAGGTTATCTCGTATTGGCCCAGTTGAGATTTCATATGAAGTGGGTGTAAGCCATATAAGGTGGACTGAATCGCACATATTGTGTCAATATTATTTAAGTTAATTAATATTATATTATATTATATTATATTATATTATATTATATTATATTATATTATATTATATTATATTATATTATATTATATTATATTATATTATTAAGATAAATCGGATACTTGAGATTTGAGAGCGATCTCCAATCGCAGGTTAATGATCTTATGCTCAAGATTACACAATTCTTTCCAACAGAAATTCAATAATTGTTATATTCCTGATAATGTTGAACATCTTGATTTCTTTTTTTAGTTTCAATTTCTGTTTTGTTGCAAGAGAATGAATGTGTCACTTTTGAATCTTGCATCATACATCAATTTTGACACTTGAAGAATCCGATGCCTTCTCTTAGCTATTGGCTTGATAACCTTTCCTACAAACCTTTGAATAGGAATGCAAATATTTTGTTTTTGTTTAACTAGGTTTTCATTTTATTTACATCATGGTCACGGATACCTTAATTAACTGCGAAAAAAAAGTGTATCTGATAGTCAAAAAAGATTGACAAAATATTACAATTAACAGAATTGTAACATTTACAATTGTGTTTATTTAAACCTAAAATATTATATCTAACAAACTGATCATAACCAACTGAAATGAGGTAACAGGAAACAGATGAATGTTAAAAATAAGACTTACTCATGTGTGGGTTTAATTAATTGCTTCAAAAGATTTTTTGCATAGTAATGTATTGTTATGTAAAATCCAATCGAAAATCTTAATGAAAATTTAATCAAACATACAATTGGTAATATATGGCCTTTCACAATAAAAACATGATGCAAATAATACCCAATTTCAAGAGTCTGATTCATGTTAAATAAACGGCAGTAGTATTGAGTTATGGTTTTAAGTAAAGCAATATGTACAAGAATGAACATGAAGCCAATCAATAATTGTCAATAAGCAAAAAATCATAACAAGAGAAAATCTGAATAAATCGATTTAATAATGGTCTTTTCATTAAAAATGAAACACATATAAAATCAGAGGATAACTTGTCAGAAAAAAGACCTCAATCACTGCTCATTTGGATGTTGTCATAAGAAAAAGAAAAGCCGATTTTATATGCATAAAATATATCACATGTATCGGGGTTATTTAACTACATGTATATATTTAAGCAAACTAACATACCACAAACCGAAATCAAAGACAACATTTCAATCATCAAACTAAAATAAGTTTTGCTAGTTTCACCAAGTCGTACCGTACTCCAATCTCCATCGCAGAGTTGTCGTTCCTTACACTCACTTTACATCTCTGCGAAAGGCTCAACGTCAAGATTTTTTACCAAACTCGACAGCCTTATTTTATACAGTCATAATTATGAATTTGAACGTTTGAGGTAAAACAAATGACAGAAATCTTCACTATCTTTCATTAAAACAGAAGAAACCAAAACTATTGTAACTGCAATTGGTGAACTATTTCTTTGAGTTCAAGTAAAAGTAGTTGAAAGTAGTCCCAGCCTATAAGAGAGGTGATTGTAATGAGCCGATAGTGTAAGAGAGTGACCGTACTCAAATCTCCATTAGGTCCGGTGTCGCGTAATTTTCACACGCGTGGTAATATTACCACGCGTGTGATTATTACGCGGTTGCCGTAATATTCACACGGTTTATAGGTTGAATTACACCAAATCACGCTGTATCCCTCCGTGGTCGAATGAAGTCCGTTTTAATAATATGCTTATTTTCTCATCATCTAGGGGCCTCTGAACTGTTAGAAATCGGCCTGTTTGTGGATTGTTTGCAGAAATAACATATCAGGAAAATAAATGAAAGCAATTTCATGCCTATATCTCGCTTGGTAGAGGCGAACTAGTTCCGGATCAGCGGATGTATATTTTTGGCACCGTATTTGCGATACCGCGTTTAAAATAGGGTCTGTCCGGTTAGAGATCAGTAATTTTCTTACAAGTAAGTTACCCCCTATTTCCTGTGTGTTTTTGAATAGATGAAATGTAGATCTTCACGGCAATATATGGTTGTCTAGAAATTAAGATGACAGAATTCGTGTTAAATGTACATTGAATATTGAGAATTTAACATTGAGGTCTATGGGAATTGGATTTACCTTGGTTCAACCTATAAGATTCAAAACCTCGAAAATGTCGAAGCCGACAAAACTTGATTTCGGTGCTTGAATCGGCTAAGTTTGATTAGGGTTTACGTTTTAACGAACTATTTGACAAAAATCTTGTGTTTGAATAGGAAAAATCTTAAATTTGGGCACCGGATCCTATTCGTTATTCGCTTTTACACAATTGAGATGCCTTTGGGATCCCATCTTTATACAACAGATAGCATTATTACGTGTTTGTGTTGAAAATCAGACTCAACAAGTTTCTTCTGTTATAAATAGTTGATTTTAATATAAAAATTGAAAAAAAACATGTCTAAAAACAAGCAATTTTACAGAAATTAATCGGAAAATTTGAGGATTTATAATATATGGGCGAGCCTCTTTGAACATTTATAAATCGAGTTTTAGTGCAGATATCAAGTTGAAACTTCAACAGTTTATTACAAATACATAACACAATGAAATTATATCATAATCATTAAATTTTGAAAATCAAGTTTTTTCTTATAGGTTGAATTACACCAAATCACGCTGTATCCCTCCGTGGTCCATTCGAATGAAGTCCGTTTTAATAATATGCTATTTTTTCTCATCATCTAGGGGCCTCTTAACTGTTAGAAATCGGCCTGTTTGTGGCTTGTTTGCAGAAATAACATATCAGGAAAATAAATGAAAGCAATTTCATGCCTATATCTCGCTTGGTAGAGGCGAACTAGTTCCGGATCAGCGGATGTATATTATTGGCACAGTATTTGCGATACCGCGTTTAAAATAGGGTCTGTCCGGTTAGAGATCAGTAATTTTCTTACAAGTAAGTTAACCCCCTATTTCCTATATGTTTTTGAATAGATGAAATGTAGATCTTCACGGCAATATATGGCTGTCTAGAAATTAAGATGACAGAAATCATGTTTAATGTACATTGAATATTGAGAATTTAACATTGAGGTCTATGGGAATTGGATTTACCAAGAACTTGGTCCAACCTATATACCCCGTGAGAATCACACTGGTGCATTCAGTTTCGTACCAAAATTCAATATGTTGGTGTCAAATGGAAGCTTAAACACGTCCTCTTTTAATTATATAAGTGCTATTTACATTGCAAGTGCGTAGCGATTCTTTTATTAAGTTGAAAAATTGCCGAAAATGAAGAAAAAATATTTTTATTCATTAGGTTTTAATAAGACGTGAGAATCACACTGGTGCATTAAGTTTGTTGTTAAGCATCGATTTGTTGATGTCAAATTGAAGCTTCAACATGCCCGCTTTCAACCATACATGTACTTTTAATATTGCATGTGCGTAGCTATTTTTTATTGTTAAAAAACTGCATAAATAAGGAAAATACGTACATTTGTTACACGAAGTTATTGTATTACTACAGAAATGGTAGCAATGGTCGCTTGATTGAATAGCAATCATCTTTTATTATTTGTAAATAAGATTAAAACATAACTGGAACAAACAAAAATGTAGAAGAGGCCTGCACTGATGAGTGATAACTTTATTTCCCAGCGCCGTAATATTCACACGGTTTACGCATTGCGTGAGAATCACACTAGTGCATTCAGTTTCGTACCAAAAGTCAGTGTGTTGGTGTCAAATTGAAGCTTATACATTTCCGCTTTTATTTATATATTAAGTGCTGTTTAAATTGCAAGTGCTTAGCAATTCATTTATTTAGTTTATTTACGTTTTCACGGGAGCATTCCCCCCACCCCGGACCCCATAGATTAGTTAGGCCTCTTACAAATTCATTTGTATGGATATGTCCCTTTTGTGTGTTTCCGACGGAGTGATGTTCTAGCTTAGTTACAAGTTAACGCTGTTAGAAATTATGGGTCTCTGTGTTGAACCCCCTTGCCGAAATCCTGGATCCGCCCCTGATATCATTATTCCTATATTTTATGTTTGTCATTATTCATCTTCAGCTACGTCAAAAAGGCTTTAGAGTTTTTGTTTTGCATTTTTTTAATTTATACCAGTGCATGAAATTATGTCGGTATCGGTGGTTAAACAACTGTGAGCTCAAGTATCCGTCTGGAACGGAACAACAAGCTTTTAGAGGATTATGACGTCAAAGCTCTCAACAGAATTAAAAAAAAATATTAGGGTCGATCCGGGTAAGTACGGACAAAGGGGTAAATACGGACGATGAATATTAAAGCCTCCAAATATCCTAAAACTGTCAAATTTCTCTAAACATTTTCTACATTTTACCACAAGGCATTCGCCGTTTCAAATTTCAAAATTTCTGCACATGTGTCTGTGCGTAGAAATTGTTTTAACTAGGATCCCAAGTGACCTCATCGACTAATGCTTCTTATGTTATTAATTGTTCAAAAAAGGCGAGTATCGTAAAACAATTTATTTTTATTACATGTTGTGCAATTAAGGCAGACTAAACATCACATACACGTATGAAAAAAATAGAGAATATCAAAGTATTTTCAGTTTCCGCGACATGCCACATGGAATATCCACAAATGACAAATTACGTACTAATAAGTCACCTGACTTACACACCCATTTTTCAAACTTTTTCCTTTAAATTTCAAGGAATTTTGTTTATTAAATTGGCTATTACAGACTTGTTGCTGGACCTGCTAGTTGGGGAGCTGGACATGGCACTGCAGGAGCTGGACATGGCACTGCATTCGAAACACCAAATGTCACAGGTTATGAAACTTCTACAACCAGACCAATACCCAATCACAGGATTGCTTACTCACAGGGACTAGTGTGCGTACAGCAGAGTTGGAATTGAAGGGAAAACTTGACAATAGATACATGCATGCACATTACAAACTGTTAAGGGAATACAACCCAACTGAAACCCATCCAGATTTTGTGCTACTACAGTGTAGGAAGGCTCCTTGATGTGAATGCCTGTTTAAAATTAAAGAACTTTCAGCTTGTGTGATGAAGTCACAGACACACCTGGAAAATACACTTAATTTCTAGTAAGGAAAAAGCAACTTATATTAATGTATACATGTTTATGATATAACAGTTATTCAGCTATGCACAATTAAATATCATCTAAATTGAAACATGTTGGTTTTATATTGTGAAGTCTTTGTAAACTGAAAACAAAGCTGGTTCTTAAAAACAACTGTCTGTCGGATTTTCATTAAACCAGTACAAAACCTGACCACATTAACATCTGTTAGGAACAGAGGGGGCCAAAATTGTCTGCTCCTTAACTTAAGTACCTTAATCTTTAGTACTTATGTAATCTTTAACAAACTTGGTCATATAATTTATGGCCATGATATCCAGGGCAAATTCAATAGCCAGCCAAATTGCTTCCGGGGCTATGGCATTTATTTACTGAAGTTTGATCATATAAGCACTATTCACTAACTTGGAAAGCCTTTACTTAATCTTTATCAATCTTGATCCAATCACACTAGTACAGTATAACTGGTTATGAATAAGTAGACCACCATGAAATACCCCGGTAGCCCCTTTTATTAAAACCCAAAAGGTCTTATAACTAGGGTTTCTTAAAGGGTCAAAAATCATAATAATGAAAATAATTGAACTACCCTTTTCGATCAGTCGTGGATTAGACAATCGAAGCATTTACAATAACATTGTACAATCTACACATATTGTTTTAATGAAAAAGAATTTTAAATTTATTTATAAGAATTCTTTATTAATATTCTACCAACAAAATACTCATAATTTGTTATTATATTGTTTTAGAAATTGGGAAAAAATTACATGGGGAGGGGAATGGGTCAAGATTCGGTCGCTACCATCATGAAATGAGGGCCCTGTATAGAACTACTGTATAATCATAAAAAGATATAAGTGTATTTTTTGGTATGAAACTTACAGGAACCACACTTCTAGCCCACAGGCTGCAGGTACTGTAATTTGTAACTATCTGATATGAGCATAGGTTGTAGGCTGCAGGTACAGTCTGTTTTCTTGAAATACTTAGTGGGAGAACATAATCCAAAGCTTACTTAAAACCAAATTAACACTGATCTATGTCATAAATCCAACACTGTTTTTGTTCTGCTACAGTGATTTCTTGTGTGACTGTCTAGTTATCAGTTATAGTTACCATTGACATTAATGCATAAATTCCTCAGCAATGATTTGTTCAACACACTTTATAGTTTTGGACATTTAAGTTGGACACTTTATTTCCAGAATGCCTTATTTATAAAATTCCTGTATAAACATGATAAAGCCATATTAAAAAAAAACAAATTGTATAGATGTGATGATTATCTTAAAGTGAATTTTCAAACATGGCAGTTAATTGTATGTTGTTGGGACAAATAAATTGCAATAGCAGATTTATAAATGTGTATATTGCTTGATAAAATGTATTTCCCAGTTTGAATAGATAAAACATATTAAGCAGTTATAGAAAATGGTACATTAAACAACAAATTATGAGTGATATAATTATTAATGTTTAAATTAACTGTTCTTGAGTGTATATTTTTAATTTAATTTTACACTTAAGTCTTATGAGCATAATATTCTAAAGGAAAGAAATAGGTTGTGAATTAGATATGTCAGTACATTTTCTATTGACACCACTCTTAGACTAGCGAATTTCCAGTATTTGGATAATTGGTGTGACAAATAAACACAGCCCGCCCCTGTCCAAAACCACCCGCCCCCAAAAAATTTATTGGTAAAAAATCAGAACATATTCTGTTCCAGACCAAAAAGGTTTTAGACCATCCCGGATGTGAAAAAAACATGGCTGATAATAATAAAGGTTCTGGTAACTAAAAATGACATTTTCTCAAAATTTTTAGTCAGTTTTTACTTCTGTTCTCAGGTATTTCGTTAATAAAAAATTAAATTTAAAAAGTGTCCACTGCCCCATTTTTTCACAAAATCCGGATGAGAATCTAATAATTTATTTTCTCTTGCCTTATTAGCTAAAATATTATTATTAAAACTAGCACAAAAGTTAAGTTATAATTAAAGCTTTCTTGGATAATGGAGTATTTTATTAATTTATTAAGTAAAACTACATCTGATAGTTAACAGATTGTTTGAAATGTTGGTTTTAGAAAAGAAAATGTAAACATCCAAAATACATAGGTGTGCCAGCTGATCAGGATGTACACTGAACATTTAAAATATGCAAATGGGAGGAAATGTAACCATAACATATTAAAAAAACAATTAAAACTAAATTGATATTGATTTTTTTTTTTTGGGGGGGGGGGGGGTTATTGTTCAGTATTTTTTACATGTGGGTATCACGGCTTTTTTTAATGAATTGGTCATGAACATTTTTTATGAAATCAGACTTAAGGATTTAGTTCAATGGAAAATGACCTTAACTTTTAAGGTAACTAATAGAAAAAGTCTGAGATTCACTTGTGAAGGCTATTAATTATTGAGAAAAGAGGTGCAATTATAAAACATCAAATTATTTCAACAAGTACAACATCCTAGAATGTTATATTAATATCAATATACACAACAAAATTAACAAAAAGTTACAAAAAGTTACTGAAATGTTCTTTTTAATTCCTGAAATTTTAAATCATTTTGCAAATTGCTCATTCTAATGACTGACACACGACTTTTAAGGAAACATTTTAATTTAGATTTATATTTTTTTTATAGTTTTATTGCAGTCATTTCAATTTATTTTACGTATTCAGTTTATTGTATCGTGTAAATAATTTTTGTGTAAAAAAAATAAAAAAAAATATTAAAGAATAACATGTTTCGAACCTACAACCTATAACAGCTTTGCTACCTTTGCATTGAAAAAGTATTTTATAGACTGCGTTTTAGACCACTCGGCCAATGGAACAAGTGTTAGGAGCTTCACGCTTTGTATTTAACAACGATTAAAATATTAATTCATTGTTTACATGTAGCGCTAATGTAAACACACCAATGTAAACATTGTCAAATTACCGTTGTCTAATAATAGTCACTTCGAGAATGTTGTTTTTGTACATTTATCGTTGACAAAATAGGAAGTCTCACACAGAAAGGCTGCGCCCACGGTATGAAATTACTACAAATTTTACTTTTATTTTGTTTTGTATGACTTTTAACATTCATATGCTCAATAAATGATACGTGAAGCCATAATTTTATTTATATACATTGAATACTAGTTTGAATTTTTAAAACTTCAATTCTGACTGTGAATGTTCGCATATTTTGATAGAATGGACAAGAAAAAATGGTTTATTACGTTGGCAAGGTGTGGGCTGGGCGGCTGGTCAAGCGCCAGTGAATATGCTTTATATGGTAATAATTAACTGTACTTTTTTGTTGTACTATTTATTAAGGAAAAAGCCAGAAGCTATTCAGATCTATTAGCAAAGGTATTATATAGTGCGATCACTATCACAGTATCATAAAGAAATAGTACTGCCTGTCAAAAGGACCATTCAAATTTTCAACAAAAGGAAAGCGTTCGACTGTGATCTTAGATAGAGTTAAAATAATGTAACAGTAATTTTGGAGAGAACAACATGGAAAAGCATGGCTTGGGGACATATGTAGTGGATTTTTGGCCACCGTTGTCCAGGTCAGATAGGGTTACTTAGCCGTTACCTGTTCTGTTGCTGCTGTTGTGGCAGTGTAAGTAAATTTTGATTTTTAAATAAGTACATGTATAGTTGTACACATGTATCTTTAAATTTACTTTTAAGAGTTACTGTGTTTATGCCCCCGCGAAGTGGGAGGCATATATGGTTGCAATCTTCCGTACGTGCGTTCGCCCGTCCGTCCGTTCGTCACAAAAATCTTGAGGCATCAACTCCTCATTTACGATTGAACGGATTTCTTTCAAACTTGCACAGATGATTAAGAAGGATGTGTAGATGATCGTAAAGAAAAGAATTTTCCTGCGACGATTTTAACCAGAGTTGTAACAGGGTAAGAGAGAAGTGCAGTCCCGTTCTGGGACTTGAACCCAGAACCATTGTAACAGGGTACGAGAGAAGTGCAGCCGGGCTGGGACTTGAACCCAGGACCATTGTAACAGGGTAAGAGAGAAGTGCAGCCGAGCTGGGACTTGAACCCATGAACCTGGTACCAGAGTAAGACAGAAGTGCAGCCGGGCTGGGACTTGAAGCCAGGACCATTTTAACAAGGTTAGAGAGAAGTGCAGTCGGGCTGGGACTTAAATACAGGACCATTGTAACAGGGTAAAAGATAAGTGCAGTCGGGCTTGGACTTGAACCCAGGACTATTGTAACAGGGTAAGAGAGAGAGAGAGAGAGAGAGAGAGAGAGAGAGAGAGAGAGAGAGAGAGAGAGAGAGAGAGAGAAGTGCAGTCGGGCTGGAACTTGAACCCAGGACTATTGTAACAGGGTAAGAGAGAGAGAGTGCAGTCGGGCTGGGACTTGAACCCATGACCATTGTAACAGGGTAAGAGAGAAGTGCAGTCGGGCTGGAACTTGAACCCAGGGCCATTGTAACAGGGTAAGAGAGAGAAATGTAGTCTGGCTGGGACTTGAAACCAGGACCATTGTAACAGGATAAAAGAGAAGTGCAGTCGGATACTGGTGCTTGACCCAAGACCATTGTAACATGGTAAGAGAGAAGTGTAGTCGTGCTAAAACTTAAACACAGGACCATTGTAACAGGGTACGAGAGAAATGCAGCCGGGCTGGGACGAACCCAGGACTATTGTAGCAGGGGGGGGGGGGGTAGAGAGAGAGAGAGAGAGACACAGAGAGAGAGAGAGAGTCGGGCTGGGACTTAAACCCAGGACCATGAAAACAGTATAAGAGAGAAGTGTAGTCGGGCTGAACATAGGACCATGGTAACAGGGTAAGAGAGAAGTGCAGTCGGGCTTTGACTTGAACCCAGGACCATTGTAACAGGGTAAGAGAGAAAAGTGCAGTCGGGCTGGGCCTTTAACCCAGCACTATGGTCCCGTTCTGGGACTTGAACCCAGGACGATTGTAACAAGGTAAGAGAGAAGTGCAATCGGGCTGGGACTTGAACCCTGAACTACTGGAATATAGTGAGAAAGAAATGCAGTCGGGCTGGGACTTCAACCCAGGACCATGGTAACAGGGTTAAAGAGAACTGCAGTCGGGCTGGTACTTGAACCCATATATATTGGAACATACTGATTTTTGTATTAGAATGAGAATGAAAAGAACAGTAGTTAATGTATGACTTGAACCCATGACCCTTTGCTTTTAGGACTCATGCTCTTGGCAGGGGCAATTCTGGTTATAATGAGAAAGTTGTTAGAGTGAAATTTAATTGTTAACTTTCTTTCCGTAGGTACTGAGTGTTGTGTGCAGCGACCAGGTGATTTTGTACAGGGACTGTGTGGTTTTGTACATGGACTGAGTGATTTTGCGCCAGGACTGATTGGTTTTACGCCAGGGCTGAGTGGTTTTGCGCCAGGATTGACTGGTTTTGCGCCAGGACTGAGTGGCTTTCTGCCCAGGGGATAATGTAGACAAGACGGCTGACCATACAATAGAGTTCAGTACAAGGGATGTGCAAACATATGACCTGTGGACCCGTAAGTGTATATTATGATGTTTTTTTTTCATTTTGATATGTAAATGAATCGGTCTGAAAATGGCCGTTTTACAGACTGTCTGCAAATTTGCAGACTGTCAGTTTATTTATAGACAAATGTATATGTAAATCTATGGACATGGGTTACTACACAATTAAAACATTTTAAGAAACTCACAAATCAAAGCATTTTATAGATGCTGATGGCAAATATCGTGACATAATTTATAAACTAAAGTAGTGAAAGTTTTTATTTCACACTGCTGATTTTGCTGAAACATGGTCACCATGATGTTCCACGCAAATATCTGATCATAACCAAGATCCCTTTTAAAATGTTTGTTTTCCAATAAAAACTACTATTTTATTTTTAGGTTTTAATTCAATTTTATCCCAATATTTTGAAGTGCCAAGATTTCAATTTTGACTCGTGTCCATAGATTTACAACCACGTTTGTCTATAAATAAACTGACAGTCTGCAATTTCGCAAATTCTTAAAAACATCAATTTCTTAGACCTGATGAAAAGAGAATATTTATTGAAAATTGAGGTAACAGACAGGTTCAGTATTTATTTTATTTCATCTTTTCCGATTAAGATTCTGCTGTATTGCATTAGGTGGCAGTAAATGTTTTTTTTTTATATATATCGTTAAACCGACGAATCACAACACAACAAGTCCACTTGCTCTCTATTAACACATACATAAAACAGAAAGGGCACATAACCGACATCACAATGACATTCAAGTATATGAAAACAAAGTTAACTAAAATTCAAATCATATCTATTGAAGCTACATTAACTTTCAAATTCTGGTCGCGAAAATTGGTCTTCCGACGAGGCAGAATTTCAAACATTAATCGGTTCCCAGCTTTCTTATTGATAACAACCAAAATAAAAGCTTGCCACTTAAATGGCTTAAATTTCCTACTGTTTCATTAAATCACATTTAAAACGTGTTAACCACTATTATTTTGCTCTACTCACAAGTTTGTTTGTCTGCCCCTTAAGAATTGTAGGCTAAAGACGGAAATGAATAAGTTTCGTATTCCAAGCTCCTGCCTCACACTAGAGGTGCAAAGCACTCTCTTATACTGAAGGCACATTGCATTCACCTCTGTTATAGATTTGGACTACTTTCGGGCTCACGTGACTTTTAAGTCATGTGATCATAGTGTTCTTAAACCTGCGGTAAAACTTTTATGCTCATCGACATCACAGTACAAAATATTGTGCACATATCATCACCTTAGTAGATTCATCCTCGTGCAATACGCCAACATTAGCTGTGCAGCAACTCTTTTCATCTAGGAAAAAATCAGGAGGATTATTTTGACTCGTCACTAATTAATCCATTTACATTCAATATCTCATGGTATAAAGCAAAGTTTAAAAAGATAAAAGTACAGTATCTGTATTAATTTGATTATTACTGTTTCCGCTCAATAACAGGTGTTCTACGCTTAATGTGATGTACATGTATGGAAAAACTGACATTTTTTCTCTCCCTTAAACGCGATGCACAATGTTACGATGGTAAAATCACGATGATACGATGGCACGATCATGATGAAAACGCGAAGGCACGATGGTGAAACCACGAATGCACGATGGTGACAACACGAAGGCACGATGGTACGATGGTGAAATATGATGCAATATCGCGGTTTCATCATCGTACCATCGAAGTTTCACCATCTAGCCATCGTACCATCGTTGTTTCACCATCGTGCCACCGCCTTTCACCATCGTGTCTTCGTTGTTTCATCATCGTGCCATCGTTGTTTCACCATCCTGCAATCGTTGTTTCACTATCCTGCCATCGTTGTTTCACCATCGTGCCATCGTTGTTCACCATGTTCTTGAAACTTATGCTAAAGGCCACTTCAATAAGAAACTAAACAGATAATGAAATTGAAATACATTTTATATGTAATATTAATAGATTTTTGTCATATTTGGCAAAACGCAATCACAATATCAGATGAAACCAATCATTGACAAGCATTAAATGTTTTCAAAAACGTAAAATAAACCAGACATTACCCACCTTGATTTCTGTTCGATGTTTCAGTCACCTCTATGTCATGTTTTCGATGTTAAGTATACTCATACAGAAACAGGTCAGATGTAGGTCTTAACAGCGGGTCGTTTTATAAACGCATTTCTGTTGAGAAACTGTGCTGTGCCACACCTTGCCGTTACACGCGTTAGCCCCCAGTGGTATGGCGTTTCCTTTCAACAATCTTAGCAAAGATTGGGCCTCCATCCTTTAGGACTTGACCTTCACTACCGCTGATAGGATTCCACATTAAACTTTATGTGCGCAGAGTGAAAAAAAGGAAAGAAAGAAATTTTAATGTGGAACAGATGCATTGTGGTTCCTTTTAACAATCATAGCAAAGATTGGGCCGCCATCCGTTAGGACTTGACCTTCAATCCTGCTGATAGGATTCCACATTACACTATATGTGTGCAGAGTGAAAAGAGAGAGAGAGAAAGAAATTTAAATATAGAACAGATGCATTGTGGTTCCTTTTAACAATCTAAGCAAAGATTGGACCGCCGTTAGGACTTGACATTCAATCCCGCTGAAAGGATTCCACATTACACTATATGTGTTCAGTGAAATGACAAGCCTTAAATGTTGAAAGAAAGAAAGAAAGAAAGAAAGAAAGAAAGAAAGAAAGAAAGAAAGAAAGAAAGAAAGAAAGAAAGAAAGAAAGAAAGTCAATGAATATTAATAGCATATACATTGTGGTTCCTTTCAAAACATTTTGCAAAGATTGAGCCGTCATCCGTTCGGACTTGACCTTCAATCCCGCTGAAATGATTCCACATTACACTTTATGTGTGCAGTGGAAGAAAGAAAGAAAGGAAGAAAGAAAGAAAGAAAGAAAGAAAGAAGGAAAGAAAGAAAGAAAGAAAGAAAGAAAGAAAGAAAGAAAGAAAGAAAGAAAGAAAGAAAGAAAGAAAAAATAAATGAAATGAATATATAGAACAGATGCATTGTGGTTCCTTTCAATAATTTTAGCAAAGATTGGGCCGCCATCCGTTAGGACATGACCTTCAATCCCGCTAAAAGGATTCCACATTACACTATATGTGTGCAGTGAAAGAAAGAACGACAGAGGAAAGAAATAAAATGAAATGAAATATAGAACAGATGCATTGTGGTTCCTTTTATCAATCTTAGCAAAGATTGGGCCGCCATCCGTTAGGACTTGATCTTCAATCCCGCGGAAAGGATTCAACATTACACTTTATGTGTACACGGTAAAAAAAGAAGGAAGAAAAAGGAAAGAAAAAGAAAGGAAAAAAAGAAATGAAATATAGAACAGATGCATTGTGTTTCCTTTCAATTAATTTAGCAAAGATTGGGCAGCATCCGTAAGGACTTGACCTTTAATCGCGCTGATTTGATTCCACATTACACACTATGTGTGCAGTGAAAGAAAGAACGAAAGAAAGAAAGAAAGAAAGAAAGAAAGAAAGAAAGAAAGAAAGAAAGAAAGAAATGATTTTATAGAACATATACATTGACCTTCAATCCCGCTGAAAGGATTACACATTACACTATACATGTATGTGCGCATAGTAAAAGGAAGAAAGAAAAAAAGAAAGAAAGAAAGAAAGAAGGGAGGGAGGGAGGAAAGAAAGAAAGAACAATCTTAGCAAAGAAAGATTGGCCGCCATCCGTTAGGACCTGACCATCAATATAAACAATATCGAGCGAGACTGAAGGTCGAGCGTGATGTGGTTTACATACACAACGAGAAAAAATACGAACATACAGACTCCATACTGTCACAATGTTCCATTTCTTATATATCTTTCTCGCTCAAAACAAATTTAAATAAACCAAACAACAAAATTTAAATAGTCAAAAACGTGGTTTTCATAAAAGCAGAAATAAAAATAGTAACGCGATAGTAAATTTATGAACGGCGTAGAAAATTTATGAATGGCGTAAAAATACCGTAACGTTTGTAAAACTGCGACGGAAATATCCTATTTTGGAGTTGGTTGTGTGCCGGAAAATTACGACAACCTAGTGTGACGTAGTGTATGACGTAAAATAGAACACGGGAAGCTGGACATTGTTTGATACGGAATTTCTAATCTGACGAGTTGCATCAATTTTGTAATTTAACTCTTACTCCATACATACAGGCTTTATCGCAAGTATGATTAGTGTAGATCCAAATCAGTTGGCACATCCATGTCATCTGAGCTGGATCTATATTGATCACTTCTTGGTCAGAAATAACCTAATTAATCTGAAAGGGAACAGTTTAGATCCTGACGTGCGGCACGGATGTGCCAGCTGATCTGGAACTACATGTACACTGTTCTCCCATGGGATATCAACCATATGCAGTAAAAGATTAATAAAGGTTAATTAATGTGGATATTAAACATGATTACAACTTGTATATCTGTGAATAATGTCATTTCACCTTGACTAGAATAAGAAAACGCGTTCATTATACAGTACAGTGGCCAGCATCCGTATCCTGCAGACTGATCCGGGTCTACACTGTTTGCTCTTCAGTTATTAAGTTCAAAATTTAGTTTAAGGTACTATGGCAGTCGTCACGCGAAAATAGATGACAAAAAGTAAAAATGTTTCTCTCTTCATCATTGAAAGTTCTTTTGAAGGACCTTACATATTGTGTCAGTACTATATTACTCGTGTATTAATGGATTTGACTCGATGTTTTATTTTGCTTAGTTTTTGTGTTTGCAACAGAATTTTGTGTTATTTTTAAATCAATCTAATTATTTCTCTACTGTTTTAACTTTTCTTACCACATATAAAATAAACAGTACATTCATAACATTGATTTGTGCAAATTTGGCTACCTTATTTCTGTAGTTATATACCCATTTTGTACTTAGATATATTTGGTTAACCAGTTTCGGCAAGTTAATTATTTCTTAATTTCTACAAAGAGCATTGGTATGATACTTACCTTACAGTGCACAAGTCATGACCCTGACCCTGACTACATTACTCTATGTCCCTTTTTTTCTGGGGTTATCTCCTCATTATGCACTTAGAAAAATGGTTTACATGTTCCGGCAAGTTGGATATTTCTCAATTTCTTAAAGAGCATTAAAATGGAAGTTTATACACTCACCTAACAGTTCACAGGTCATGATCATAACAAGTTACATAACTCTGGCTACCTTATTTCTGGGGTTATCTCCCCATTTAGCACTTAAAGAAATTGTCAACCAGTTTCGGCAAGTTGGATATTTCTCAAGTTCTGCACTGAGAATTGGCATTGAGAATTGAGAAAACTGTAAGTGTTGCAATTTTGTCTTGAATAATCTGTACTTAATAATCTTTGAATATAGGTTACTTGTCTGATTTTTATGTTATTTTTTTCATGTACAGGTTCTGGCACCAGAAAGTTTCCATTTTTAGAACTTACTTGTGATTTTGCCAAAAGCCACAACTCTACCTCGTATTTGATTTAATTATGGTCATTTTTCCACTTTTTGGACGTATCAATGGTTTAAGTTTACATGCAAGGTTGTTACTTTTAAAGCATTATGATAACAGCTTTGAAGCTTCTTAACTGTCATAAACCAGGTTGGTTTGTCCATTATTATAATTTGCATTTGAATTAGTTTACATCTCCTTTTGTACTTCATTGTACTTGAAGGTGTGGTGGGGATTCACGTACCTGTCCACCAGCCATTCCTCACCACAAAAAGTTACTTTTTCATTTTTTCCTAAACCTTGCACCAATAAAAATGAGGGTAGGGGTTGAAGAATAATCAGGAGTACCTCCCACTTAAAATTTATTTTTTTTAAATATTACGTCTAAATAATTTGATCATGTTTTCACCATAATAAGAAAATATATCAAGCACAGCCTCCTGGATCCAAGTTCAAGATCATTATTACTAAAAGTAGAATTTTCAGTCCGGGCTGTAACTCAGCGATTTTTAAATTACTTGGCACGTGATCACCAGATCAATATGCCATGCATGCGACCCAGCTTCCTACCTTTGAGGTCAAGGTCATTGTTACTAAAATTTAATTTTTGTTACAGATTCGTATTACTGTGTCGCCTGTGGAAACTGTTAGTCAAATAGGGATCCCGTTTTACCTCAGCGGTGGCGTAGTCAGCAGCGGCATCCGGTAGTTACAAACTTAATTTGAATCTTAATGTTGCTTAGAACGTTGAAAGGACTTTTAACTTCATGCATTTTGACTGTTTTTAGTTAAAACATTTTCAAATGACTTTTATATGAAATTATAACTTTATAGCTTTAAAATTCTTGTCATTTTAATACATGGAACATATCATCTGTATGGTCAATGACATTTGTGACAACAATAAAGATAATTTCTTTTTGACTGTTTTTTAGTTAAGTGCTTTTCAAATGGCTTTAATATTCTATTAAGATTGCATATAACTTTAAAAGTTTTACTCTTATCATTTCAATACAAGGTATACAAGGTATATACTGTATCATCTGCATGAACTAAACAACAAAATTGATGACTTCTTTTTGACTGTTTTTTACAAGTTTCAAGATATTGACTTGAAACTTAGAATTTTGGATGTGTATTCTTTAATCCATTTCTTTTTCGAGGAAGGTGATAGAAAAAGTGTCATTCATCATTTCAAACGAAACTTGTTAAAAACAGAAATTAATCATTAAGCTAGATTGACGCGCGCTTCCTTTTTTCTGAACTTGTAAAAAATACAATTTGGTTTAGAT
This sequence comes from Corbicula japonica, assembly GCA_038501625.1. Classification (NCBI taxonomy): domain Eukaryota; kingdom Metazoa; phylum Mollusca; class Bivalvia; order Venerida; family Cyrenidae; genus Corbicula; species Corbicula japonica. The sequence goes on along the minus strand of JAZAYU010000069.1, from coordinate 1,481,795 downwards.
CTTCCATTTAATGTGTTTTTCAAACTTCAAATTTACAGCAGGCCGGATGTTTACTGACCATATCGATAATTACAGAATTCTTTGGCAATACACGTGTCTGAGACTCGCACAAAGGCTGTCCAGTTACCAGAGCACAAAAAAGAGAAATTGGTATATGATTTCATTGTTCATGCATTTCTAGTCTCTAATGTCTGCTTTTAAAAAACTTTTCTCAAAAGTTGTAAATTTTTTACTTTCAGATATTGTAGTAATATTTAAAAAAAGCAAATATGTGCAGCAATTCAGTTTTTGTGACATTTTTAAACGAAATAATGATGTTAATTACCAAAAACAGCGAGGGCAGAGGGCTGGATGGGCATTGCGTTTATAGTTTTCTTTATAGCTTATTATCCAATTTCCTGAAAACTTTGTAACAGTGTTCTTTGTGACCAAGACCTACCTGTTTCTTAAAAAGAAATATAATTTGTTCCAGGATTGTTTTTGCTATAGCAACTAAATGGAATGGAATTGCACACTTAATGTTGCTGTTTCAGGTCAGCTGAGAGCGATCTTCCTGTTCTTGAAGACAGTCCTTCTGGAGATGCCGACGCCGATACAAACGATTTGTCTCAATTAACAATCTAAATGTTTTCATTTGCCAGCAACTTTCACTGTGTTGATTTCATAAAAAATCTACGAGTTATTCTTTGACAACTTTACGCGTGATTTTGTGACAATCTTGTGAGTGATTCTGTGACAAATTAATGTGCGATTCTGTGACAAACTGATGAGTGATTCCTTCTCTGTAGGATTTAACAGATACTGTGTTATATTGCCCTTATTGTATGTTAACATACTTGGGTGTAAATAAAAGATCTGTTCTGTTCTGTCCTTATCTTTTAGCTCGACAATTCAGAGATTATGTTGAGCTGTTCTGCCCATCTTGGCATTGGCACAAAATAAGCGGTTTAAGGTAGGTGTGAACTGAGTTATCAGGTATAGTCACATTAAGAAGACACAGCCAACCCACAGTGCCAAGATGAGCAGAGCAGCTCAACATGTGGTCTGAATTATCGAGCTAAGTTAGGGGGTAGGACATTGCACTGCTTCCTAAGATAGTTAAGCGAGGACAATGTTGCACTGAGATAAAAATGGCAGTTTAGTCCGCCTTTTTTGTAAAAAATGGATTTATTTTGCAAGGTAAGTGCCTTTTTACTATGTTTAATTTAAAATCCACCTGTGCATTATGCAATCAGATTCCTAAGATACTCTCGACACTATGTTACAGGAATGCAGATTAATTTTTGTAACAAAAAAGTTGACGGTTTTGTAAACACGTAAAAAAATATGGTATTTTAGGCTGATCTTCAGACATCTGGGCACTACCATGTTGGGTTTTAGCATTTTATCAAGTAAAAATAACATATTCTTTTTTCTAATTGCCTCGTCCCCAATTAGCAACCCCCACACTCGAAAGGAAACAGGACATGCCATTATCTGGCATTCGAGGATTGGGACATTAAACCTGTTCAGTAAAATGATCCTTTTAACGCCAAAAGGGAATGTCCAAATCCTCGAATGCAAGATAAAGGCATGTCCTGTTTTCTTTCGAGCGTGGTGATTGCTTATAGTAGAAATAAGAATATGTTATTGATAAAATGCTAAAACCAAACATGGTAGTGCTCAGATGTCTGAAGATCAGCCTAAAATACCATGATATTTTTAGCTCGTTTACATTACCAATACTGTATAAAACCTTCAATACCTTTATTGTTACAAAAGCTGCGTTCCTGAAACAAAAATTCGAGGATACCTTAGGCATCTGCAAAATGCAACGGTGGATTTTAAATTAAATATAGTATGAAGGCACTAACCTTGCAAAATAAATCCTTTTTTTCTTTTAAAAAAGGCATACTTAATCGCCATTTTTTATCCCAATGCAACATTGTCCTCACTTAACTATCTTCGGAAGCAGTGCCACGTCCTATCCCCTGTAAATGCTATCCCTGATAAACGAAAAAAATAAAATTATTGAATGAAAGTTCGGGGAGACGTTTGACGTCCGCGAAAAAGCACATTCAAAACAACTGTGATAATATAAAAGTGAAATATGTATATCAGGAATTGTCACATCTAGAAGACACAGCCTCACCACAAAGCCCAGATAAAGAGAAAGAGGGACATGGTTTAAAAACTGATCATGATAGTAAATAAGTGAGTAGGTAAGGGATTTGGAAAGTGAATGTCATCTGTAATTCCTTCCGGGGTTTGATTTGACATTCACCTTCAAAATCGCAAATCGTAGGGGTTTTGGAAAGTGAATGTCATCTGTAAATCCTTCCGGGGTTTGATTTGACATTCGCTTTCCAAATCGCAAATCGTAGGGGATTTGGAAAGTGAATGTCATCTGTAATTCCTTCCGGGTTTTGATCTGATATTCACTTTCCGAATCGCAAATCGTAGGGGATTTGGAAAGTGAATGTCATCTGTAATTCCTTCCGGGGTTTGATTTCACATTCACTTTCAAATCGCCTACCTACTCACTCATTCACTTTCATATGATCAGTTTTTAAACCATGTCCCGCTTTCTCTTCATCTCTGATAAGCGAAAAAATAAAATTATTGAATGAAAGTTCGGGGAAACGTTTGACGTCCGCGAAAAAGCACATGCAAACCTACTGTGATAATACAAAAGTGAAATATGTATATCAGGAATTGTCACATCTAGAAGACACAGCCTCACCACAAAGCCCAGACAAAAAGAAAGAAGGACATGGTTTAAAAACTGATCATGATAGTGAATAAGCGAGTAGGTAGGGGTTTTGGAAAGTGAATGTCATCTGTAATTCCTTCCGGGGTTTGATTTGACATTCACTTTTCAAATCGCAAATCGTAGGGGATTTGGAAAGTGAATGTCATCTGTAATTCCTTCCGGGGTTTGATTTGACATTCACTTTCCAAATCGCAAATCGTAGGGGATTTAGAAAGTGAATGTCATCTGTAATTCCTTCCGGGGTTTGAATTTACATTCACTTTCCAAATCGCCTACCTATTCACTCATTCACTTTCATATGATCAGTTTTTAAACCATGTCCCGCTTTCTCTTCATCTCTGATAAGCGAAAAAATAAAATTATTGAATGAAAGTTCGGGTAAACGTTTGACGTCCGCGAAAAAGCACATGCAAAACTACAGTGATAATATAAAAGTGAAATATGTATATCAGGAATTGTCACATCTAGAAGACACAGCCTAACCACAAAGCCCAGATAAAGAGAATGAGGGGCATGGTTTAAAAACTGATCATGATATTGAATAAGTGAGTAGGTAGGGGATTTGGAAAGTGAATGTCATCTGTAATTCCTTCCGGGGTTTGATTTGACATTCACTTTCCAAATCGCAAATCGTAGGGGTTTTGGAAAGTGAATGTCATCTGTTATTCCTTCCGGGGTTTGATTTGATATTCACTTTCCAAATCGCAAATCGTAGGGGATTTGGAAAGTGAATGTCATCTGTAATTCCTTCCGGGGTTTGATTTCACATTCACTTTCCAAATCGCAAATCGTAGGGGATTTGGAAAGTGAATGTCATCTGTAATTCCTTCCGGGGTTTGATTTCACATTCACTTTCCAAATCGCCTACCTACTCACTCATTCACTTTCATATGATCAGTTTTTAAACCATGTCCCGCTTTCTCTTCATCTCTGATAAGCGAAAAAATAAATTATTGAATGAAAGTTCGGGGAAACGTTTGACGTCCGCGAAAAAGCACATGCAAACCTACTGTGATAATACAAGAGTGAAATATGTATATCAGGAATTGTCACATCTAGAAGACACAGCCTCACCACAAAGCCCAGACAAAAAGAAAGAAGGACATGGTTTAAAAACTGATCATGATAGTGAATAAGCGAGTAGGTAGGGGTTTTGGAAAGTGAATGTCATCTGTAATTCCTTCCGGGGTTTGATTTGACATTCACTTTCCAAATCGCAAATCGTAGGGGATTTGGAAAGTGAATGTCATCTGTAATTCCTTCCGGGGTTTGATTTGACATTCACTTTCCAAATCGCAAATCGTAGGGGATTTAGAAAGTGAATGTCATCTGTAATTCCTTCCGGGGTTTGAATTTACATTCACTTTCCAAATCGCCTACCTATTCACTCATTCACTTTCATATGATCAGTTTTTAAACCATGTCCCGCTTTCGCTTCATCTCTGATAAGCGAAAAAATAAAATTATTGAATGAAAGTTCGGGTAAACGTTTGACGTCCGCGAAAAAGCACATGCAAAACTACAGTGATAATATAAAAGTGAAATATGTATATCAGGAATTGTCACATCTAGAAGACACAGCCTAACCACAAAGCCCAGATAAAGAGAATGAGGGGCATGGTTTAAAAACTGATCATGATAGTAAATAAGTGAGTAGGTAGGGGATTTGGAAAGTGAATGTCATCTGTAATTCCTTCCGGGGTTTGATTTGGCATTCACTTTCCAAATCGCAAATCGTAGGGGTTTTGGAAAGTGAATGTCATCTGTAATTCCTTCCGGGGTTTGATTTGATATTCACTTTCCAAATCGCAAATCGTAGGGGATTTGGAAAGTGAATGTCATCTGTAATTCCTTCCGGGGTTTGATTTGACATTCACTTTCCAAATCGCAAATCGTAGGGGATTTGGAAAGTGAATGTCATCTGTAATTCCTTCCGGGGTTTGATTTCACATTCACTTTCCAAATCGCCTACCTACTCACTCATTCACTTTCATATGATCAGTTTTTAAACCATGTCCCGCTTTCTCTTCATCTTGGCTGTGGGGAGTAATGAATGTTGGTACGGGGAGACGTTTTACATCCGCCCCACAGCACATATAAAACTGTGATTATAAAAAATGTGATATTTGCATGTCAGGAAATACCACATTAGGAAAACAAGAGCACTGCGAAGGGGAGCAATATACGCCCGAAGGGTTGCATCAGAGGATGTGAGCAAATTTTTAACTGTTGAAGCCCAAAGGACAGGAACATGCATCAAAATGGTCCAATTAAAAGATTGAAGTTATACAAACCAAATCAGTCCCTTCCCCGAAAATCCTTACCAGGTAAAAAATGCCAAAAAACTCCAAATCTTTGGAGGTACTATCCATGTTGTACCACAGAAATGTAGTCTCGGTTTTTCCGTACTGCCAATAATCAAAAAGTTACAAAATATGCTAGTTATTGTAATATACAAGGGAAGTAATTCAATAAAAAAATAAGCCAACAGAAATATTCGGACTGCATATCAGGAATGGCCACATTCAGACTGCATATCAGGAATGGCCACATTCAGACTGCATATCAGGAATTGCACATTCAGACTGCATATCAGGAATGGCCATATTCAGACTGCATATCAGGAATGGCCACATTCAGACTGCATATCAGGAATGGCCACATTCAGACTGCATATCAGGAATGGCACATTCACACTGCATATCAGGCATTGCCACATTCACACTGCATATCATGAATGGCCACATTCACACTGCATATCAGGAATGGCCACATTCAGACTGCATATCAGAAATGGTAACATTCACACTGCATATCAGGAATGGCCACATTCAGACTGCATATCAGGAATGGCCACATTCAGACTGCATATCAGGAATGGCCACATTCACACTGCAAATCAGGAATGGCCACATTCAGACTGCATATCAGGAATGACCACATTCAGACTGCATATCAGGAATGACCACATTCAGACTGCATATCAGGAATTACCACATTCAGAAGAAACATTCCCTCTACACAACCAAGGAAAGAGAATGAGATATATGATAGAGTGAATAAGTGAGTGGGGATGTTGTTTGGACGTTAATCTCAAATTCAACCCTTAGGGGATGAAAAGATAACAGTATTGAATGTAAGTACGGGGAGACGTTTAACGGCCGCCACACAGCACATACAAAACTACTGTGATTATCAAAATACAGCACATGCAAAACTACTGTGATTATCAAAATGTTAAATATGCATATCAGGAATTGCCACTTTGGAAGACACAAACTCCCTATACAGCCAATAAAAAGAAGAAATTTGGTATATGATAGTGAATGAGTGAGTGGGGAGGAGGTGGTAAGTCAAAGTTAAAAGGGATAAAATTATAACAGGGGAGCCGTTTAAATGGCCGCCACACAGCACATACAACACTAATTTGATTATAAAAAGTGAAAAATGATTTTAAGGAATCGCTACATTCAGAAGACACAACCTCCATAAACAGCAACTATACTATACTGTACTGTACTGTACTGTACTGTACTGTACTGTACTGTACTGTACGTACGGTACGGTACGGTACGGTACGATACGATACGATACGATACGATACTATTGTATACTATACTATACTTTACAATACGATACTATACGATACTATATTATACTATAGTTTACTATACTATACTATACTATACTATACTATACTATACTATACTATACTATACTATACGATATTTTACGATACTTTACGATACGATACGATACGTTACGATACGATACTATACTATACGATACTATACTATACGATACTATACTTTACGGTACTATATTATACGATACGATACGATACTATACTATACTATCCTATACACACTATACTATACTATACTATACACACTATACTATACTTTACTATACCATAATATACTATACTATACTATAGATCTACTATACTATAGATCTACTATACTATACTATACTACACTACACTATACGATACTATAGACTTTACTATACTATACTTATCTATTCTATACTATACTACACTATATACTACACTATACTACACTGCACTGCACTGTACAGTACTGTACTCTTTCTGTACTGTACTATATACTTTACTATACTATACACACTACACTACACTACAACACTCTATACTGTTATGTACTGTACTGTACTCTACTGTACTGTACTGTACTGTACTGTACTCTACTATACTGTACTCTACTGTACTCTACTGTACTCTACTACACTACACTACACTACACTACACTACACTACACTATAGATCTACTAAACACTACACTACACTATACTATACCATACTATACTATAGATCTACTATACTATACTAAATACTATAGATCTACTATGCTATGCTATGCTATGCTATGCTATGCTATGCTATGCTATACTATACTATACTATACTATACTATACTATACTATACTATACTATACTATTACTGTACTGTACTATACTATACAATTCTTTGTTTCATTATAGGATTGTTTTAAAATACTATACTATACTATACTCTACTATACTATACTGTACTGTACTATACTATACAATTCTTTGTTTCATTATAGGATTGTTTTAAAACTTTTGATGATCCTCTTTTTTCCTTTACCATTATATCTTTTGGAACCAACCTTGCTTGTCATAACTGAGGCTGCTGGACCAGGATTCGAACCTGGGACCTCCTCAGGAACATAAGAAAGGCACAGTTCTGAGTTGCTCTACCAGCTGAGCTACCCAACTGCCTTGTCATGACTAAACAAGATAGATAAATAATATACTGTAATATACTATACACAATACTATACTACACTATACTATACCATACCATTCTTTGTTTCATTATAGGATTGTTTTGAAACTTTTGATGATCCTCTTTTTTTCCGTTACCATTATATCTTTTGGAACCAACCTTGCTTGTCATAACTGAGGCTGCTGGACCAGGATTCGAACCTGGGACCTCCTCAGGCACATAAGAAAGGCACAGTTCTGAGTTGCTCTACCAGCTGAGCTACCCAACTGCCTTGTCATGACTTAACAAGATAGATAAATAATATACTGTAATATACTATACAGAATACTACACTACACTATACTATACCATACCATTCTTTGTTTCATTATAGGATTGTTTTGAAACTTTTGATGATCCTCTTTTTTTCCTTTACCAATTTATCTTTTGGAACCAACCTTGCTTGTCATAACTGAGGCTGCTGGACCAGGATTCGAACCTGGGACCTCCTCAGGAACATAAGAATGGCACAGTTCTGAGTTGCTCTACCAGCTGAGCTACCCAACTGCCTTGTCATGACTAAACAAGATAGATAAGTAAAGGAAACCCATTCCAGAATGAAACAGCAAGAAAAAAATAACGAAAAGACAAAAAGTAGAAAAAATAAAAGGAAAGAAATAATGGATGAAAAGTAAACAATAATACACATACAGAGAAAACAATTTCTAGAACATTCATTTAAATAATGGCCGCAGACCTTATTTTTATGGTCAATTTTGCTACATCAATACGCTTTAGACATGAGCGGAATATTATTGAAACTTCCAGAACCTTCAAAAGAATTTTCTTGATTGCCCTATATCGCTCACCTGAGTACAAAAGTTCTCTCAGTTTTACCCCAGGGCCAGCATTGAAATAATGCTGGTAAAGAGTCTCTTCACAATACTCAACACGAAATATCTAAGGTCTAGTCGCATTAGTTTCAGAAAAAAATATTATTTATGTTTTACTATATAAATCAATGTAAACTAAGAGAACCCTGGGGCGTGGCCAATTTTGGCCCAGGGGACATAATTTGAACAAACTTGGTAGATATCCACTAGACAATGCTACATACCGAATATCTAAGCTTTAAAGGCATGGAGGTTTCCAGTAAGAAGATTTTTAAAAATTGCCTTTTTACATATTAAGGGCCCCCGGGGCACGGCCAATTTTGACCCCAGGGCCAACATTTAAACAATGTTGGTAAAAGGGTCTCTTCACAATTCAACACCAAATATCTAAGGTCTAGTCCTATTAGTTTTGGAGAAAAATGATTTTTCATGTTTTCCTATATAAATCAATGTAATCTAAGAGAACCCTGGGGCGTCGCCAAATTTGGCCCAGGAGACATAATTTGAACAAACTTGGTAGACATCCACTAGACAATGCTACATACCAAATATCTAAGCTTAAGGCATTGAGGTTTCCAGTAGGAAAATTTTTAAAGTTTTCCTAAATGTTTACATATTAAGGGCCCCCAGGACGGGGCAAATTTTGACCCCAGGACCAACATTTAAACAATGTTGGTAAAGTGTCTCTTCACAATACTCAACACCAAATATCTAAGGTCTAGTCCTATTAGTTTCGGAGAAAAATGATTTTTCATGTTTTCCTATATAAATCAATGTAAACTAAGAGAACCCTGGGGCGTGGCCAATTTTGGCCCAGGGGACATAATTTTAACAGACTTGGTAGACATCCACTAGACAATGCTACATACCAAATATCTAAGCTTTAGGCATTGAGGTTTCCAGTAGAAAGATTTTTAAAGTTTGCCTTTTTCACATATTAAGGGCCCCCGGGGCGGGGACAATTTTGACCCTAGGGCCAACTTTTAAACAAAGTTGATAAAAGGTCTCTACACAATACTCAGCACCAAATATCTAAGATCTAGTCCTATTAGTTTTGGAAAAAAATGATTTTTCATGTTTTTCCTATATAACTTTATGTAAACCAAGAGAACCCTAAGGTGTGGCGGATTTTGGCCCAGGGGACATAATTTGAACAAATTTAGTAGACATCCTTTAGACAATGCTACATACCAAATATCTAAGCTGTACACATTGTGGTTTGTGAGAAGAAGATTTTTAAAAATTTCCTATATAAGTCTATGTAAAATGAAGTGACCCCTGGGGCAGGGCAAATTTTGACCCCAGGGAAATAATTTGAACAATCTTTGTAGAGTTCCACTAGAGGGTGCTAAATGCCAAATATCTAAGCTCTAGGCCTTGTGGTTTCAGACAAGAAGATTTTTAAAGTTTTTCCTATATAAGTCTATGTAAAATGAAGTGACCCCTGCGGCGGGGCCAATTTTGACCCCATGGAAATAATTTGAACAATCTTTGTAGTGTTCCACTAGAGGGTGCTAAATGCCAAATATCTAAGCTCTAGGCCTTGTGGTTTCAGACAAGAAGATTTTTAAAGTTTTTCCTTTATGTTGCCATGGCAACCAGACTTCTGCATGGAATTGATTCTTTGAACAACTTTGGAAGAGCTTTATGCAAGGAACATCTGTGGCAAGTTTCATCAACTTTGGCCCAGGGGTTTAAGAGGAGATGTCGTTTAAATTAAAAGTTTACGGACGGACGGACGACGGACGGACAGACAGATGGACGCCGGACACATTGCAATCACAAAAGCTCACCTTGTCACTACATGACAGGTGAGCTAAAAACAAGAGGGTCCATAGGACCCTGGGTCGCTTACCTGTGAACAACTGCTCAATAGTTGCAAGAGTTGTGAGCAAGTTTGGTAAAATCAAGTCAAAAATTTTTTTAAAAAATTAAGCTGCTATTGTGGAGAAAATGTAACTAGATGATGCTCCATACCAAATATGTAAGCTCTAGGCCTGACGGGAAAAGATGATTTTTAAAGATTTACTATATAACACTTTGTAATAAAACTAGTGACCCCCGGGGCGGAGCCATTTTTGACCCCAGGAGAATAATTTGAACAACTTTTGTAGAGGACCACTACCTGATGACACATACCAAATACCAATAGACCTTGAGCTGCCAATAGACCCCCCACCCCCCGAGGGAATTTTGAAGGGTATGTTTTTCTGAAAGCCTATACTATTCTACGCATTTTGCAATTTGTTTGCACTCTAGCGAGTGGGGCGTTTTTCCGTAACGCCTGTTTGAATATGTTACCTTTGAAAAAAGTTTGTGTAAGAATGAAATATTTGACAATTATAAAAGTTCTAAAATCAACCTATTTTTTCTACACCAGGAAGGTCTTATCTACATGACTAATGCAATAAAACATCTGTAACCTAAGGTATTGGTTTAAAATAGGGATTAAGTTATGTTACTTAACATAAAAACCTAGTAAAATAAGATGTATGAAACATTTCTTACGTGCAGTAGCAAGTAATTTGTGCTTATAAGTAAAATATAGTAAGATAATGAGAATTCAGGACAAATGTAATACAGTGACATATATTGGGACATAAGCCCGTAACGCTATATTTAAATATGTTACCGAAAGAAAAGAAAATGGGAAAACATGCCATAATGTATAAGACCTTGAGCTGCCAATAGACCCCCTCCACCCCTGGGGGAATTTTGAAGGATATGTTTTTCTGAAAGCCTATGCCATTCTTCACCTTTTGCAATTTGTTTGCTTTCTGGCAAGTGGGGAGTTTTACCGTAACGCCAGTTTGAATATGTGACCTTTGACAAAATTTTATGCTATGAAGAAATAATTGCCAATTATAAAAGTTCTGAAATAAACCTATTTTTTATACACCAGGAAGATGTTTTTCTTTTAAATTTTTAATGCAATAAAACATCTGCAACCTAAGGTATAGGTCTATAAATAGTCATTAAGATATGTTACTTCACTTCAAAAACTAGTTTAAAAAGTTGTATGAAACATTTCTTACTTGCATTAGCAAGTAATTTCTGTTTTATTTGTTTAATTTATTTAATATATATAAGAATGCAGTATTTAAATGTAATAAAGTCACATTGAGACACACTTCTTAAAAAATTAATACAAAAAATATTAAAAAAAATAAAAATAAATAACATATCATAAATCACCATTTTTAAATATGTTACCCAAAAGAACGTATTAAACAAGTTTAGTAACTGCACAATAGCGATATAAATTACATACCTTCTTTCATGATAAATTGCGGCAATAATGTATTTTAAGAACCAACACACATCAGCCTGCACTTGTTTGTAGACATTTTAGGATGAATTTCTGTATTAAGTTACAATTATATCCTTAAGAAATAGTTATTCTGGTGATAAATTTAATCAATTGTTCTCAAAGAAAGGTGACTCAGAAATTATGAAATTCAAGTTAGTAATAAAAAGCTTTTAAATTATTTGCGTTTGATAAGCTTTAGTGTGTTGTCAAGAATATTATGAGTAAATAAATGTGTTTTATTCATGATATCATATTGATTTTTTTATTATTTATTTTATTCAAGGACAAGCAATATACGTCTCCATTAAAATTACCTGTAATTGATGCGTAGCGACTGTTATAACCATAAGTAAGATGAGGTAATATGACTGTTGCTTTGATAAAACAGTAAACAAATCAGTGCCAGTTTTGTTTTAATAAACCAGTATCTTAATCCAGTATATTGGTTAACAACCTTCCTGCACTTTATTTATCTTGTATTAAAATAGGTAATATATAAGAAATATGTTACAAAAGGAAATTAAGGTATTGATGCTGGTTTATTTTTAATTTAAATATTGTTAAACTTTAGAGGTTAATGATCTGTGTACTGCTCAATATGTCTTGAAATAAATGTGTATGTTGTAGATGGTCGTCCTTTTTTAAATCTTTTTAAATTAACAATAAACCTATCAATATGGCTCAGTGACAACATTGTAGTACAGCTTACGTTTGCACTAATTATGGGCTGTTGCATCCAGTCAAAAGCTAAGTCAAGATACTCTCGATTGAGACAGATAACATTAATATGTTCTAAAAATGTAGAAAAGAAAGAATAAACAAAATTAACAATATTTTATCATTTTATTGTTCTATTTATGTATTTTGTCATCTTTTAATATGTTACCAATTTTTACTTTAATAATCAGCAAAAATAATAAGAAAAGCAAGAAATTGCAAACAATTAGTAAACATTTTGATAAATATTTTTATATAATATTTTATTATGTTAAAGTTGATCTATAACAAATTTAAAAGCTACTTAATTTAAACTTTGCAAAAATTAGCCGATTTAATTATCTGATGTTAGAAATGTTTTTAAAAGTAGTTTTATTCATCTAAAATACTAAGGTTCAGTGTAGAATTTGTAAAACATTCAAAACAGCATGAGCATTATATAGCAATTTTTTAACTCGAGTAAAAGAATTTTTACCTAAAAAAATTATTATACATCAGTCAACGTTAATTTGTCTATTAGCTTACCAACACCTGCATTACACAGATTGTCTTTCAAATTAGGATGTTTCTCTTTAAAAGTTATTTGTCTTTAAAAAATAACATTCTACAAAGATCTTAAGGAATTCTTAACAAATTCTTAAGCTTTCTTTGAACAATGGAAAAAAATAATGTTTTATTTAGGACAATTTATTTTTCATATTACACATGTTTTATTTACCAGTAACATCAGTTATTATTGAAAAAAAAAACACCTGAACTGGTGCTTTCAACTTTGTTTTAAGTAAACATAGTTTATAGAAAGTTCATATTCACATTATGAATGACTCCACGGTAATCTAGATACAAACTTTAACACGGTTTAGAATTTTTTTTCTTTATTCTAAGTCATTTTTCTAAAAACATTAATTAAATAATTAGGTAACATATAATTAATTTTAATTAGTTTTATTTGTAACACTTTTCAAAGCAATACTTTTATCTCTTGTATTTTCACTTTTTTGGAAACAATTCTAAAAATTATTTTTTTAATTTCAGTCTAATCATTTAATTCATAAATTAATTGTACTTTGTCAATATTGTAACTTCAGAATTGTATGTTACGGAGATTTGAGGGTTAAAAATGGACAAGCTTAAACACTTTAACATTTTAACCACATAACATAACATAGTATACACTATAAACTACTTACCATTATTATTTTATAGTTTTATCCAAAATGATTGCATAGTTGTGATATAGTTTTGTAAATGTGTCCAGTTCTTTGTACAACAATATCAGTTTTAGAGAAAATACTTCATTCAATCAGTAATATTAGTTAAAAAAAACGACTGTCAATGTAATTAGAAATCTACACAGGGCTAACAAACATCAGGACATTGCACAGAGCACAGATGATTAATTTCTTCAAATAGATATCAGCTAACACCATTAAAAACAAATAAAAACAAGGAAATAAGCCTTATTTTAATGAGTAACATATGTTATGTATGTGACAAATTTGAAGTCATGCAAGTTTCAAGAACACTTACAGTTATCAAGCACAATTATTCAATTAAACACTATATTTTTTACTTGTTCATCTCAAAACATGAATATTATGACTGAATTAGCATTAGGGTAACATATTAGATTATGGTAAAATTTTTACTTTTGCAAGTGTGATTTTCACGAAAAACACACTGCATCATATTGCCTGATCACGCAGCTTTCAAAAACATGTATTATTGCCTAAATTTGCTACAAACAAAAATCCTACAGGTAAGTTTCTGACTTAAATTTCATCTTTTTAGGGTTATGTGTGTGACATACTTAATATGTTAGGTTAGAGTAAAAATTTTGAAATGAAAACTACATCAATCAAAAGAGAATACATCATCCTTATACAAAAATATAAGTTTTAAGAAGTCATAGCTGGAATAGAGCAGAATTAAAGGTTCAAAATCCATTTTTTTTATACAAATTTTAGGGGTAACATATTAAAACCTCCGTAACACCCTTATGCCCCACTCGCCAGAATGCAAACAAGCTGCAAAATATCCGGGACATAACAGGCTTTCAGAAAAATCATGTCTACAAAATTCCTTTTGGGGGGGGGGGGGGGGGGGGGGGGGAGCAAACACGTTCCTGGCCACTGGCCTACAAGGTTCTAGGCCTTGTGGCTTTAGAGAAGAAGATTTTTTTAAGTTTTCCCTATACAAGTCTATGTAAAACAAGTGACCCCTGGGGCGGGGCCATTTTTGACCCCAGGAGGATAGTTTGAACAATTTGGTAGAGGACCACTAGATGATGCTGTATATCAAATTTTAAGGCTCTAGGCCTTTTGGTTTTAAAGAAGAAGATTTTCATGTTTTTCCTATATAACTATATGTACACAAAGAGAACCCTTGGGCGTGGCCGATTTTGGCCCAGGGGACATAATTTGAAAAATTTAGGAGACATCCATTAAACAATGCTACTTAACAAATATCTAAGCTGTACGCATTGTGGTTTGTGAGAAGAAGATTTTTAAAGATTTCTATTTAAAGTCTATTTAAAATGAAGTGACCCCTGGGGCGAGGCCAATTTTGACCCCAGGGAAAAAGTTTGAACAATCTTTGTAGAGTTCCACTAGAGGTTGCTAAATGCCCAATATCTAAGCTCTAGGCCTTGTGGTTTCAGACAAGAAATTTTTTAAAGTTTTTCCTGTAGGTTGCCATGGCAACCAGAGTTCTGCATGGAATTGATTTCTTTAAACAACTTTGGAAGAGCTTTATGCAAGGAACATCCGTGGCAAGTTTCATCAACTTTGGCCCAGGGATTTAAGAGGAGATGTTGTTTAAATTAAAAGTTTACGGACGGACGGACGCCGGACAAAATGCGATCACAAAAGCTCACCTTGTCACTACGTGACAGGTGAGCTAATAATTACAAAATGTTAGGTGGCATGCCAGCAGAGACTATGATAGTATGATCCAGTTTAAACAGAACTTGTGTCAAAGTGAGAGAAAAGTGGACAAGAAGTTTAAACAGAACTTGTGTCAAAGTGAGAGATAAGTACAGAGAAGAATATTTCAGCTATAGGTGACCAGAAGTTTAAACAGAACTTGTGTCAAAGTAAGAGAGAATTACAGTGAAGAATATCTCAGGTTAAGGTGACCAGTAGTTTAAATAGAACATGTGTCAAAGTAAGAGAGAATTACAGAGAATATCTCAGGTTAAGGTGACCAGTAGTTTAAATAGAACTTGTGTCAAAGTAAGGCCATAGAAAATTAATTCCTAGATTCTCATCCTAATTTTGGGAAAAAATGGAGCGGGTGGGTGGGTTTTATTTTTTATTTTTCATTCTCACTGTGAACGTATCCATATATTGGTAATATATCAGAATTTGCTTTTGTAAAAGTGATTACTATTTTAAAATAAAGACTAAATGTATATAATTCATGAATAAAAGCAATATACAATGTCATTATTGTGCTTTATTGAATCCTTCATATAAACCGAAATATCAAAAATTTAATTTTCTTTCGGTATGACTAGATAAGTATCACAACTAAAATGTATTCAGTATGACTAGACATTACACATGTTAGCATTATAGCATGTAATATCGTCTGAAATCATTCAATTATGTATTTGCTTAAAATGCTCAACTTGTGCATATTATCATATCCTAAGAACATGAAGTTTAGCAATTTTTGATCGAAGTGTTGCATTTCAGACGATGTATCACATGTTGACTAATGGGCCCAATACAGGGGTTTTTCTGCCTATTTTGGGAAAAGGAGTCTGGACATTTTGGGAATTTTTTATCGACAAAAATGTCCATTTTGGGAATTTTCACATCGATAAAATAGTCCATTTTGGGAAATTTCTATATGCATTTATTTTGCTTAAATCAGTCAATTTTTACATTACCAATATGCTTTTACCAGCTGTTTGGTCTTTATTCAAACAAACATTGCAAAACTGGTAACTTGTTAGCAAACTGTTATCATGGTTATCAGAAATAATTTTCTCATTTAAATTATTCATTATATGAAATTGAAATTCTTTATAAAATAGTGAAACTGTAGCAAATTTAATGGTTATTTTAGAGTATTAACTAAAAAGACCAGATAAACGTAAGTTTTTATTGTAGAACTTATTGTTGTGCAAAGCCATCATAGTCGCGAAAATACATTACAAAAAGAATTAAGTGTCTAACAAGTCATATTATGATGCATCTTCTGCAGTTAAGGGTACCTTCTGTAAAGGTTTGCAAAATAGTTCTAAATTTATTGATATATTCAATAGCTATACTGTTGAAAGAAGTTCCAGAAAATATTCATGCTTACAGTTAAATCAGGGTCACTGAACGCTTGCAATTTCTAGATAAAGGTAAGTCACTCTTCTATTACCTGTGTATTTTGATATATTTTATTCAATTCTTGCCGAAATCTCGGAAATAATATATGTTTTCAATTGGGAAAAATGACAACTGGATATGATTGGGAACAGGGCCGTTTGCTTTGGGAACACCTCCGTTTTCCGGAGGCGCAGACAGTGCTGAAAAACCCCTGCAATATGTGGATAAATTAAGTATTTCTTGAATAGAAACTTAAAATCTATGCAGTTACACGAACAATTAAGAATACAGGTCTTGAAATAACACTGGGGTCACACTCAAAGAATGTTTTAACATAACAAAATTTGATTGAAATGTAATATTTAGTTTTGGGTGGTAAGTGTTAGCTTTGTTTGCTGCTGACATCAGTAAAGTGAATCATCTTTTCTTTCAGTCACAGATTGAGATGTATAAGAGGCACTTTCAGGTTTATCACCAATACTGAAGTCAATAAAATTTCCGAGACAACCAATTGCCTGTCCAACAGTAACATCTGCATCTACCTGAGTCAGTTCTGTCTTATTTCTGCCGACGAAAGCGCAAACAATATTCGGATTTATAATACTCTTTTAATGACGGGGTTCTGTCAAATATTCCACCAATCAAATCATTATAATGATAGGTCCGCAAACATAACGTTTCTATGCACTTTGATACACCATACCATTCTTTAACGGTTGTCACGGCTTTTCTGCATCTTAAAATGATAAACATTTTGTAAAAAGAAGCACGATATTCCTTCCCCTCCAGTTTCTAATGACGCTTGTGTAGTGCAAAGATAAATCGTCTAGCCGAGTATGAATAATATTGCCGATTCGCACTTAAATGTTTCATACTGTGTTTTGGTATTCTACCAATTCGTACTCGTAAGGTAAATTTAGATGTACGTATTTTGTTTTTTCAAAATAAAAAAAAAAAAAAAAACGTTCGGGCTGAGTGATTTTTGAGGGGCGGGCGGGGATGAGAATCTAGGAATTAATTTTCTATGGCCTAAGAGAGAATCACAGAGAAGAATATTTCAGGTTAATGTGACCAGAAGTTTAAACAGAACTTGTGTCAAAGTAAGAGAGAATTACAGAGAAGAATATCTCAGGTTAAGGTGACCAGTAGCTTAAACAGAACTTTTGTCAAAGTAAGAGCACGACTTTACTTAGGGTTTTCTTCACCTTGGCAGATTTCGCATTTTTTAGAATCTGGCCTCCCCTGTTCTCAAGGAAAGTCATTGCTTGTTGACATTGGTCTTTAATTGAATTCTGGCACATCTGCGTCCATAATTCTGAGCGTTTAAACTATTAAAGTTTATTTCTGGTTGTCAGCATTTAAAATCGTGAAATCCATTTTAAAAAATTATAACGTAATCTCTTAAACAACTTACAGGAAATGAGTATTCTTCCGCCAAAATCAACTAATATTTCTGAATAGAAACAAATGCAAACTAACATTAAAGGGAAGTAACTTTGGTTATTACAGCTAGGCTAAAAACATTATCATACGGTGTTACACCTGTTTCACAACCCGGCATTACTGTGCAGTTCTTCATTAGTAATGAGTTTTGATTTTCAACATTTAGATCTACAGCTGCACCGGTAATTTTGTATAGGTGCACGTTCAAATTACTTTTGAGCCTTTTCGTGCGCCAACAGGCATAAGTTGGCTACCATCTATCGGTCTCTAGATGCACTTGTTTTCAGTATTTGTCATTATACAATATTGGTCGTGTTGTTCCCTCATATCCTTGACAATATTCACATAATAGCGTTCTTCAGACAGGCTATTTTTAGCACAACAGGTAATCCTTATCAGTGACATCAATCTAAGTTGCCCGTATGTCAGACATTGGCCAGTGTTTACATTGTTTGTCTGTCTATTGAGAATTGCTGCAGATGCTGGTCAGTGGCAAAAGTTTTCTTTGAAAAACAAGGAACACGAATTCAATATTAAGCAGAAAACTGAAGGGAATAAACATTGTTGTTGGGGTGAATGTAGAAGTGACTCCAGTTATCGTGAAAAGAGACAAGATGAAATGAAAAGAGTTTTTTCATCCCATTTCCCAAGCCAATAACCCAGCCTGAAAAATGTCAAAGGTGTATCAAGTTATGTGCAACCAACACATTGCGGGAACCCTCGGATGTGAAAAGAAGCACATACATTTGCAGTCTACACTCCGTGGGACGGCAGGGTCCGACTAATAAGCACCCTGATCCATTTTAGGCTAGAGATAATGCAGAACAGATATGCATTTTTTCTTAAAATATTTTTTCAAAGCAGCGTGTTTCTTAATGTATTTCAGTTTTATTTTGTTGAAATGTCATATGATGATTAGGTTATGATAATATTAACCCTTAACCTCTAAATTCATGTCAGTCAATTCCATGTTTAAAAAGGTATTCGCAAAAAAAAAATCATTGCTTGTTAATTAAACAGTAATTGTGTAGACCTCGATCTGACAGTGTGCATGTGCCATTTTGGAGCTTACTAACACTGGTCCTAAATTTGACATAAATTGTAAAAGGTATTAATGCTTTCCTTTCAAGGTTGCAAGCCCAATCAAAGAGAATGTCCACAATTAAACATCATAAAAAGGCTTGTTTTCAGCCCTCTACACTCTAACAAACGTTTTAGCTGATAAACAGAATGATCTTCAATTATTCCAAATTGAAATTTTGCTCTAGGAATATCATCTTCAGTTAATTTAATTTGCAATAAGAAAGAGCAGTTTGCCATTGTTTTATATAGAAACACAGCATATTCAGTAAAGTTTGTCTGAGGTTAACCTTTTAACCCTCTTAATCACTCTGCTAGAGATAAGTGACGTAAGAGCTGAAAGGCGCTATTAAACAAGAGTGCCAAAGTGCCACAAAATACTCTCATCATTTTTTTTGTTCAATGTTTAAAAGTTTAACAGAGATGCGTGTAACGGGATGTATACAGTTGCAGAAATCCTTATAACCCACTGAATTTGATATCCAGCAAATTTAATACCAAAGATTTATTGGTAATTTGCAGTGGTGTCAATTATATCACAGGAACCACGTACTACTATAATGGATTTGATAACCAGCCACATAAATAGTAGGTTACCGGGCAATTAAATACTGACTGGTGGTAGATATTATATGCCCATAAACATTTTCTCCAAGTTTCATGAAGATTGGACAACAACTGTTTGGAGAAAAGACAATGTGAATTTTTGCATTAATAAAGGGTCGTAACTCTAAAGTGCCTGAAGCGCTGACACAAACGAGCTTCTTTTCTGGAAATCTTGCATACGACCCTGAAAAAAGCAAGCAGAGTATTTTACGCAGTACTGAAGTTCTCTACCTGTGAAAACCCCAATAAATAATTCGTGAAAAACATATAATATTTATTCCAACTACCTAACTTGACCTTTGGTGAAACATGAAATGTTGTACATTTTTGCTGTTTTGTTTATCCTCTTATCGAAAATATACGTCAACAAGAATCACTTCAATTTCTTGCCATATATATTAGTGAAAAATAGACAAAAATTCTCGCCATGGCGAATGTTTGCCATACTTATTGTAGAAAAATGAAGCATCTCTTTTACGAAAACGTATATCGGCCTAGCTAAGTTGTATACAATTATGTAAACGTGTGTTCAAAAGTGTAGGAGTCGTCTCTTTAAGATATTCGACTTGTATTTTTCAGTATCGTGCTAATCGAAAATTATAGCGAAAAATAAAAAGACTCGCTTTAAAGAAATTGACATGATTTTCTGTAGAATTAGAAAATCGACAAATTATTAGTTTCAAGAATTGTGTTTTGTCCTTATTTAGTTATTATAAGCAAAACAAGGAAGAATGGCGGTAGGGTGGAATAGGGCTGGTCAAGGTCTAGTGGCCACACTACGTATTTCACGAGATTCGAAACAAGTCTTAAATCTCAAGAAACTGATTGGTTGAAATGGCAACTGGTCGCCATTTTAGCCAATCAGATGCTTGAGATTTGAGAGTGGTTTCTATAATCAGTTTTTATAATCTTGGGACCAGAATCGTCACCCTCAACCTGTTTTATGTTTTCCGCAAAAGTTTTGGCTGCCGGCCGTTTTTTTTTATTTTTTAACTGTGTCAAACTAGACATTAACATTTCTCTTACAATATTTCTAGAACCTTTTAGTTTCTTTAAAGAGTCAATCTTGAAGAAAGGAAAATGAAGACAGCATAACAACTGTTTCATTTTATATGTAAAAATGTTAATCGAAACAAGCGAATAAATGAAAAATGGGAGGTTTTTAGCTATACCCATCACACAGAAATGGCTGGACATAACCCCAGATCTCAGGAATCACTAAGATTGATATCTAGTTTTCTTCTACTATAAATTCCCTTTAAAAAGAGACCATTTTGACCAAGATAGCACAATAAATAATCAATTTATATGTAAAAATGTTAATCGAAACAAGCGAATAAATGAAAAATGGGAGGTTTTCAGCTATACCCATCACACAGAAATGGCTAGTCATAAACTCAGAGCCCAGGAATCACTAAGATTGATATCTAGTTTTCTTCTACTATAAATTCCCTTTAAAAAGAGACCATTTTCAGCAAGATAGCACAATAAATAATCATTTTATATGTAAAAATGTTAATCGAAACAAGCGAATAAATGAAAAATGGGAGGTTTTCAGCTATACCCATCACACAGAAATGGCTGGACATAAAGCCAGAGCCCAGGAATCACTAAGATTGATATCTAGTTTTCTTCTATTATAAATTCCCTTTAAAAAGAGACCATTTTGACCAAGAGAGCACAATAAATAATCATTTTATATGTAAAAATGTTAATTGAAACAAGCGAATAAATAAAAAATGGGAGGTTTTCAGCTATACCCATCACACAGAAATGGCTGGACAAAACCCCAGAACTCATGAATCACTAAGATTGATATTTGGTTTTCTTTTACTATAAATTCCCTTTAAAAAGAGACCATTTTGACCAAGATGGCACAATAAATAATCAATTTATATGTAAAAATGTTAATCGAAACAAGCGAATAAATGAAAAATCATTGGGAGGTTATCAGCTATACCCATCACACAGAAATGGCTTTACATAAAGCCAGAGCCCAGGAATCACTAAGTTTGATATCTAGCTGTCTTCTACTGTAAAGTCCCTTTAAAAAGAGACCATAATCAGCAACATAGCAAAATAAATAATCATTTTCTATGTATAAATGTTAGTCGAAACAAGCGGATAAATGAAAAATTGCACATTTTGAGCTAGACCTATCACACAGAAATGGCTGTACTTAAACCCAGAGCCCAGGAATCACTAAGATTGATAACTAGCTTTCTTCTACTATAAATTCCCTTTAAAAAGAGACCATTTGCAGCAAGATAGCACAATAAATAATCATTTTATATGTAAAAATGTTAATCGAATCAAGCGAATAAATGAAAAATGGGAGGTTTTGAGCTATACCCATCACACAGAAATGGCTGGACATAAACCTAGAGCCCAGGAATCACTAAGATTGATATCTAGTGTTCTTCTACTATAAATTCCCTTTAAAAAGAGACCATTGTGACCAAGATAGCACAATAAATAATCATTTTATATGTAAAAATGTTAATCGAAACAAGCGGATAAATGAAAAATGGGAGGTTTTCAGCTATACCCATCACACAGAAATGGCTGGACATAAAGCCAGAGCCCAGGAATCACTAAGAGTGATATCTAGTTTTATTTTACTATAAATGTCCTTTAAAAAGAGACCATTAACCAAAATAGCACAATAAATAATCATTTTATATGTAAAA
This sequence comes from Corbicula japonica, assembly GCA_038501625.1. Classification (NCBI taxonomy): domain Eukaryota; kingdom Metazoa; phylum Mollusca; class Bivalvia; order Venerida; family Cyrenidae; genus Corbicula; species Corbicula japonica. The sequence continues at coordinate 1,459,229 of JAZAYU010000069.1, read as the reverse complement.
ATGTTAATCGAAACAAGCGAATAAATGAAAAATGGGAGGTTTTCAGCTATACCCATCAAACAGAAATGAATGGACATAACCACAGAGCTCAGTAATCACTAAGATTGATATCTAGTTTTCTTCTACTATAAATTCCCTTTAAAAAGAGACCATTTTGACCAAGAGAGCACAATAAATAATCAATTATTCATATGTAAAAATGTTAATCCCTTTAACATTTAAAAAGAATGATAAATTATCAGTTGGTAACTACAGACCAGTCTCAATTTTAAACATAGTGTCTAAAGTTCTTGAAAAGGTGGTCTATGATCAGGTTGAATCTTATTTCAAGGATAAAGATCTGTTGTATAAATTTCAATCTGGCTTTAGAGGTGGATTTTCCACTGACACCTGTCTTATTTACCTGACAGATTTTATTAGAAAAGAAACTGACCAAGGTAACTATGTAGGTATGCTGCTACTGGATTTACAGAAGGCCTTTGATACAGTGGATCACTCAATCCTTATCATGAAGCTGTCAGCCTCTGGCCTGGGTAAGAACATTGTTAGGTGGTTCAGCTCATATCTTTCAGATAGACAGCAACTCGTTGATATATCTGGTACTTTTTCATCTACAGCCACTGTAACCTGTGGTGTGCCACAAGGCTCTATTCTTGGGCCACTGCTTTTTCTGATTTACGTTAATGATATGTCAGCAGTGATAAAAAACAAATTGCTACTTTACGCTGATGATTCAGCTATTTTGGTGTCTCACAAATGTTTGTCCAGAGTGGAACAAGCTCTGACTGAAGATTTGCACTTAGTTAGTCAGTGGCTTATTGACAATAAGTTATCATTACATCTCGGTAAAACCGAGTCCATTGTTTTCGGGTCAAAGCACAAACTTAAGTCTAAGTCCGTTCTTGACATTAATTGTAACGGCACCTCCATTCAACCTACAAAGTCAGTTAAATATCTTGGGGTTACTCTAGATCAGCATTTATCATTTGCCGTTATGGCCGATGCTGTTCTTAAGAAAGCAAATTCACGTCTTAAATTCCTTTACCGCAAAAAAGAGTTTCTTACAGAATTTACGAAAAAGCTGCTTATTATGTCTTTGGTACAATGTCACTTTGATTATGCCTGCTCAGTATGGTATAATGGTTTATCCCAAAATTTTAAAAACAAGCTACAAACCACTCAGAATAAAATGATAAGATTTGTACTTAATCTGGATGCCCGAGCCAGCATTCGTAAAGAACATTTTAATCATCTTTCTTGGTTACCTGTTGAGAAAAGGGTTCATCATTTGATGTTATGTCATGTTTTTAAGGTTAGGAACAATTTGGCTCCTAGTTACATGGGTGAATTTTTTGTATCTCAAGACTCTGTTCATAGCCACAATACCAGGTTCAGCAATAAAGGTGGATATGGTCTCCCTAAGGTAAAAGGCTCCGGCTCAAAATCATTTTGTTTTTTAGCGTCCAAACTTTGGAACAGTTTACCCTCATTTTTAACAACAATAAAGCATCTTAACAATTTTAAAGTCTCCATTAAAGATTTCTTAATGAAAAACTTATAATAATTATTTTAACTTTTTAGCACGCATACTTATGAACTTATTTTTTGTTTTACTTATCTATTTCGGCGTAGGCGAATTCTGCTGTGACAGAAAGTTTTTAAATTTACAAAGTAGATTATCGTTTTACTTTATATTGTTAACAATACCCACTGTGATAGTTTGATAATAACAATGTGATACTTATTTATTATTATTTAACTTCTTACTAGTTTGCCTCTCTGGGTCATGCAACCAATACAAAGGACCGCAATGGAAATAAGTGCTTGCACTTTATTGCGTTATCCTTGGTATTTGAAGCATTCCATGGTTATCTGCTTCTAAACATTTTATATGATTGTTTTTTGTTGGTAATATTTATTTTTATTGTTCACATGTGTAAAAATTATGTAAACCATTGTATGTTTCCTATGCCGAAATAAATCTATCTAAATCTATCTAAAATCTATAATCGAAACAAGCGAATAAATGAAAAATGGGAGGTTTTCAGCTATACCCATCACACAGAAATGGATGGACATAAAGCCAGAGCCCAGGAATCACTAAGTTTGATATCTAGATGTCTTCTACTATAAATATCCTTTAAATATATGTAGGTTGTACCAAGATTGCACAATAAATAATGATTTAATGTGTTAAGTAGGTGTCGCCCAAAGCTTGCTTTTATATATATTCATAGTACCCCTATCACACAGAAATGGCTAGACTTAATCTCAGAGCCCTGGAATCACTAAGATTGATATCTAGTTTTCTTCTACTATAAATTCCCTTTAAAAAGAGACCATTGTGACCAAGATAGCACAATAAATAATCATTTTATATGTAAAAATGTTAATCGAAACAAGCGAATAAATGAAAAATGGGAGGTTTTCAGCTATACCCATCACACAGAAATGGCTGGACATAACCCAAGAGCTCAGTAATCACTAAGATTGATATCTAGTTTTCTTCTACTATAAATTCCCTTTAAAAAGAGACCATTTTGACCAAGATAGCACAATAAATAATCATTTTATATGTAAAAATGTTAATCGAAACAAGCGAATAAATGAAAAATGGGAGGTTTTCAGCTATACCCATCACACAGAAATGAATGGACATAACCCCAGAGCTCAGGAATCACTAAGATTGATATCTAGTTTTCTTCTACTATAAATTCCCTTTAAAAAGAGACCATTTTGACCAAGATAGCACAATAAATAATCATTTTATATGTAAAAATGTTAATCGAAACAAGCGAATAAATGAAAAATGGGAGGTTTTCAGCTATACCCATCACACAGAAATGGCTGGACATAACCCAAGAGCTCAGGAATCACTAAGATTGATATCTAGTTTTCTTCTACTATAAATTCCCTTTAAAAAGAGACCATTTTGACCAAGATAGCACAATAAATAATAATTTTATATGTAAAAATGTTAATCGAAACAAGCATAAATGAAAAATGGGAGGTTTTCAGCTATACCCATCACACAGAAATGGCTAGACATAACCCAAGAGCTCATGAATCACTAAGATTGATATCTAGTTTTCTTCTACTATAAATTCCCTTTAAAAAAAACCATTTTGACCAAGATAGCACAATAAATAATCATTTTATATGTAAAAATGTTAATCGAAACAAGCGAATAAATGAAAAATGGGAGGTTTTTAGCTATACCCATCACACAGAAATGGCTGGACATAACCCAAGAGCTCAGGAATCACTAAGATTGATATCTAGTTTTCTTCTACTATAAATTCCCTTTAAAAAGAGACCATTTTGACCAAGATAGCACAATAAATAATCAATTTATATGTAAAAATATTAATCGAAACAAGCGAATAAATGAAAAATGGGAGGTTTTCAGCTATACCCATCACACAGAAATGGCTAGTCATAAACTCAGAGCCCAGGAATCACTAAGATTGATATCTAGGTTTCTTCTACTATAAATTCCCTTTTAAAAGAGACCATTTTCAGCAAGATAGCACAATAAATAATCACTTTATATGTAAAAATGTTAATCGAAACAAGTGAATAAATGAAAAATGGGAGGTTTTCAGCTATACCCATCACACAGAAATGGCTGGACATAAAGCCAGAACCCATTTAATGTGTTAAAAATTAGGTGTCGCCCAAATGTTGCTTTTATATATATTCATAGTACCCCTATCTCACAGAAATGGCTGGACTTAATCTTAGAGCCCTGGAATCACTAAGATTGATATCTAGTTTTCTTCTACTATAAATTCCCTTTAAAAAGAGACCATTTTCAGCAAGATAGCACAATAAATAATCATTTTATATGTAAAAATGTTAATCGAAACAAGCGAATAAATGAAAAATGGGAGGTTTTCAGCTATACCCATCACACAGAAATGAATGGACATAACCCCAGAGCTCAGGAATCACTAAGATTGATATCTAGTTTTCTTCTACTATAAATTCCCTTTAAAAAGAGACCATTTTGACCAAGATAGCACAATAAATAATCATTTTATATGTAAAAATGTTAATCGAAACAAGCGAATAAATGAAAAATGGGAGGTTTTCAGCTATACCCATCACACAGAAATGGCTGGACATAACCCAAGACCTCAGGAATCACTAAGATTGATATCTAGTGTTCTTCTACTATAAATTCCCTTTAAAAAGAGACCATTTTGACCAAGATAGCACAATAAATAATCATTTTATATGTAAAAATGTTAATCGAAACAAGCGAATAAATGAAAAAATGGAAGGTTTTCAGCTATACCCATCACACAGAAATGAATGGACATAACCCCAGAGCTCAGGAATCACTAAGATTGATATCTAGTTTTCTTCTACTATAAATTCCCTTTAAAAAGAGACCATTGTGACCAAGATAGCACAATAAATAATCATTTTATATGTAAAAATGTTAATCGAAACAAGCGAATAAATGAAAAATGGGAGGTTTTCAGCTATACCCATCACACAGAAATGGCTGGACATAACCCAAGAGCTCAGGAATCACTAAGATTGATATCTAGTGTTCTTCTACTATAAATTCCCTTTAAAAAGAGACCATTTTGACCAAGATAGCACAATAAATAATCATTTTATATGTAAAAATGTTAATCGAAACAAGCGAATTAATGAAAAATGGGAGGTTTTCAGCTATACCCATCACACAGAAATGGCTGGACATAAAGCCAGAGCCCAGGAACCACTAAGTTTGATATCTAGATGTCTTCTACTATAAATATCCTTCAAATATATGTAGGTTGTACCAAGATAGCACAATAAATAATGATTTTATATGTAAAAATGTTAATCGAAACAAGCGAATAAATGAAAAATGGGAGGTTTTCAGCTATACCCATCACACAGAAATGGCTAGACATAAACCTAGAGCCCATGAATCACTAAGATTGATATCTAGTTTTCTTCTACTATAAATTCCCTTTAAAGCAGCAATAATGGTTATGTACCTGTTAATTTTCTATAGTGTTGTATATATCGTCATCATCAGCTCATTAGCAGCAGCAGCAGCAACAACAGCAGCAACTGTTACATATATTCATAGTGTCAGAAATATGCGGCAACGCCGCACTTATGTTTATATTGTTATTACAGATTTATTTCTCTTTATATTTTCATTAGTTTTGGATGATGATGATGATGATGATTGTTTATGACGCTGATGATGATGCAGTTGCTGTTGCTGTCTGCCGATGATGAAGATAAGTCTTGAGCCTTTATAAATAACATGATATATCTTTAAAGAAAAAGATGTTGTTGTTATTACTTTTGTTGTTGTAGTTGCTGCTGTTGTTGCTGCTGCTGCTAATGACAGAGCTGATGATGACGATATATACAACACTATCGAAAATAAAGCAGCAATAATGGTTATGTACCTGTTAATTTTCTATAGTGTTGTATATATCGTCATCATCAGCTCAGTCATTAGCAGTAGCAGCAGCAACAACAACAACAGCAGCAACTACAACAAAAACAGTAATAACAACAACATATTTTATCTTATGACTTTAAAGATATCTCATGTCATTTATAAAGGCTGAAAAGATAAAGAGAAATAAATCTGTAATAACAATATAAACATAAGGGCGGCATTGCCGCATATTTCTGACACTATGAATATATGTAAAGGCAACCTTTGGGCGACACCTACATTTTCACACATAAAAACGTTATTAATTGTGCTATCTTGCTCAAAGTGGTATCTTTTTAAAGGGAATTAATATTAGAAGACAGCTAGATATCAAACTTAGTCATTCTTGGTCTATGTAGGTACTGATATCCAATTAAAGCAGCTCACCCCTCATTTTGGGACAACCAAAATGTGCAATAAACTATTTAAATAATTGTTTTCGAGCTTATTATATGCAATAAAATCATGTTTTATACATCATTATTTCGGGCATAAAATCAGCTTCGACAATAAGTAAAAATTTATTACGACATCATTTACCGACATATATTCATCAAATTTGCATGAAACGTAGCGGATAATATTCCTCTACAATAAAATTATAGCAAAAATACCCCCAAATGCACGCGAGAAAAAATATTTGCAAAACAAATTAGTCGCCTGTTGTCAAAATGGGGTCCGGAACGGAAGTTTCCAAGAGCAATTTCACCACTTAAATTAAAGAGGGGGCCCTGGCTAACTACCGTGCGCAATACGTCTATATGACCTCTATAATTACTGAGAAAATCAAAGAGATCGATATTTTAGTTTTTAAAAATTAAATTCCCATAAAAATCTGCAAAACTCACGGTTAGATGCGTTTGTGTCCTCCAACTTGCGGTGACTTTAAGCGATCATAATTGTCTTATTTGGTGATTGATTTTATTGTTTTTTATTAATATGGGTAGCACTTAATTAGATCTTTATAAAGAAATGTTTAAGTTAAAGATGTGGTAATTGCAAGCCAAGTTATAATCGATCATCCGGTAGGGTTTCTCCGAACATGCGTTAGTGTCCCCGACGACTTTGACACTCGATTACGTAATAGTTAATGACCCTATCAAGACGGGAATTACAATTTCGCTTAAACAAATATGACTCTTAATAATGATTTTATGTGTAAATATGTTAGTTAAAAGAAGCGGCTGATAGAAAATTGTTCATTTTGACCAAACCCCTATCATACAGAAGTGCCCTTATTTATACCCAGGCAGTTAGAACCACTAAATGATATATTGTGGTCATTAATGAATATCCTTCAATTCTGTGTATATTTGAACAAGATATGACAAAAAATGATTTTAGAGCTGAAAATGTTTGTAACATGTACGAAAACCCATGGAACCCCTTGTCTAGCGCAATGAATACATTTTATTAAAATGTTACGATCATTCTCATATGCATACCTAGACCCTGAGATTTATATCTAGGTTTCTTGTACTATCAATATCCTTTAATTCATGTAATTCCGAATAGCGAATAGGAAGCCTTCAGCCGGGGATGAGCAAGCAAGATAGTTCTTAGTGGAACACATGGTTGCTCATACCCGTTGCCCAGTCCACAGCTCTCGGCGCTAGCTCCCCTGGTGGACCTTTACCTTTTTTCTTGCTTGCCAAAAGTGGAGGACGTCTCGTCTTGCTGCCTAACTACTGGACGAAAGAGAAAAAAATACTTACAAAAATTGTAGGTGTAGTGCCACATCATTAAAAAACGATATATTGTACTCCTAAAGTATTACCTACTAACTGCTATCGAAACATTGGTTCTGTGGAACTACTATTTACCGTTTTCTTGCTTGCCAACAGTGGAGGACGTCTCGTCTTGCTGCCTAACTACTGGATGAAAGAGAAAAAAATACTTACAAAAATTGTAGGTGTAGTGCCACATCATTAAAAAAACGATATATTGTACTCCTAAAGTATTACCTACTAACTGCTATCGAAACATTGGTTCTGTGGAACTACGCTGTCGAAAATTTAGTAAATAATCTACTATTTACCTTTTATAAATACTTACTAATTCTTAAACTATGTAAGTTGTAGTAATGGACTGCTATCCTGCTCATTATTATGTCATGTAGGCATAACCTTATTCATACACACAAACACACACCCACACACACACACACAAACCAGCTTCAAAGGCAGATACACAGTCCCATGAAAGGGAATCAAACCTTTGAATACATGGCTGTTCAACATTCTCTCAAACCAGCTTCAAAGGTAGATACACAATCCCATGAAAGGGAATCAAACCTTTGAATACATGGCTGTTCAACATTCTCTCAAACCAGCTTCGAAGGCAGATACACAGTCCCATGAAAGGGAATCAAACCTTTGAATACATGGCTGTTCAACATTCTCTCAAACCAGCTTCATAGGCAGATACACAATCCCATAAAAGGGAATCAAACCTATGAATACATGGCTGTTCAACATTCTCTCAAACCAGCTTCAAAGGCAGATACACAGTCCCATGAAAGGGAATCAAACCTTTGAATACATGGCTGTTCAACTTTCTCTCAAACCAGCTTCATAGGCAGATACACAGTCCCATGAAAGGGAATCAAACCTTTGAATACATGGCTGTCTCTCTCGGGCAATTTATTCAGAACAAAGTTTTAATTTTCAATCTTTCATCCACTCAGCTGTAGAAGACAGAGAATCTTTGTAAGACTGATAATTAAACAAAATTTCTTCTCTTTCTTTTATTAACCTTGTAGATATGAATAAGACTACTGGTGTACCATCATCAAGTGATTTTACTATAGGTTTCACATTGTCTTTTTTCTGTGAGTGGTTTATCAATCTACCCTTAAGTAACTTCTTTTCATGACATGAACAATTTGGTTCGTTTGCATCAATGTAATACCTTTTTGACATGTATTCAAAGTAAAACATATATGTATTCCTATCTGAATCGTTTTGTTTGTATCGTTTATGACCTTCTTTATATTTGGAACAGAAACGCTGACAAAAGCATGGGCAACAATTGGCCACTGACTTCCATATTTTGCTTCAAGGTCCTCAATTGAAAAACATTGTTTTCTTAACGAATCTACTCTATGGTTCTCAACACTCAACATATCACTCGCCTCTTCCTTACTAGCATGCCTACATGACATAACATGAGAATGAAACTTCTGTTTCAACTCACCACAAGAGACACACAGGTGTTCCCTAAAACCAAAATAGCACGATTTTAATATTGAATATAGCGAGGGCTGTCAGTAATGACGGCGTTGCCGCATATAACCGACAGTAAACGGAAATCACGTAAAATAATGTATAACATATTCGATAATAATAATAATAATAATAATAATAAATAACAATTCGTTTTGAGCTATAGAGGAAATCGGGGTTTTATTTATAAATAAAGATGTGTCTATTTGTCAAAATTATATAAAAAAAAAGAAGTTGTTTTTTTGGTCACCAGTGATCCTTATTCATTTCTTAGTGTCATTGAAAGAGGCGTTGGCGGACAATGATTATAATATCATCGGAAAAACAACCGTTTTTCAGATCATAAGCAAGATATTTGTTATGAAAGACGTTGACAGCTAACTGATATTTTAATATGACACCGTGGTCATATCTGTTCATTCTATTAGCAATGACACAGTTAAATGCCCCCTCACTTGTCGGTTTACGATAAAACCAATATTTTCCGCACCTAACGTGGCGTACGACGCATGCGCACAACAATGTGAAAGACCTCTATTATGCGTATGTAAAAATCGTCGTTATTGAATGGCAATTTATATAATATTTCCATAAAAGGATAGTAATTTTTCAGATCATAAGTACGATCTACTTCTTTGAAATTACTAATGAATAAAACAATGTTGTTGTTTATTCCCAGTTTATGGACCCTCCCGCCTCTGACCGAGGACATTATGGTGTGGTCCGTTAAAAGTTGAATTTGAATGCCGAAAGAGAAACGATACGGGGTGTATCGTTTTAGCCTAACAGTCCAATTTTGATGCCGAATAAAACAACATTATGTATTATGTATTATAAGGCGTTGTCTGATATACAGCAAAATCGACGGCAAATTATTGCTTTAATTAAATTATATATTACTACGACTGAATTAATGTATTGTCGAAAATAACTGCACTCACTCTAATATATAGAAGATGTTAAAGCGGCGGTGCCGGAATTTATTGGAATGATTACAATTTTTCCGAAAGAAAAAAAACTGGTATGTTTTCAGAGCAATATCTAACGAATATTGAATATTGAATATATTATTGAATAAACGAACAATATTTGATATGAATGGCGTGTTTCGATCGACAATTAATCGTTATTTTAATTTAATTACCTATTGCTACGAAGTGAGCAAATGAATGTTAATTTGTCGAAATATAATGACAATTCAATATTTCCGAAAACGGTTAACTTATTTTTCAGCTCATAATCAAAATTTACAATTTGTCAGTAAAAGCGGCGTTGCCGGAATTTATTGGCAGAGATTATAATATTTCCGTCAGAAAAATACTGGGTTTATTCCGAAAAGGAAATCTTATTTTTAGCTCATAATCAAATGATTATAATCAAATAATCAATTAAGCATGAATCGACAGCAAGTCATTGCTTTAATCAAATTACATATTACTACGTATGAATGAATGAACTGTACTCAATGCATAACCATTAGTCAGAGTCAGTAAAAGCGGCGTTGCCGGAATTTATCGACAATGAATATTCCAGAAAGAAAAACATTTGTTTGTAGATGTATGATTACTCAAGAACAAAATGCAAATTTTGCATAAATTACGCGACAGAAAAAACGTATACATTTTGTATATTTCATTGCTAAACAAATGAAAGATAAAGAACATGTAACATCAGTAAGATCAGTAAGATCATAATTAAATAAAGTTAGAAACTCACGGACATTTGTTGTTTGTTGTTTTTTTTTAGTTTATGAATCTTATTATACAGTCATGATTTTTTTAAAAGAAGTCGTTTGAGCATAAAGCTTTAAACAATTTCTCACTAAAATAAACATACTTGTTGTGGTTTCTTTTCTGTTGCTGAGCAGCCATGATCCTAATATAATTCCAACACTACGAGAAACTTACAAGAATCTTAAGACTTATCTAGCTTAACTAGGTAAGAAATGATAATAGTTTAATGATGCTGCAGATTTTATACACCCTGTCGGATGGTGTCATATTTTTGACACTTAACAATTTGAATTTTTACTGTTTTGACAATACACAGACAGATGAATGTACATCCTAAAATAAGGATATCCTAACACTCTTTGACATTACACTGAATTTCAATTCTGACACTTAGGTTCCTCAATTTTTTTGCGATAAACGGACATGTTTCCGGTGTCTTGACGCCTAAGCCGTCCGTCGTCAATCAACTTACATTTTTACAATTTATTGCTTAGTGCGATGTCTTGAAAACATCTACTTCTCCAAAATTCACTTTTTAAAAGCCCCATGCGTTAACCGGCTTTTGTTATCTTATTTTTTAAGAAAATATGATAAGCAACACAGAAGAGGAGATGAATATACTCATAATGAATGATGTTTCACGAGTAAACCAATGATGCGAATATACAATCGTGGCAAATTTCACGTTCATGTCTTAAAATAAGATTTTAAAACGATATTAGGGAACGGCTTGAAAGCAAGACAATGTAAAATCTTTGAATTTAGTAATAAACAAAGAATTTTTATTAAGAATGGCATAGACTGATAGAAATCAAAATCGATATTGTTATAATTAAATTACTTATTACAACGATTGAATGAATGAATTGACGTAAATATGAACATTCTAAGCATAACATTTTTAGACAGTACCATTCTTAGTGTCATTGAAAGAGGCTTTGCCGGAAATTTTTGACAATGATTATAATATTTCCGAAAGAAAAAACTTTTTTTTTCACATCATTAGCAATATCTAACGTCTTTGAATATATTATTGAATCAACCAACAATATTTGTTATGAATGGCGTGTTCTGATCGACAACTAATCATTATTATCATTCCAATACCTATTACTACGAAGTAAGCAAATAAATGTTAATTTGCCGGAATTAAAAGACAAGTATAATTTATTTCAGAAAATGGTTTACCTATTTGTTTCAGCTCATAATCAAATTTACTTACAAAAAAACATACAATTTCTGACGAATGAACGAACGAACGAACTAACGAACGAACGACAGCAAATCATTGCTTTAAATAAATTACATATTACTACGGGTGAATGAATGATTTGCCGAAAATAACTGTACTCAATGCATAACTCTTCTATTATATCCATTAGTCAGAGTCAGTAAAAGCGGCGTTGCCGGAATTTATTGACAATGATTATAATATTTCCGAAAGAAAAACATTTTTCCAGATCAAAAGCAACATCTAAAGGCTTTGAATATATATTTATGAATAATACTTACAATATTTCTTATGAAAGACGTTGACTGATCGACAGCTTATTGTTATTTTTATTCAATTACCGATTACTACGATGTAAGCGAAATAATGATGTAAAATTGTCGAAATTTAATGACAATAATATAATATTTCTGAGATTATCGGCACGTTCTAAATTCTTTCAAAATTCTTATGAATAAAACAAAAATATTTTATATAGTGTTGCCTGATAGACAGCAAATCATTGCTGTAATCAAATTATATATACGTACGAATAAATGAATAAATTGCCGTAAATAACTTTATTCAATGACCAATTTTTCTCTTATATCCATTTTCAGAGTCGATTATAGCGACGTTGCGGGAATTTATTGATAATTATTTCAGAAAGTACATTTTTTTCAGATCATTAGCAATATCTTCAATCATTGAATATAAAACAACAACAACAACAACATTTATTTGCACTAAAGCAAAAACATTGTTTCTGGCATATATACAACATAATTCATCCACATTATCATGTAGTTTTTAAATCACACGATATGAGTAATGTAATAATTATTTAAACTGGAAAAGGAATTCTTAAAATAGATAAGCAGATATACATGTAATCTTTAATCATGAAACTTGATATAACTGAAAGTTAAAAGCAATATCTTTAATCTTTGAATATATTTATGAATGCACCAACAATATCTGTTATGAATGGCGTTGTCTGATCGACGACTAATCGTTCTTTTAATTCAATTACCTATTAAAACGAAGTAAGCAAATGAATATGTAAATTTGTCGGATTTAAAAGACAATTAATATAATATTTTTGAAAAAGTACACTTATTTTTTCAGCTCATTGTCACGATTTAAATTCAGGAAGGAAGGAAGGCAGACGGGGAGGGAGGGAAAGAATGAAGGAAGAATTCGACTGGCATCGTTTAAATCTATTATCAATCAATCAAATCCATAACATCACAAAAGAATGGTGAAACATATTTCATGTTACAAATGAAAAAAACCTCGATATTTTTGGCATTTATGCTTACTATTTAGTTTTATTTGCATATTTATTTAATTTTCAAACGTTTATCTTATGTTGCTAAAAGAAACCATGTTAAAATTAAGATTTCAGATCAAAACTATAATAATAACTATATCATTTGTGGTCTTTAATCTATTTCTTTGATAAACATTATTTGAAGCCTTCTGATAAGCGATAAAAGTATGCTCTCCGGGGATCAATCACAGCATGTGTCATATCGTACCATTAATGAATAACCCTATTTTATGCTCTCCGGGCATCAATCACAGCATGTGTCATATCGTACCATTAATGTATAATCCTATTGTTTCGAAGTGACCAGTTCGATATTTAGCTCCGCCCTTCAAAATTCTGATTGGATAACGTAAACTTTAATTATTTAATTAACGTTCTTTTCAATAGTGCGGCTGGCAGTAGGCGGGGCATTACTTGAAACCTAAACACGCATAATTCATCAATGTGCAATTACCCATCTGTATTACATTGATTTTATTCATTCATATATATTTTATAGTGTCGCCAACTCGTTTCTTTACAGGTAATTTCAACCATAAACTTGCATTAGAAGTCTGATATTTATGAATAGCCATGCATTTTGAATTTATTTCGAAGTTGTTAAGTTTTCATTGAAATACGTCTCAAAAATCTTTACCGAGCCTGTACGTATAATTATTAAGATTTAGTACAAGTGCTTTTAGCGTTCCCTTTTCATCTTTTTTAGCTTGTGTTATGAGTCATGAAATGCTCAATTAGGCCTAAAATGATCAAATTCAAGTTGGTTGAAACATGTGAAAAACTATTATTATTCTTTTGTATTTATTAACTCAATATATTGCCGGGTCGAGATTGGTGCATTAAAAGGCATTTAAGATTATTGTAGCTTATCTTCAAACTTGAGTGAAACTAGTTAAAAGCTATCGTTATTTGTTTGTTTGATTCAACTCAATGTATTTATCGAAATTGGTTTATTAATACATCTGTTAGATTTTAGTTCTAAAACTAGTATAGTACCTTACCTTAAATTTTAACTATTTGATATTTTTTATGTGTGATTGAATATATAAACAAAATCAATCAAACAATTTCACAAATTGCACAGTGTTTATTGTAAAAAAGTTATCATCTTTCTTTTTTGCAACGAATCGGAAGTAGAAAATATTTTATTTTACGTCTTAACGGGCCAGTCAAGCAAATCATTTAAAAGCGACTGGTACATTGAACCAGTAAAATTTTTAATGTTAAAAGGGTCAATATTCACTTCCACTAAAAATGAAGTCACAAGTAATTAAGCAAGTAATTACCCTTCCAATAGTTATGAGAGAAATTCCTTCCCACCCAATGATCAAATTGCTAAACGCCTGCTTGTTGAATTTACGTATAAACAATAAATATCTTTTAGAAACTCTGTTTCGTCATTCACGAGATATATTTCATGTTAAAACAAGTTACGTTTCTACAATAAAAAATTTACTTAAAGAAATTGGATACGCAATTTCTATTAACACGAAGTATGTGTCGTGTTTGAAAAAAAGTAATTCTCGCATTAAAAAATTGTTCACAAGTTAAGTGAAGAAAAGTACTGTATAAAGAACACGAGAAAAAGTGTAGCTGAGGGATTCACGATAAATTCGATGGTCACGTTTAAATACATACTTAAAGAAATTAGAAACGCAACTTCTTTCAACAAAAATTACATTTCATGCCTAAAGTAGTTGTGTTTCTAATTTCTTCAAGTACAAAGAATATAGTTAAAGGAATTAAAAACGCTACTTCTTTTATTACGAAACATATTTTGTGTTTAAAAGTCGCGTTTCTAATTTCTTTAATTATCAGTGCATCAAATCCACACCTTTCACAGCAATTAAATTATGTCAATAATTTATTAAGGACAGAGAGAATACACCTTCAATAATTAATTCCATTACATCACATAGGAATGGGGGATAAATAAATTTTTAAAATACAAATGCAAACATCGGTATTTATTGAATTGACACTTATATTTAAGTTTATGTTGCGTTTTTTAGTAAAATCTCAAACATTATCTCATGTTGCTCTAAGAAACCATGCTATTTTAAAATTAAGATTTCAGATCGAAAATTTAATTTACAGTTTAAAAACAATGTGTGGTCTTTCATCTATTTCTTTGATAAAGACTATTAGATCTTCTGATAACTGATAAAAGTATGCTCTCCGGGGATTAATCACAGCATGTGTCATATCGTACCATTAATTAATTACCCTATTGTTTCGAAGTGACCAGTTCGATATTAAGCCCCGCCCTTCTAATTTTCTGATTGGATAACGTAAACATTGATTAACGATCTCTTCAGCACTGCGGCTAGGCGGGGAAATACTTGAAACCTTAACAAACATTATTAACTTTTTTGTCTTACATCACTTTTTTTCTTACGTAGATATTATATAGTGTTGTTCTTGACAGTAAACTTTTATCTTGAACTTGCATAAGAATTCTGTTATTATTGAATAGCCATAAATTTTGAATTTATATCAAAGTTGTTAAGTTTTCACTGAAATACGTGTCAGAAATTTTTACCGAGCCGGTACTATGATTTTTTTAAAAATATTTTGTTCAAGCCCTTTTAACGTTCCCGTTTCATTTATTACAGCTTGTGTTAAGACTCGTGGAATGCTCAATGAGGCCTATAATGACTGAATTCAACTTGATTGAAACTTGTGAAAAGCTAGCATTATTTGTTCGTTTGATTCAACTCAATGTATTAATCGAAATTGGTATATTTATTAATCTGCTAGTTATTGGGCTATTTTTTTCTAAAAATAAGAATAAGCAATTTTCCACAATACTTATTTGGATTATAAATAAAAACCTTCACAATCTTGATGACGCTTTTTGCTACAAATAAGAAGTTAGTTGATTTGTACGGAACGTTAAGTAAAATCACGCATATAATAATGGGATTCAAAATGTTAAATAATATTTTCAGATAACAACCAATGTTTGATTATTACTTTGACATTTCTAAAGGAAATGACTTTATATAAGATTTTAGTGACAATTTCGAAAAGAAATCTTTCGACAACGTGTTTAGCCCTTAAAAGGGCTTTTGGATTGCGTATTTCTCACTTATAATGACGCGAGAACCAGGGACCGGGTGTAACAGTGTGTCGCTTTATTGGCGGCTGCGTGGACACCGTCTTTTCCTAGGTGACCGTTGTTCATCCTGAGGACTCTATATGAGTACACTCCTTCTTCTTGGTTTTTCCTGAGGCGTCTGTTAAAACAGTTCTTTTCTCGGGTGTAAGCATCCTTATTTACTCCCCGAGGTTTGGAGCGTGGAGGTGCAGAAAATATAACGATGTCATGCACACCTTTTTCTCTGGCATCGCTGCATAATCGCTGAACTACGATCATCAGTTCATCGGCAGTGACACCCTCGGACAAGTCGTTAGACCCTGCAAGTACAACCAACTTCATGGGACGAACTTCGTCTAATATGCGACCAAGCATTCCGCTTTTGACTAAAACTGTCATTTTCAGTCCGCTATAACCCCTCACGATAACTGGCCCCTGGTCATTACATAAGAAAGAACGGCGGACATAAGAGTCACCAAGTAGAAGTGTTGCCATTTTTATGATTGAATACGTGTTTAGCCTTTGTTTAAATAGCAAAATTTTATATTTACTCAATTTGTCTTTTTTGACACGATATACAGTGCTAGGCGAGAGGATGTTGTCACTTACTGACACAACATCCTGTTGTTGATATTGTTTTATCTGACACTTTGACAACATCCTTTCGTCTAGCACCGTTTTATAATTGGTATTTCATAACAATTTAATGATATCAAAATACATTATTTTGAACATATTGAATTTATAACATATTTTATTAATTGTGCAAAAAAGGTGGCGAATTGATAGAATGAAAATAATAATGACTAAAAAAATAAGTATGTAACGTTGATTAAAACTTTATATAAAACAAGTAAATAGTGGGATACCTGATTATCCACACTCTATCCGAGTTTATTTAGATATTTCCCAATTCTTGATGGAATATTCAAACTGAAAATAAAACATACCCGAATAAAAAATATCAAGCCATAAGATACAGAACTGTAGAAATATCTTTTTGAATTTTGTCTAGCAAATCACCGCTATTTTATAAGCGGTTTCATATTTTTCGCAATTTTATATCGACTATTTTTATCAATCAGAAATTCGTTTTCTCAGATCTTTTCAAATCGTTTTTATTTCATTTGTTAGTCCTGTTAAACATTAGAACCAATAAAAGCAACATAAATTTTATATCATTTAAATATTAAAACAGGTTTATCGATGTGAAACTAAAATGAATAACTTGAATTTTATATTAATAGGGGTGGAAGTTATTCATTTATTGTTTTTAATAAATCATTCAAAAACACCATGTATTTTGGTGGTTGGGATATATTTATAAACATACGATTGCTTAACATTAATACTGTTGCTTAAAATAGTTTAATATTGTAAAAAATTTTATGAAATGAACACAATACGATTTGCTGCTATTTCATTTTCACGGTAATATTTTTGCACCAATGTTCTTTGAAAAAGCATCGCTCATTATAAAAAAATAAAGTTTGCCCAGCAAAGGCTACATTTATTTTACACGCGAAAAAAAACGTAATTCAGATTAATAGAATAAATCTTCCACTCTGAATTAAAAGCGACTCGTACAAACGAAGGTTACAATCAAATGTTGGAAAAAAGGAATAAACAGCGAAGTTTTGTTAACCTTGGGGGTTTGAAACCAGCTGTACATTTCTTCACTATTTAATCAGGACTCTGGGGCTATTCGTGCTTTTGTTAATGGCTTAACGGGCCAGATAATGTATTAATATAACAGCGATAAATGGACCAAAGAAATATCAAAAGTTAAATTACGCTAAATCCGACAATACTCAAAAATAAAATATAATAAATCTACAAATCAACAATTGTTAATTTATATATTAATATGTATATATTTATATATTATTGATAACGTAAATCAACGTGTAATACGTTGTAAAACATACAATAGAACGTACATTTTAATAAAAAACATTTTATATTACGACAGGCGTTGCCTACCTTGGTAGGCGATGCCTACCGTCTGCCAGGTAGGCGCTGCCGCAAAAAGGTCGGGAAAGCCTGCCCCTAGCAGGCCAGGCCGCTAGGCCGCCAGGCTTCGAAAACTTAAAAAATTCAAAGCTAGTTTTTGTTGATATTTTACTTAATCATCCCTGAAATGTACATTGCATGCTGTAAAAATCGATTTCAAGCTGTTTCAAACATAAACATAAATTATGATAAATATTAAGTTTAGGCCGCTAGGCCGCCAGGCTTCGAAAAGTTAAACAATCAAACTTAGTTCTTTATCATCAACTGAAATGTAATTTACAAAGAGTACATGGAAGTGAATGTACAAATAGATTCCGAGTCGTCTCTGCAGATAAGCTAGAACTTTGATTTAAAAAATAAAAGCTAAATCATGTCGATAACTTTCTTATACACCCCTGCAATTTACATTATATCTGTAAAAATAGATTTCAATCAGTTTTTAAGATCAACGTTAATTGCGATAAATTCAGCCATCTTCACGCCGCTAGGCCGCCAGGCCGCTAACTTCACGCCGCCAGGCCGCTAACTTCACGCCGCCAGGCCGCCAGGCCGCTAACTTCACGCCGCCAGGCCGCTAACTTCACACATCTCATTTTTGTTTATATTTTATATATATTTAGAAAGAACTTTCAAATTTCTATTATTTTCTCATAACAAAACAGTGATTTTGATACACATTTTGACATGTAAATGGTATTTTTACCGCGAATTGCATAATAATTAATGTCGTCTGCTCAACTTTATGACGTCGATTCAAGGATTGACGTCAACTGCCCGAATGTACCTTTTCCCGTGGCGTGCCTCAATTATTATATAAATGAAACGTATTAAAACCTAAACAAGTTACTTTGCAAATTTTTTCCTTACAATAAATGTTTTCCATGCGTTTTCCATGCGTTCTTTAACACATTTGTAGATGGTACCATAAACTCATCAGTGTCGACGACGGCGAAATAATCATAGCTCCGTGCTCTCTCCTGGCAGTCATACACTACGATTTGTTTGTCATTCCAACCCTGATAGTTCTCAGAACCAACTTCTCGATTAACAGATTCTGTAATGGAATCAATAGGTTAATTAAAATTCTGTGTCATTTGTTTAAAGTTATCTGGTGAATTATAGGAATTTCTCACTGAATTAAAATAAATATTGGTAATTTCACTGATTTTGTCGGCCTTCTTTTAAAAACGTATTATTTCTCTTTCCAAATTTTCTGATTTGTTTGACAAGAAAGCATTTCACCCTTTCCTCCATAGATACACCTTAATTGCATGGGCGAACAGTTTAGATCCACATCCGTGCCGTCTGATCAGGATCTGATTTGTTAGGTTATCTCTGACCAAAATGCGACCAGTGCAGATCCTGATCAGACGGCATGGATGTGCCGGCTGATCTGGATTTACACTAATCGCACATGCGTAAAAATGCATATATATGGAGGAAAGGGTTAAACTGGGCATTTTGGAAGGCACGTTTGTGTATGTACGGCAGTTGGAAGGCAGAGCCTGCCACCCCCACTGGTCTCAACTAATGTTAGCAGTGTTTCCAGCTGTATCTGCAAAGACTGGACACTTACCAGGCATTTAGCACTTAACTAGAAAAAGTTGTTTATCCTATCCTTTATAAGGGCTAGAAAGTTAATTTCAGCTTCACAGGTAGAAATAAATAACGTGTTAAGCCTTCTAAATTTTGGACTATAGATCTAACTGCCAGTGTGAAATAGAACATCTTTAGCAAATGTGCTCAATGTGATATATCTTTAGATTTTCAGCAAATATTTTAACATTATCTAGTTTCAAGTTTTTGTTTTCAAATTATACAGCTGGTTTTATACATATCATTAAATGCTCCATGTATAATACCTTATTTGAGAAAAGTTCATTGCACATCATGTATACATTGACAGTCACTGCACACGTAGTCAATGTGAACTTTTTCTGCAGCACGTTCAACTTCAGTTATTAGTATAATACGCAACCGATAATTAGACAGTCACGTGGCAGTCATGTGGACCGTCATGTGACAGTAATGTGTCAGACAAGTACATATAAATAAAGGTAAACCAGCAAAGTATTTTGCAAATTTGATTTGATGATGTTCTCTTGGTGAGTATTTATCACTAGAAAAATATTGACTTTGCCCCATCTACCTAGACTGGCTTCCGTCCCTATGTTCTGTTATATATTCTCATGTGACTAATACTATAATCATCAATATTTTCAAGAAAAGCAGCTCCTGCAGGTACCTTATTAATACAAGTTTACTTCCTTAATCTCCCAGAACATTAGCAAAAAAAGGAAAGGAAATAAAAAAGAGAATAAGTATTTCAGTGTGTTTTTTTTATAAACCATCTAGCTGGTGCCCGGCTACCAACCATAAGATCATTCTTATTTATATAAACACAGTATCACGTGACTGTCTACTTATCCATAGTCAACTACAACCCGATTGTTGCTCGATTTAATATCGTATAAAATACTCACCGGCGGCGGGAAGATCAAATTCACGTGTCTCGGCCATGCCTAAGTTTTCATAGTATTCGAAAACCTTCCTGACTGTAGAATTTAGTTTATACAAATAAGAAAACACCTTGTCTACTCCAAACATTCTATGTACCTCAAACCATTCGATGAGTCTTCTAGCATCCAAAGAACCAAATGCAATTTTTGAGCAAACAGCAATCGTTTTATTTCTATTGTTTTCATGTGTTTTGAAGTTTGGAACCACGGTCTGCACTGCTGCGTAATATTGCTTGTCAATAGGGCACACGGAGCCGGGCGATTCTATTGAAATTAGTTTTGTTAAAGAATTGTTTATAATAGGGCACGTGAAGCGTGTTGCCTGTAATTTCCCGATTCCAACGTGAACCCTGTCGTCAATTTTCTCGGAAGAACTTATAGGTATTACAGTACCGTTTTTCATCATATGGCAACATATGAAGTTTGATCCTTGGCTCCGACTCCATTCCCAACCAATTACAACTATCATAGACATCTGAGCGTTCGTGGTTTCTTCCGTCGATGGCGTTTCTGTTTTCTTCGGAACCAAATCGTTCAAATAGGTTTGAATTGCTGAATACATGTACACGTTAGAATTTCTGGATTTTACAATTCTATTGTACGTGTTATCCTGAATCCGTTTATCCAGCTTCATTTCTTTGGCATCCATTCTGCTTGTATCAAGTCTCTGCTGTTCGAAACGCGTTACTCCCTGCTGTTCGACACGTGTCACTGCCTGCTGATCGACACGTGTCACTGCCTGCTGATCGACACGTGTCACTGTCTGCTGTTCGACACGTGTCACTGCCTGCTGTTCGACGCGTGTTACTGCCTGCTGATCGACACGTGTCACTGCCTGCTGATCGACACGTGTCAATGCCTGCTGTTCGACACGTGTTACTGCCTGCTGATCGACACGTGTCACTGCCTGCTGATCGACACGTGTCACTGCCTGCTGTTCGACACGTGTCACTGCCTGCTGCTCGAAACCTGTCACTGCCTGCTGTTCGACACGTGTTACTGCCTGCTGATCGACACGTGTCACTTCCTGCAATTGACCAAGAGTAAATTCATTCTGCAAACTAAGCAACGTTCAATTATGTTTTAAAATCTGCTTATAAATTAGGATTAGGGGCTTGAACACTTTTCTCCATACATACGGGGTTTAATGTTTATGCGTACAATGTAGATCCAGATAAGGCCGTCTTGGTCAGAAATAACCAAATAAATCAGATCGATCCTGATCGATCTACATTGTTCGCATCTGTTTAACAACACAATCCCATTGAGTAAAATGTTTACAACAAAATCATACTTTCATACTTGTCTTCAACTTATCAAATTAATAATTTAATAAAAACACTACAAAATTAATCTCTTCTATTGCATAATTCACGTACCTCTCATTTTGAATAAATCATCTAAGTTGAATTTTAGAACTGAATCACAATAAGGAAAATTATCTAAGCGGGAAATCTTACCGACTACAAAAAGGTCCTTTTCAAATTTTGAAAAGTATATGCAAGTAGAGAACAGTTTGAGATTTATGAGCTAAAGTTTCATCCTCTGCGAACAATTATTAATGTCTGCTCATATTTAAAAATATATATTTTTTCAATAACCACATATTAATTAGTTGATTAATAGGTTATACATATATCCCCGTATCCTTTAATTTCAAGAGCCTGACGATCCGTTTGCAAAAAAGGCGATTTATTAAAAGGCTTAAGTAAAGAAATATAACTTCTTTTCTATAATAAAATTTAATGTTTAAATATTATTTTTATGTAACAAGTTGACGTTGTACCTGCATATTTTAATAAATAACATATTTTATGTTGCAAAATTCACTATTTGAGAATTTTAAGAATTGAATTTCGTTTTCTGTGTTTTGTCAGTGTATAAAGTATCAGAATGTTAGCGGCTCGTTTGCATAAAAGAAGGTTTTATGTTAAAAATTTGGAGTTAACATTCAGACAGTTAATACAGATTTGCGCAATGTGGCGGCCGTAAAAATTCTCCCCGTACATATAGTCAGTACTGTTATCAGTAAATTACCCGTTACCTATGTCGTGCAGTGATGATAACGTATAACAGGGCTATCCGATCAACCTTTTCTTTTTTTTTCGGGGGGGGGGGGGGTGTCCCGGTTAGCACAAATGGTCGCTGTCGCCTTGACGGTGCGGATTCGCTCCCAGGTAGAGGCAATATTATTTATAATTACAACCATTGACAATCTTTTTCTGCATTTCCCAACTTATTTAGTATCTGTTGTGATTTGCGCTTTTAGTTAAATGTATACCGCAGCTGCTTCAATAAAGTCACATGACCCTAATAAGCCAATCAGATGCGAATTATTTTGGAAAATAATAACATTATGATATATGCATTTTCAAAAAAAGGTGAAATATGCATATCAGGAATCGCCACATTCAGAAAAAAACAGCCTCCCCACTCATGCAGTCAAGAAGAAGAAAGAGGGAGAGAGCATGGTTAATAAAAATGATCAGTTTCAAAAAAGACATCACTAACAATGAACAAAAATGCGAACCCGAGGGGTTACCGCCTTGGTACGGTCAGTGGCAAATCAAATTGCCACTGGGGGTTTAAACCAGGTTCTAGGGTGCACCAAAGCTTGACTTACCTTTCTGTTAAAAAGAACACCGGCTGGTTCCGGAGATATCCAAAGAATACCATATACAATAAGAAACGCAACAGTTGAAATAGTAAGAGTGCAAATCAAGCGAATAATATGACATCTTGCCATTGTTATTTATTGCCTCTGAATAATCTTGTTTAAGTTCCGACAGTTTCTTCAACACAACTTGCTTACTCAGCAATCTTGAAAACTGTTACTGTTGGCAAACGGTCTCGTGTCGTCCAGCTCATGTATCCTAGCTTCTGTTCCTGGCAACAATAGTACGGAATGGTCCCGTTCGATCTGTGTTCTTGTCTGTCCTCTAAAAACAACAATGTTTTATTATTCTCTTACTGTTTTATGTCATTTGCTAAGTTTTTACATCTGCAATAACTCTCTTCTGTGAAATTTGTTGATTTCCATAAAAAAAATTAAATTCGATTAATTTTACTCGAAACTGCTGTTTATCCGCGGCAGGGAGTAAGTAATAATTGTTAAAACAGTGTATGGTCGATGACACGTGGCGGGAAACTGATCAATATTCGTCTGCTGTGCGAAAATTTTACGCCCGCATTTTTTATCGCCAGATTCTTTGATTTGTAAGAAAATCATCGCCAGCTGGTATCTTTATCGCCAATTGGCGATTTTGGCGAGCCATAACGCCAACATAGATATGTATGTGTGAGTGCCATCTGTACTTGGGAGATCCGGTACCAGGGTGTGAACCTTTCAATTTGAATTTACAGATGGATTTTACGAATAACATGGAAAAATTAAAATCGCCTTAAATTTTCTTGAGGTTATAAATTATTTTTCCATAAAAACTGGCTGTTGTTTTAAACTGCACCTGTATTTTTAAATTAAACCTGACTGAGTATCGGCGATAAAATCGATATTGTTTTGTTTTTTCGTGTTCTTTTTGTTTTTGTTTTTGTGTTGCTGTTTCTTTTTTCAGAAAACGTGAAAAGATGTTTTATTATCTTTTAATTGCCTTTTCGAGAATACCAATAATATGTTGTTGATAAATTCGGACGCTTAATGGAATTTCTGATCTATTTAATTCCGTTTGGCTCAAATAAAGTGATCAATAATCAAAATTCTTTACCCTTTACAATATGCGCTTTTAATTACCTGTATTCAAAACTTATTCAACAATTCTATATTCCTGAAAAATAATATACAGCTAAACGTATAGCATCAATCCGATTCTGAAAACGCGTTAATTTACAACATTTTATAAAACTGTTGTTGTTCCCTGCTGCTGATAAATCTTGTTGTGCACATGTGTGAGCGCAATCGATTTGTTAACAAGAAATAGTGATTCTACATCTTTAATTACATATTCATTTAATTAAATGAACATATTGAAATGAAAATAAGTAATAAACTGAACGATTAACACCTATTTCACGCTATCAATGCTGCTGATCTTTCAGGTGACATATGTTAAACTTTATTAGTCGACCAAGGTAAGTTGGTGATGTGACAGTTATTTACAGAATGTGAACGCTGCTAAGTTTGCGCTATAAAAGAACTATTTTGCCATCCCATATCCACGGTAGGTACCCTGATAATGGAGGCCCGCAGAACACCCAGGAGCATGTAGAGGTTAGTTATTGCATGAATTTCATGTTATTGTGATCTTATAATCTTTTGCGATAGATAACAGTCAAGGGATGTCATATCCTTTCTCTGATAACCATACCTTTGGAACTGGCCGTCATTTAATTTAAAATTAACAACAGGGTTGTGATTTCACAAGATTTCTGATTTCTACAGAAAAATAAATATAACGTTTATTACAAAAATATCAAAACTGTTTTAATACATGAAACTGCTGTAATCAAAGCCCGAAACATCGACATTTAAAACGACTTCACACTAAAGCCAGAAGCATGAGTATTTTCTTCAATACACGTATCTGATATGGGGCACCTAAAACAATTTAGATAACAGGGATTCACCTAGAAAAATAAGTCAATGGATAACGATAAATGATGAGTGGATAATGATATAGTTTCCCGTATTTCAATCTTAATATAACGTTAAATAACATCCTATCAGGGATGAATTTAAATAACACAACATTGAAAATAGAGTGTAAAAACAATGTTTTGTCAATCTTAATACTTTCTGGTTATGCTTTTTTTTGCTTTTTCTGTCTCATTTCCGCAAACTGTTATCTTTATGAAACGATATCGCCAGCCCTACTGACAAGATAAATGACCCATTTATCTTAATTATCTCTCGAAATAGCCTATTTTCTTTCTATACCGATTGAATCAACTAAGAACTAACCCCAAAGCTTTGAAGGGGGGTGGGGGGGGGGCACAGTAAGATATTAATTTGGTAAAACATAATAACAAACTCTCCGCAGCGGTTACCCTCTCCAAACTACTCTTGCGCTGGAATTGTAAAACATGAACGACATTTAGTCCGGCTCTTAGTGTGGCTCTCGACTTCCTGTAATCGTAACTATCAAGGGGCAGGTAATCCAGACTATAACGACATTACAATCGCCCTACTTGGTATTAATATTTGTTTTGCGGTGTAGATTATCCATATTGTTTTTCGTTTTCAAAAATGGAAGGATTTAAATCTCTTTCCACATGAAAAATTACCACTCCAATAATGTACAGTCAACGAAAATGTCCTTGCTTGATCAGCCGTGATGATTGTGCGGAATAGCTACACTCAGAAAGCAAAGACAACCAAAAAGTAGAGAGGGAAAGAGAGCATGTGTTAATAGAAGAATAAAAGTGAAAATAATCAGTTTCAAACAAAATACCACAAACAATTAACGATATAAAACCATTGAAGCAGTCAGCTTCATTAAATATTTCACATCTGGGTGTTAAACAAGGTTCTATGGTGCAATTGCCACCAATAGGTTCTCAGTTGAACAAACAAGTACAAGTTATCTATGTGAATCGGCTCTAA
Organism: Corbicula japonica; assembly: GCA_038501625.1. Taxonomy (NCBI): domain Eukaryota; kingdom Metazoa; phylum Mollusca; class Bivalvia; order Venerida; family Cyrenidae; genus Corbicula; species Corbicula japonica. Next base: position 1,433,079 of record JAZAYU010000069.1, on the reverse strand, counting down.
CCACCACACCCGCTTAATAATTTTCATGCAAAGCATACGCGCATATGAAACTTAAAAAGCTCATGGAGTTGTTAAGGAATAGTAGGTGGGTACTCAATGAACTTTCTGAGACCAGAGCAACCACCTGGACCCGGTTGTTCAATCGTTGGATAAATATAACACTTGGGTAGGGTTTTTTTCGGCGTTAGCTGTCTAAGCTCACTTTTGACCTAGTTTTTCGACCAATGAAATATTGTAAATAAAACTTATTATGCAGCGGGAAAATCAAATAGATTATTTTGATTTGTTATTAGTGGGTCTCGTTAATGATTACCGTAACGATTTTTATATTGTGTGTTAGTATTTACATGACACTTATATGTTCGGGCATTTTCGTTTTTAAAAGCGATAACTGTATTGGAGAAAAAGATATTTACGGTATAAATAACCAGTTAAGTCAATTGATGGCTTAAATACGATTTTATATGGAATATTCATGGGTGTCAGGTAAACACTCGAGTACAATACACAGTGTAAAACGACAGAGAAGTGCAGATATTTCTGGTTCTTACTGGTTCCTTTCTAGTTCCTTTGATACTGATTGTTAATTTCAAGTCCAGACATTCAAATTGCTTTGGTGTAGTGGTTATCACACTCGCCTCTCAAGCGGATGCCCCGGGTTCAATACTCGGGAGGGACACTTTTTTTAAGTTAATTAACGTAAAAGTTGGTATATTTCGCTCTTGTAACAAGTTGTTATTATTTTCATTTATTTTATTTCAATAACATTTATTCGTCATTAGTACTAACTCTACAAGAGGTATTTTATTGAAACTGAATAAATGTACAGTTAACATTAGACATTCTTCTTTAATCGACGTATTATCACCAGACGAAATTTTTGCACGCTCTTTATTTCTTTCTTACTTATATATAAAAATCTTTTCCATCAACGCCGTTTATCTTTTTTTTAAAGATATTTCTTGTCTTAATTGGTTATATAACCACATAGGTTAAACGAGTTGTTTGAAAAATAAACCATTGGGATAATTATCCCAAATTTGATAAAAAAAATTAACCCATGGATAAAGTTTATCCCAATCCCAGAATACACATTTCTGGCATTTCTGAACGTTATAAAAACCACGAAATTAGTAGCCCTCGAACATTTCATTTAACCGAAAACGACCAATGCCCAAGGTTATAAAACTGAGCATGGAAACCAGTCTCATATCTCAAGCATCTGATTGGCTGAAATGGCGACCAGTCGCCATTTCAGCCAATCAAATGCTTGAGATTTGAGACTGGTTTCCGATATCAGCTTTATAACCTTCAGTCCAAATGTTATGCCCCCGAATATAAGTGCATTTGTTTTCATTTGGGGCGCGTCACGGGAAAAGGTACCTTCGGACAGTTGACGTCAATCTTTGAAATGACGTCTTAAATTTGAGCAAACGACATTATTTATTATGCATTTCGCGGTGAAAATTCCATTTTACTGTCAAAATGTGTAACAAAATCACATTTAAGTTATAAAATTTGATTTATAGTTTAAATTTCTTTCTAAATTTAGTACAAACTAAAATATCACTAAAAATGACCGAAGGTACCTTTTCCCATGACGTGCCCCATTTTAATCAAGTTTTATTCTATAACACTCTTAAGTACGAAAAGAAAATGTCATCCACAGAAAGTTATGTCATAAGTTGAGGATCCGACTGAATTACCATTACAGGTAAATGTGCTAGCTTGGTCGTCATAGGCGTAACTATAGGCTTCGGGGCAAGCAGCTTTGAATGTTTTGGAGTACGAAAACGGCGGACACGTCTCCGGTTTGTCGTGGGCGCCTCTGCAGCAATAGTCGTCACGGCTAAAAGCCAAGCAGGCACTTTTACACGCTACAACACCTCCCGTTCCGTGAACTTGAAGATCATGTGGACAGCTTCGGTTGAGATCGGTGTTACATCCGGCTCTTGCGCAGTAATAATGTCCACTTCCGGCTCGGTAACCACCACGTGGTTTCATTGACATCTGCAGGTTATACCCGTCAACAAGGCTTACGTCATAAAAGTCCTGGGTGTTCTGCGGGCCTCCATCGAACGTGATTTCTGCCAGGGTGGCTGGGGGAGCACCACCTGCTCCGCTACAGGGGTTCCAACCGTGGCCGCAGTCACCGGTCTCACACCTGTTATTGGTACAGTGAGTTCGCCCCCAAACACGACCGGACCAGTGATTTGGTACGTGCGTCGTATGCGATTGTCCTGCCCGAAGTTCAAAACCACCTATTAGAGAAAAACACTGATAAATCTTTTGCTTTTCTTGTGTTTTTTTTTCACAAAACTCTAACTAAACTGAGGTAAACAGAATATGCACATTTACGTTGTAGCCGATCAGCGATGCATATCCAGGCATAAGGTTTGATTATTTTCGTCTGTCTGTCACTCTGAAATTTTAGCGCATTTGGTTGCGTCGTCGGAATTTCTGGGCTAGGCGCTGGCGCCGTGACGGTGCGGGTTCGCTCCCAGGTAGGGGCAATATCATTTAACAAGTTTTTATTTCAAACCGTAAGCAGACTTTCACTGCCAATATTGATAAAATGGCGACATTGTGCTGTGACTAAACGAGAAATGCAATGATTGTCCAAGATCCTTAATCTAAGAATGGAGACCATTCTCAAATCTCTAGCATCTGATTGGCTGTAAATCTTTTACACCGTACATACATGTATTACCGGGTATACTGTCCAGTCGGTCGTTGCTTCAAATATATTAATAATATTATTTGCAAAAACTATAGATCCTACTAAGAACAAACCTCCGTCAGGAATTGAGTCGCCAAGGATACCGACCCAGACAGTCTGTGAGCAGTGGTTTGTGATAAACAGTTGGTGGGCGAAGCTAGCTCCAAGAAGGCTTAAGATAAGCAGTGTAGCGGTCATTTTCATCAGCCGGAGCCCTAAAGTTCAAATAAGGCGTATTTAAGAGGTCGCAAACATTGCAAATGGCGAAAACTGGCTAAAATTTCAAAATTAAAACATGAATTAGACTAAATTGAGCTTGCAAACATTAACTACATCCTTAGCTAAATACATTTCTTTACTAAAATCTAGGTGGCAGTAAGTATTTCCCCCAAAATTCATTTTTGAAATTTTAGCCTGTTTTCGCCATTTGCAATGTCTGTGACCCCTTAATTATATGAAATATTCTACACTCAGTACATTTAACCCTTTTGGGGCATGTGCTATACTGGAAAACCTTACAAAGTTGTAAACAACGATGTAATTATTTAAGTTCTACCAACCAATGCTTAGAATGAAAACAAAAGTATGCTGTTTGTTTTTCAAGAAGTATTGACTGAGAGATTTTGGTTTGGAAAAAAATGTTGTCTAGCCGCGAGTGAAAATAACAGATGTTTAATGTTCACGAGTAAAATAAAATCTCTCTGAAACAAATACATTTTCATTTTAATTTTGTTTTCTTGTCACACGCCCGTAAACATTCGCTCCACAACAAAAAAGAGAACATAACAAAATAACAAATAATAACAAAATGAGCGAAAGCCACTTGCGAGTTAGAGGGAAAGCGTTGTTTTTTATTACAGAAAGTGCTAGCCTGGCATCAGCTAGATGGTTTATTAAGAAAACACTGAAATACTTATTATCTCCTTTTTTATTCATTTCATTTTCTCTTTTTTTTACTGATTTGCTGAACCATCTAAGTTCTGGGAGATAAGGGAAGTAAATTGCATGTCAGTAAGGTACCTGCAGGAGTTGCTTTCTTGGAGGTATTGATGATTATTGTATAACTGACATGAGAATATATAAAAAAAAACATAGGGACGGGAGCCAGTCTAAGAAAGTGCGTATGGCCGGGATTTTTCCTCTTTATGAAACTGAAACGAACTTGTTCTTTGATTTCTTTCAAACATTATTTCGATTATTGCGAATTAATTGAATATGGTCGCTAGTGACGGCTGTATCACTTTTGGACGTAGTAACGTCTCTTTAAATGATTCATACTCATTTTTCAAGAAGCATGGGAGCGAAAGAGCGATTAATTGTTTATATTATATCTGAACACATAGTTCATGTCATGAAAAAATGATTTTCTGATCGATTAGTATACCTCTATAAAAAAGGCATAAGTCGTTAACAAAGACGTTACAACAGGCAAAAGCTGTACAGTAGTTATAAGCGAGCGGTATTGATTTATACTCAACACAGAAATAGACTCACCAAAAGTTCTAATTGGTCACATTTTGACCGTATTTTTTTTTATTAGAAAGACATTGAATTCACTCTTTATTTATGATCATATACCAACAACAGTCTTCAACTTCAGCTTTAATCTTGTAATTATTGACTTTGGAATAGTTTGGCAAGAGTTATCCTTAATTTTGCTAAAAATGCATTTCGTGCATAAAAAGGTCAAGCAAACAGAAATTTGCTCTTAATTCCTTGTTTTCTTTTAATAGGACCCCTCATTAGTAGGAAAAACAGAAAACATTAATAATCAATAGCATATTTGTTTAAATAAACCCCCTTTCAAACTATCCAATTTTAACATTACCTCCCCTTCAATAAAAGATTGTTCTTACTTTGACCCTGCGGTGTAAGTAAATGGTATTGGATTCATTTAAGAAAACAATCAATAAAGATTTAAAAGACATTAGATAATTGATTTCAAGACAAAACAGTTCTTTCCACAACCTCTCTTGACGTAGGGAAGAAACGGAACTAGCATACATTGAAAACATAATTATACAATGCATTAATGACCAAATTAGAACCTTTGGTTGAGTGTACTTTCTTAAACCTATCAAAGCATAAAATTAAGTCGATTTTTGTCGTTTTTTGTCCTATAAATTGAAAAAAATGAGTCTTACTCACATTTTGTAAAAAAAAACACGCTTTGTTCAATCCCGGAAGTTGCTTTCGCTTTTTATTATGTTCTCTTTTTAGTTGTGGAGCGAATGTTTACCGGGCATGTCAAACAAATAAAAAAATGAAAGTGAGGCAAAAGTAGTCCGGGAAAACTGGTATATTTATCACTGCGTATTCCACTGGAAAACATAAGCTTTAAAATTTATACATACCTTCCTTTTGATTAATAGTTTAAGTGGTAACTTTAAGTAGTTCAAATTTTGTTGAAAACAGCCAACACGGTTGAGATAAGGGATTGGACTGACCAGGCCGAAATTTATGTCTATCTATTTGTTTGCTGACTGACCAATGAATGACGTAAATATTTGGCAGGTTGACCTTTGGTCAAGAGAACCAATCTAGGACATAAGGCACAAGATCGACAGTACATGCAGTTTAAGTGACCTTACATAATTTTTTTTAAATATATCGATTTGGCCAGCTTACTTAAGCCCCGCGAATGCGTTTACTGAGATTTTTAGCTGTTGACATTTTAGCATAATAATTTAGTTATTTTTGAAAACAGTTATATTTGAAAATAACTAAAACGTTGATTTTTTTTCGTTTCTCATTACTATTAATTGAAATTTTACACGTTTTGACGATAATAAATATTTTTTAAGGCCTATTGGTAATGCACGTCATAAAAATGTTGTCTGCTCAACTTTGTGACGTCATTTATAGGAATTTCCACTTCCCCAGGTTTTGGCATGGCTCATCACAACTTCAGCTGACAATTACTTTTCAATACAAGTTTTCGCATAGAGCAGCACAACTTTCGCATACAGTTGCTGTCAAAGATAGGCTTCAAATGGCGCGGCACAACTTTCGCATACAATTGCTGTTAAGAAAAGATTTAGCATTGGGTGGCACAATTTTCGCAAACAATTGCTGTCAATACAAGTTTTTCGCATGGCCCGTCACATCTTTCGCATACATTTGCTGTCGACCAAAAATTCAAACAACTGTGACAACCAAAAAATTCAAAAGTCAAGGACAACCAAAAATATCTTACAACTGGGACAACCAAAAATATCTAACAACTGGGACAACCAAAAATATCAAACAACTGGGACAACCAAAAATATCAAACAACTGGGACAACCAATAAATATCTAACAACTGGGACAACCAAAAATATCAAACAACTGGGACAACCAAACATATCAAACAACTGGGACAACCAAAAATATCTAACAACTGGGACAACCAAAAATATCTAACAACTGGGACAACCAAAAATATCTAACAACTGGGACAACCAAAATATCAAACAACTGGGACAACTAATAAATATCAAACAACTGGGACAACCAATAAATATCAAACAACTGGGAGAACCAAAAATATCAAACAACTGGGACAACCAATTAAAAAAGCTGACAATGTTAAAAAATTCTAACAAATGAAACAACGGAAATACTCTGTGATTCACATTTCATATTTTATTACTGGAATGTAAAATTTATGCATATACATAATATAAAATAACAGATAATTCTCTGGACGGATAGGAACACTGTATGACACAGACAATTACATTGTTAAATATATAGAATACATCATATATTAGCTATATCATCAGAATAAAGGTCATTCATTAAAAACCAAGATATGTTATTTATTTCAAACAAAACAAAAAAAGTATTTGTCATAACAAGATTCAAGATTCAAGACTGTGTCCTGAGTCAGGACACTGATGCTCTCACAGCTACAAACACATTTGTAACGAAGGGCCATAACTCTAGTAAAAATGGTTGAATTGAATATTATTTTCTTTACAATCATTTACATTTTTGCATTTTGTTTATTAAATGCTATATTAAAGTATGCCATTTTAAACAAAATATGTGTATACATGTAGCTTGTGATCAGATCACAGCTTTTAGCTATGAACAAATAAAACGTTTCAAGTACAAAACATTATAAAACATCATTGGAGTAAAATTTTCTGATAAAACTAATACACAGTCCTGTGATTTGAATATAAACATTTTGATTAACTGTACAAAGTTATATATATTTATTATGCTGCAAATTACAATAACAAAACAAAACAGACATGAAAAGAACAATGAATTACTTAACATTCTAATAAATGGTCTTATATTGACTATTACCCTTTTCTCAATATAAAAACGTTTAAATGCTTGTTCTACCAGTGTAGATCCAGATCAGCTGACACAGGCATGCCATCTGATTAGAATCTGCGCTGTTCACTTTGTGATCAGAAATAATCTAATAAATCAAAAACTGAACAGTGCAGATCCTGCTCAGACAGCATGGATGTGCTGGCTGATCTGGATTGACAATATTAGCCCATTGCAATAAAGGTGTATCTATGGCGTAAAGAGTTAAATGAAACAGACAATTTAATAGTGTTCTGCCTGCAAGAACGTTTCAATTTCTCCATAAACTGACAATACAGTAAAACCCCTCTTTACAGACACTAGATATTACGGGCACCCCTGTATTACGGACAATTTTTTAAAGAACAGACATGTTTTCTTCTTTTTGATTCAAACTCACAATTAAGGACAAACCGCTATTAAGGACACTTTCCCTTAGTCCATTAGGTGTCCGAAATAGAGAGGTTTCACTGTACATGTATTAGTTTTGGGATTATCCCAATAAAATGCAAATTAGCAGCCATCACTATGGCCAAGACATATAGATTAAATGCTTCTTTTTTAAGAACTTAAGACAAATTCTTACAATTAGTACTTTTTTAATACTTAACTCCATAGATACACCTTTACCAGGTGGGTGAACATTGTAGATCCAGATCAGCTGGAATATCTGTATTGTCTGATCAGGATCTACTTTGTTCACTTTTAGATTCATTAGGTTAATTCTGAAGATGCGTAGAGTGCAGATCCAGATCAAAACGCACAGTTGTACCAGCTGATCTGGATCTACACTGGTTGCACATGTGTCAAAATGTGTATATATGGAGTATTGTCCTATGCTTCTTAATAAGAACTTGTATAACTTACTATCAGTACTTATTTGCTATCCATTGTTTAAATTCTTTGCAAAAGTCACAACTGCCAAAAAAAATCAGCATGAACATGATTATAAATGTTAATTTGCCGATTGTTCGAACTTAACATGTTCAAAACCTGTACAATTCAGTATTTTTTTAATTGTTAATAATTTTTTTAGGTAAACAGCTAAAATGCTTTGAAAATATACGGAAGCAACTACTTATTTTTGTGTTTCTGTACACAAAATTTAATTCAAATTACCAAAAACAATGAAAAACAAAACAACTATTGGCAAGTTTTTCAATCAGGATTAGGATGTGACTATCTCAATGGCCTTAATTTAATAATATTATTGTATCGGACTTGTAAGTAAATAGGATTAAGACAATTCATTTAAAATAACTTCATATTAACCCTTTCCTCCATAGATACACCTTTATTGCGTGGGTGAACAGTTTAGATCAAGATCAGCCTGCACATCTGTGCCATCTGATCAGGATCTAAACTGTTTGCTTTTTGATTCCTTAGGTTATTTCTGACCAGAATGCAACCAGTGCAGATCCTGATCAGATGGCACGGATGTGCCCGCTGATCTGGATCTACACTGGTCGCACATGGGTAAAAATGTGTATTTATGGAGGAAAGGGATAAAAGACAACTCGTTTAAAATTAAATCATATTAAAATAAGCACATTGCAGCACAGTTTTACTGTGTATATGTGAATGCATTATGTACATGGTTTGACAATGTAAAGTAAAGTACAATAAACATTTGCAGACAACAAATGGCCGATGTCCATTTTTTCAGCACTTCGATCCATGCGGTCTTCTAAAAAAACTGCTATTCAAATAATTCCTCATTAGAGTTTCACTCCATATTTTTTGGATGCCTCTAGTAAATTGTCATATCTCAAAGCTTGAGTTGCAAACAAGTGTGCACCATGTCATATTGCATCCATGAAGCCCGAGTCCAACATATTCATTGGCTTATTGCTAACACCTCTGCACTTCTTTTTATTTTGATTTTTTTTCGAAAGAAGTAACATGATTCACTCAGTATAAATAGCCAATACTGCTTTATTTCATCATTTAATCCAAATAGACACCTCTTGATGCAGGTGCGACCAGTTCAGGTCCAGATCAGCCAGTACATCCATGCTGTCTGATCTTGATAAATACTGGCTGCACATTGGATATAAGCCATATCCAATGAGTAAAGAGTTAAAATGTCATAACAACCTCTATTATTATTGAACAGTTATACATACATTAGAGTATATATATATATATTTAGGACTTCTTAAATGCTTTAATGAACCATCTTCACGTAAAATATGCAACAAAAATTTGTTTCCTCATCCGGGAGCGGAAATGTTGTACTTCTAGTCTCATAATCTATGATCGTCACATGACTTGTAGCACTGATTACTGCCGCCACTTTGATCCTGGTTTCTTGTATTGCTGGTGCCCTCATTTTATTACTTCCGATTGTTCCGGCTGTTATTCATTCTGAAAGAGACAACATTTAAATGAGAAACTTGCACCAAAGTGAAGGAAAAATATTAATATGCATCCATATAACTAGGGATTATAAATTGTATATCAGAACATTTTTATGATACAAAATATTATTAGACAATACGGTTATATGTTATATGGTGATATATTTCTGACAAGAAAGAGCTAGAATGTTTTGGGGGGAATTTTTCTACACCATTTATATTAAAAATGATAACATTTCTTTATCTCACCCTTAAAATATGTTGAATACATTCAAAAACACTTCGTCCATGAGATATACCGGTAATTCATATCCATGTAGTTAAAGTGTTAACCCTTTCCTCCATAGATACACCTTTATTGCATGGGTGAACAGTGTAGATCCAGCTCATCCGGCACATTCTGTGCCATCTGATCAGGATCTGCACTCTTCGCTTTATGATTTGTTAGGTTATTTCTGACCAAAATGGGACCAGTGCAGATCCTGATCAGACGGCATGGATGTGCCACCTGATCTGAATCTACACTGGTCGCACACATATAAAAATGTATATGGAGGAGAGGGTTAATATTACCTTGAAATCTGGACTGTCATTAACTAAACATGACTGTTTAGTGGATGATAATAAATAAACTCTTAAGACTCCATTTCTTAGTTGACTGATGCTTATTCAAGCAAACTATTTCTTGAATGGCTACTTAAAGCTTTGCTTTTAAAGCATAGATATGACTTTTAACAGTGTAGATCTAGATCAGTCAGCTGCTCAAGATCTGCACCATTTGCTTTTAGATTCATACATTTATTTCTGACAAAAAGCAAACAGTGTAGATCCTGATCAGACAGCACAGATAATGCAGGCTGTACTGGACCTACACTGGTCACCCATGTAATAAAAGGCATATCCAAGGAATTTAAAAGTAAGTGAAATATTTGTCCAAATATGCTATTAGCTAACTATTAGAGCATTCCTATTATGAATGTTTCATTCAGACTGCATAAATAAGTTACAGTTACTTTATAAATCTAACATGCTATTAACTAACTAAATGTTTTGCAGGAAAAATCTTTGTTTTAACTATGCATCTGACTAAGTGATGGACTAAAACTATGCCCAAGGTTATAAAACTGAGCATGGAAACCAGTCTCAAATCTCAAGCATCTGATTGGCTGAAATGGCGACTGGTCGCCATTTCAGCCAATCAGATGCTTGAGATTTGAGACTGGTTTCCAAGCTCAGTTTTATAACCTTCAGCCCTGCTGTACTGTGTCAGAGTTGCGACCAACTAGCTATTTTATAATCATGTTTCATGTAAAATAATAGCAGACTTTGCCTGGTGTAATGTGTGGAAGTTAAGCTATCTAGCTATTTTCTGGTCTGCTTTCATGTATTAAGTGATTTACTAATGTAGTTATAACCCTTCATTCCATGGGATATGTCTTATGTCCTGTTTGGCAAGCAGTGTATACATATCAAGATCAGCCTGCACATCGGTGCAATCTAATCAGGGTTTACACTCATTACTTTCCTTTAAGAAATAACCTAATGAATATAAAAGCTAACAGTGAAGATTCTGATCAGTGCCCAAGGTTATAAAGCTGAGCATGGAAACCAGTCTCAAATCTCAAGCATCTGATTGGCTGAAATGGCGACCAGTCGCCATTTCAGCCAATCAGATGCTTGAGAGGAAACCAGTCTCAAATCTCAAGCATCTGATTGGCTGAAATGGCGACCAGTCGCCATTTCAGCCAATCAGATGCTTGAGATTTGAGACTGGTTTCCAATCTCAGCTTTATAACCTTCAGGCCAGAATGCGTGGATGTGCAGGCTGATCTTGATCTACATTGGTTGCTTTTGGGATAAAAGCCATATCCCATGGAGTAAAGGGTTAACAATGGCTGGTAGCTCATTTGTTTTCATGTAAATGGTTACAGACTTAGAAAGCTGTGATTTACCAGTTAAAGCTAACTAGCTATTTTATGATCAGGTTTCATTTTAACCCTTTCCTCCATATATATATGCCTTTGTGGCATGGGTGAACAATGTAGGTCAAGATCACGTGTATGCACTGTAAGCGCTTTGATTTATTAGATTATTTCTGACCAAAAAAGGGACAGTAAAGATCCTGATCAAATAACAAAGATGTGCAGGCTGATCTGGATCTACACTGGTCACACGCGTCAAAAGGCCTGTATTTTGAATTATTACAGTGAACTTGTTCTTTTCTGAACAATTTAAATGCTATGTAAATTTTATCTTAAAAGTTTGAAATGTACACCTTACTTGCCTTTTTCCTAACAAATTTTGTGTTTCTTTCATTCTAATTAAGTTTCAGGCAAAGAGAAAGATGTATAACTCATTTCTATTTCCTAACCAATTTTGGTGAAAACCTATTGAAATCTTTTTCTAATTGTGTTTATGTTTGAGGCAGTGTTACTACCAGTATTAACTTTACACAATCATGCTATTTTCTGACTAAGTTACTTCAATTATGGAGATTTAGGCAGTTCATGATGCTTACATGCTATATATATATGACAGCCTGACAAGCACAATAGTTGATTAAAATTCCTACTGATGCATCAGTCATATTGTACATTTCCTACCATAAATCTGGAAAATTTGAGTTACTACAATCATTGGCCTTTTTAACTGCAAAAAGGTACTTTTTTCAGAAAAGCAATTTGAAAATAGCCATTAAATTTTAAAAAATCTTTTACATAGTATTAGCTGATGATATTTGAATAAGTCTTACAATTTTAAGCCTTTACTCTCTCTCTCTATACATGTTACTCTAAATTTGATAGGAATCACTTTAGATTGTGTTTTTTCTGTACATGAGGTTGAAACAATAACTTTTTTTTATTCTTGAAATGTTTTCATTTGACATCAGTATTGTGCCAAAAAAAGAATGAGCCGACAAACTGTTTAAGCAGAAAAGCAGTTCAAACTTGGTACGGACAATAATTCGTGATGAATCTGAAAGCGATCCCAATCAAATTATGAGTAGTATATATATGTGACTGAAGCATAAAATGTTATATCCTGACAAGGAACTACCATGCTCCATCCTGACAGATGCTAACAGTTAACCTAGTGAGTGACGTGTTAACCCTTTTCTCTATGGAATATGGCTTATATTCCATGGGTCTCCAGGGTAGATCCAGATCAGCTAGCACATCAATTGATTGACCAGGGTTGATCCAGATCAGCCTGCACATCCTTGGAGTTTGTTCATGATTAAACAATGTAGTTCCAGATCAGTCTGTGCATCTGTGGAGTTTGCTCATTATTTACCAATGTAGATCCAGATCTGCCAGCAAACCCATGCAGTCTGATCAGGATCTACAGAAGTGGCTTTTAGATTCACTAGTTATTACCTACCAACAAGTGAATACTAGATTCTGATCAGACTGCATGGATGTAAAGGCTGATCTGGATCTACACTGTGCCCAAGATCATAAAACTTAATCTGGAGATCAGTCTCAAATCTCAAGCATCTGATTGGCTGAAATGGCGACCAGTCGCCATTTCAGCCAATCAGATCCTTGAGATTTGAGACTGATCTCAAAACTTAGTTTTATGATCTTGGGCCCTGGTTGCACATTGAATAAAAGCCCTATTCGCTGAGTAAAGGGTTAAATATTTCTAATACAACATTACCTGGACTCAATGTTAGTGTTATATCTGTAATTTCAATAAATATATAAATAATAAAAAGAAAGTACCATGATAAAACATTTAGAGAAGTCGAGAAATAAAAGTATATAAAAAGGCTTATCAGTAAAGAATAGAACAGTAAGTGCAGAACTTACCATTATGATACTGGTTGAGCATAATGTTTGTGCTCTTGTTTTATGCCAGGTAATGAATTATATTTATGGTGCATTATTGATAACTTAACACTTGAAATATGTTTAATTACCCAAATCTGTCATTTGAGCATTCTTGGTAATATACACAGAAAATCATGTTGGTTTATTTACAGATTATCATGTGACTGCCTATTTATCCATTATCAGTTATAGTTCATAAGCACTGTCATGGACATTTTTTATGCATAACATCCCAGTTTGGGTCTTAGACACTCAAGAAAAAAATTGTTTTTTCATCACCTGACATGAAACCAGAGCCTTTGGTTTATGCCCAGCCTTTCTGCTGATAGTAAACATTCATAAACTTGTGAAAACTTGGTGTAGCAAATACTGGAAACAGAACTTCAAACACAGGCAATCATTTCATTGTTTGTCATCTGGAGACACAAAATTTTACACATAAGTACCTACATATAACGAACATACTGTCATTGTTTGAATATAAGCCACACTTTTTTCCAAGAATTTGGCGGTAAAAAGTTGGGGGTGCGGCTAATACACAGGTTTGGCTGCTTATACATTTTCGTTAAGCCATTTTCATCTGTTCCATCAGGTTTGGGGGGTGGTGCGGCTTATACATGGGTGCGGCTTATATTTGGACAATGACGGTAATACTGATGAGATTTCCCAATCACAGTTTTGGCAGTTTAAGTTTCAAGTTGTGATTTGAAACCTTTTTTCCATATAATTTCAGTTATTAACCCTTTCCTGTATAGATACGCATTTTTACGCATGTGCGACCAGTGTAGATCCAGATCAGCCGGCACATCCGTGCCGTCTGATCAGGATCTGCACTGGTCGCATTTTGGTCAGAAATAAGATAATTAATCAAAAAGCGAACAGTTTAGATCCTGATCAGACGGCACGGATGTGCCGGATGATCTGGATCTAAACTGTTCGCCCTAGCAATAAAGGTGTATATATCCAGGAAAAGGGTTAACCCTTTACTTCATGAGATACAGCTGTCATCCATTGCAAACAGTGTAGATCCAGATCAGCTGGCACATCTGTGCCATCTGATAAGAATTTATACTGTTGGCTTTTGGATTTATTAGGTTTTATCTGACCAAAAAGTGGAAAGCGCAGATCCTGATCAGATGGCACAGAATTGCTGGCTTATTTGGATCTACACTGGTTGCACATGAGTTAAAACATGTATATATGGAGGACAGGGTTGACCCTTACCCCGTAGGTTTTATTGCATGTGTGATCTTATGGTAATACCCCATATATAATGGTACTATCGCATACGTGACCTGTTTAGATTCAGATCAGCTGATTGCTATCTGACCAGGATTAACACTGTTCATCTGGATGCAGGGTTTCCAGAAAGGGGTTTGAGCGACCTTTCTAAACCACCTCTTATTCTGCCCCTGTGTTCACATGACATGTGACCTACTTTCTCCAGAAGACAGACAAGAAACACCAGAGATAACTATCTACATGTAACTACGCTATCAAGTGCAACAAAAGCGTCACCCGCTGGCGGATAATGCAAGTCTGAGGGGAGATTACTCTTGTATACTCTAGATCTGTATAATCTGTAAAAATCTCGTGAAAATTGTCAAAGTTATGCAAAACAAAATGGAAGTCACCAAAATCAAAACAAACAAAATTCTGCTTATTGTTAAGAAAGCTAAAACATGTTTAAATGAATGGTAAAGCAATCTTATGGATCTTTTCCTTGAACTTAGATCAGTTGTAAAATGTCAACAGTGTCAACACTTGCCAAGGCCACTTTTACAAGAACATTTGTTTCCCTTATCACAAACCTGGGCCCAGGATCATAAAACTAATTGTGGAGACCAGTCTCAAATCTCAAGCATCTGATTGGCTGAAATCCCAACTTGTCATCATTTCAGCCAACCAGATGTTCGAGATTTGAGACTGGTCTTCAGAATTAGTTTTATGATCTTGGGCCCTGGCTTATCTTGAAATAGATATTTTGAATGTGTCTTAACATTTCAAGTAATTATAGGTACTCTAGTCACAATTTTTCTTAATAAAACAGTATATTCATTACAAAAACAGCAAAAAACAAACAAAAATTATCTCTATATCCAGTATTAATCTTTGGCCAAATTCAAGATGTTTTTTGCAAATAGTTTCAGACATTTCATCAAATGCTTCAAACATTTAATTGATAATTTGGTAGCATATAATTGCAGTAAATGCACAAATTAGATTGGTTGTGAGATTATAAACAAAATAAATATCAACCATTTACGCCATATAACTAGATTTTATCGCTTGTTTCAAAAGTGTAGATCCAGATCAGCCAGCACAACATTTGATCTGACCTGGATCTGCAATGTTTACTTTCTTATTCCTTACAGTATTTCTGATCAAGATGAAAAAATTGTAGATCCTGATCAGATGGCACAGATGTGCTAGCTGATCTGGATCTACACTGTTCATAAATGCCATAAAACCTTAATTAATAGACTAAAGGATTAAAAACGTATCATAGCACATATTTTAACCACACACATGCAAAAATTTAATGCTTTTATTTAAAGATCAATCAGAATGGCACTTCGATCACAGCCAAAAAAAAAGCCAAAGTCCAAAGTCAACACTGCATTTTTGCGAAAGAACTCAGACTTACTCGTGCTTTTCGTAAAGAACCTGAAAATTACAGTGATTTCAAAAAATATAAATTATTGTTTTTGATTATATCATGATCTTTAATTAATTTTGTCTAAAATCAATGTAATTATGTTAGAAAAATAATAATGTATACCAAACATTCAAATCAAAGTCAGTTATGATCTAAAATGATCTGATCAGATAATGGCAAAAAAGCGTGTTAACCCTTTCCTCCATAGATACACCTTTATTGCATGGGTGAACAGTTTAGATCCATATCAGCTGGCACATCCCTGCCATCTGATCAGGATCTAAACTGTTCACATTTTGATTCATAAGGTTATTTCTGACCAAAATGTGACCAGTGCAGATCCTGATCAGATGGCACAGATGTGCCAGCTGATCTGGATCTACACTGGTCGCACATGCGTAAAAATGCATATATATGGAGGAAAGGGTTATATCTTTCTAAATAAAAGAGGAAAACTATGAAATATGTGATCTGGCCCTGGCTTAAGTCATAATTTCTTCACAACCTTTTGATTCAGTTAGATAAATAGCATTTGCTTATCAACATCTTTTTTTCCTTCAAAACTTTTCCAATTCTAGCACAAAACAGAAAATGGTTTTCACGATTAGAACACACATCTCAAGGCAAAGATCCATAAGATTTTTCAGACAATACAATTGCAATCACATTTCATTGCAAACAAAATTTTGAATGGAGATTTTTGAGGTAAATATTTTCACAGTCATTTTTTGCTAGTTAGCAAAACCCTTATCCTGCATGAGTTAAGTAATGAATGTAGACTTAAATCAAAAATACACACATATGCATAGTGTAAATCCAAAATTGTCTGACCGATGTGCAGTGACCATAATATCATCCTAGAAATGTCAGCACTTGTTCACTGTTCTACCAGTGTAGACGCTGCTAATTTTGCATATTTTGTCATTAGTGCAAAAAGAAATACCGGTAACTCATTCTTACTTGAATGCTACTTATAACATTTTTGCACCAAGATGAGGATTTGTCTAAATGAAGTATAAATAAAAATAAAAATTTTAATACTTAATCTTCAAATTTTTGGAAAAACACAGTTATGAGCTATAACAAGAATCACCTAAGTCTCAACTCTCAAGTTATAAATAGAACAACCAATATCTCAACAACTTTGAGGAACACATGGGCTATAGCTAGAACAACCAAAATATTAACGCCAATTTAGAGATTAGCCCATAAAAAACTATAAATAAAATACCTTAAATTTCAATATTTTGAGAAACACCCATATGAGCATGAGGTATAAATACAATGACCCAAAGGTTCATTACTTAAGTCATGCAGGATAAGGGTTAGTGGACAACCCTCAGACAAGCGACAAGGATCTCTACCTTGTTAACCACTCAACATACTCGGCAGTTTGCGAGGACTGTGCAGCCACATAAGGTATTTGATTCAGAAAGAATTGTGCCCGATTTCCGCTGGTGGTGTACGCAAACCCGCCATACCCGGTGCCACTTGGCTGTTGGTACATGGTGTTGGTGCGTCCGAGGGGGGCTGGCATTCCATTTTCCCCGTTTGACTGCTTTGGTCGTCTTCTGCCTCCACCTGCTAAGACAGAAAATTCATGAAGTTAAGTGCTTCCTCCTGTCACAACTGAACTTTTATATATAAAAAAGGAAAAATATCAAAATCACTCTAACAGCAAAACCCCAGCAAAATTATGCCATGTAATAATCACAGACAAACATTTGATTGCAAGACTCTATGCTGGCACAAATATGTTATGTGTGGCTTTTGACCAAAAATCTGTCCCCAACAAATTAACCTTTTACTCCATATGTACGCATGTTAACCTGTGTGTTACCATTTAGATCCAGATAAGCTGGTACATCCTTGCAGTATGATCTGGATCTGCACTGGTCACAACTAGATTAAAAATTAGCTAATGAATCTTAGAGCAAACAATGTAGATCCAGATCAGACAGCACAGATGTGCTGGCTGATCTGGATCTATGCTGTTCACCCATGCAACAAAGGTGTATCTATGGAGTAAAGGGTTAAATGATAGCAAAGAATACATGAGACAACATGAAGACAAAAATTACATATCCCACAAACCTCTCTGAGCATTATCTTGGGTAGTTGCATCATCATAGAAGATTGAACCATTCCAGAGGGGGGAGGTTGCCAGCTGCATGTTGGTGACCTTGACTGGTATTTGAGCTTTGTACTGACCAATACCTGGGAGGGAACCATCTGCTGGCCCCTGATTGGTAACTGCGGGCTGAAAACATATAGTTAAATTAATGTAATGTTACATAAGATGTCTACTGGCATTAACCAGTAACAAATTTGATTTTGAAAACCTGTCTGAAAGCTTTTGCGATTGGTCAATTTTGAGAACAGATTTATCATAAACCAATCAAACACTAAAGCCTACAGACTGGTATTCCAACAGGAGAGTCATCAACAAAAATCAATATAGTTTGAAAACCAGTCTGAAAACTCTAGCAAGCCATTGGTCAATTTTAAGAACATGTTTATTATTAACCAATCAAACACTAAGGCTTACAGACTGGTATTCCAACAGGATAAGTATAACGACAAACAATTAAGCTGAAACTACAATGACTTAATAATACATGAAGTGATGTTTGTTGTTCAATTTACCATAATAAGGCTTATAGTTAGCGCTTATTTTTATCTTATCTGCCAAACTAATTTAAATTACAATATTAAATTTTACACATATAACCATTTACTCCACATATAAGGGATTTATCACATGTGAGAACAGTATAGATCCACACTGGGCAGCACATCTGTGCCATCTGATCAAGATTTACACTATTTGTTCTAGTTTAAATAATCTAAATGAATAAAAATACGAACAGTGTAGATTCAAATCAGATGGCATGTATGTTCTAGCTAATCTGGATCTACACTGGTAACCCATGTGACAAAAGTCGTATACATGTGTATACAGAGTAAAGGGATAAACACAAAACCATCTATAAAAAGCCACGGCAGTAACTGAATTTGTGTAAATGGCAAGAAAAGGGAAAAGTGAAAACTATATAGTCTATAAATTTGTGACTGAGGCTACGACGTTACAATACTGTGAGCAAAGATAGGTCATGTGCATGTCTCGGCTACTACATGATAACTATGGAAGGAATTTAGTCATTTTTTATTGCAAAACCAAGTATTTAATGATTTTGCAATAAAGAAAATGTTAAATGACATGAAGTACATGTTAAGTGTGGCTTTTTAATTTTGTTTGCAGTTTTCAACACAGAATAAAAATCAATGAATGCTACTTTTAATGTAAACAACAAAATGATGTGAACAAAAAACCCCTATGATTTCTAACCATCACAGAATGACTGGAGATAATACTAACAAGACTTTTACTTATTTCTTTTCCCATTGAGCTACTTTTCTCAATGAAATTGCATAAAATGTAACACTTTACATATGATAAGTTAGAGTATATTCACTTGTTTTGTGTTGACCTGTAACATAGTTGGACACCAATGACTGATTCTATTACATCACTCTAAACATTTCTTGCAAGCATGTCATGTTTCGTCAGTTTGCTTACAACTTTGCAAGCCGAATCTATTAATGACATGCTGCATGATGTTAACAAATCAAGTTTTCCCTTTTGCTAACCACTTTGGTGATTTTGTCAAAATAAAAACAAGCAATTTCATTGTATTCATTTTCCAAAAAGACTTGTGTTTTCCAATTCTTGTTTGGGCACGCACCAATCTTTAAAAAGAATCTTTACAAATTGCAGACATGCCTAGTTTACCTGTCATGAGATGCAGTTGCCACTGTTGCCTTGCATTTGTTTTTACTGAGCCCTTCCTCCATAAAAGAGAAATTATTTTGCCAACAGCTTTTCTTCCTTCAATTGAAAAGCAATTATTTTGCAACCTCCTTTTATTTTTTTCAATTGAAGAGCAATGATGTTTCTAACATTCTTTTCTTCCTTCAATTGAAGAGCAATTATTTTCCAACATTCTTTTCTTCCTCAAATTGAAGAGCAATTATTTTCCAACATTCTTTTCTTCCTCAAATTGAAGAGCAATTATTTTTCAACCTATCAGATGATTGAAAGATCCTATTCCTGTATATTCAAGCAAACCAACACAATGTTGAAAAAATTGCCTAAGGGTGATGAATGAAAAATAATGTAAAAGAATCAGTCATGAATAGGGATGAACAACTGACGTTATTTTCTCTTACAGATAGGTTTAGCGCTATATTTAACCCTTTACCCTATGGGAGATGACTGTCATCCTATGGGCGAAGAATGTAAATCCAGATCAGCCCGCACATCTGTGCTGTCCGATCAACATCTACACCATTCGCTTTTATATGATCTCATTAGGATATTTCTAACCAAGAAGCAAACAGTGCAGATCCTGATCAGATGGCACTGCATGTGCCAGCTGATCTGGATCTTTAATTTTCGTACGCATGATAAAACTCGTAAATATGGAGTAATGGAATGAGCATGTTGTTTTGAAAATGATTGAAACAATGCTCAAAGGCAGGAGTGATTTGGATTACCATAACCAATATAATTTAGTTACAAATCTTACAGTAACTTAAATCCTCTCATGATACCCTTTACCTAAAAGAATTTAAAATGTAGTTAAAACTTACTCCAGTAAAAATAGTTATACAAAGCAGTAATATGAAATAGTTGTGATTTATACCTGTCTAGACTTAAAATGTACTGGGATTGCTAAAAACAACAGACAACATAATGTATTTTTTAATCAGATAAGGGGTTATCCTCATATAACATACAAATATAATTAAAATGGCCAAGTTTGTTTTTTTGTCTTTCAAATAGTAAGTATGCTATTTTCACGCAAGTCAGTCTGCAAGCCCAACATTTCAAAACATTAGTTAACAACTGACACTTGATGGAAATTTAATTACCATATTATGTCAGAATAATTTCCCTTAACTTTCAATATTTCTCACGTCTTCATACCTTACTCACACTATTCTGCAAACTAATGTTTGTGTGTGTGTGTGGAAAAAACATATTAAACTCAACATCATGCTTAGTAACTATTCTAACAGCTAGTTTCAATCTTCAAGACTAATGCACTAACAAACTGTCTCTTTGATTACATTGTATCATCTATGCATATTATGAAATGCAATGTAATTTTCCACTGTGTGCTGTTCTATAAGACTGTGAAATCTCCTATGACATATTATATTTCAAAAAAGTAATGGTCCTATGTGTAAATTTTAAAATAGTTCAAATAGTTTAAAATAGTTTTAAAACAGGTCCTATGCAATAATCATATTGCAAAATTTGATTCATTTATATTCAGGCATGAAATTTCATGGAACCAGAAACAAAATCATTTTTGTTGGTTCTTAAAGTTGTGGTTTTCTACTTAATAAATTATCAATACATGTATCTATAAAGTTCTATACTTGTGGTAGATTTAAATTCTTGGACCTGTTTGTCCACAAAATCCATGGAAATTATAGTACCACATGAATATTAATGAGTTCATGAGTTTTCTGAATTATTAAACATCTACACAATACTGACCGAGATAAAGAATTTCACATCTATGCAAAGCTGTAATACTATGTCAACTTTATAATTAAATTTTACATTTATGCAATGTGCAATGTTCTATGAGATTTAATATTCAAAGCTATGTAATGATCAATGAGCTGTTATGATTTTATGAGTGTTAAATGAGATTTAACCCTTTATTCCATAGAATATAGCTGTGTATCCCTGAGCGAACAGTTTAGATGCAGATCAGCTGGCACATAAGGACCTACCCAGCGTTTGCATTTTGATTCATTAGGTTATTTCTGACTTATGTGCTGGCTGATCTGGCACACTTTTGCCAATGCAAGGTGTATCGATGGAGTAAAGGGTTAACTATTTTGAACATCTATGGGATGCCTTTTAAGATGAAATATTTCACATCTTTTACAGACTATTTGAGATGAAATATTTTACTTTTATGCCATGTGCCATTTCCTGTAAATAGCAACATTTTACATTGTTTGAAGTTCTTATGAGATTAAATAATTTATATCTATTTAATGCCATTTGAGATAGTGGTAAATATTGAAATTGTATGGAAAGTCCTTTGTGATAATGTTTGACATTTATAGAATGTCTTATGAGATGAAATATTTCACATCTTTGCAATTTTGTCCTATATTAAATGAAATATTTCACATCTTTGCAATTTTGTCCTATGAAATGAAATATTTCACACCTACGCTAATGTTCTATGAAATGAAATATTACACACCTAGGCAAATGTCCTATGAAATGATATATTTCACACCTGTGCAAATGTCCTATGAAATGAAATATTTCACACCTATGTAAATGTCCTATGAGATGAAATATTTCACATCTATGCAAATGTTCTATGACATGTAACATTTGACATACATGTGATTCCCTAACATGCAATGGCCTACCAGACTTGATACTTTACAGCTACAATAAAGTTCTAGTGATATGATAGCAAGACATGGTAGCAGATACAAGCTGTATCACTTACTTCGAAAGGATTCAAAAGATTTCCCTGAAAATATGTTTATATACATATTTACAGACACTGACTTTCTCTTCATATTGTCAACTCAAAACAAATAAAGAGATTTGTAATTTTTCAGACACCTGTGCAAGATCATCTCTGAACAGTCTCAGACAACCATCTTCTAAATATTAGACACCAGTCCTTATATTTTACTTTATTATATGACTTAAAAATCAAACCAAGTCTGCAATAGTTTGATATTTGTTGTGTTTGTTGGCTTTTAAGTTCCTTTTCATCTATTTACAGTTGTTAACTATTTTTCATTCTTAAATGAAAACGATCCCCCTATTTAGAACACTTTTGCCTAGTGTCAAAGTAGTCTTTGCAGTACTGTTTCAATATATCACAAATGGTGTTTCAACCTAAATGACCATAAAGAGAAGATACAAGATTGCATCAGTTTCTTAGTATAACCCTTTCCTCTATAGATACACCTTTATTGCATGGGCAAACAGTGTAGATCCAGATCAGCTGGCACATCCATGCCGTCTGATCAGGTTCTGCACTGTTCGCTTTTTGATTTGTTAGGTTATTAGACCAAAATGCGACCAGTGCAGATCCTGATTAGATGGCACAGATGTGCCAGCTGATTTGGATCTACACTGGTTGCACATTTGATAAAATGGGTATATATGAAGGAAAGGGATAATTTGTAAAAACTGGCTCCCGTGACAAAAAAGTGACATAATTTCATGCCAAAGATATCAATTCAGTGTACGCTAACTAAAAACTACAACATGAAAAAGTTTTATAACTAAAGGTATATGCAGTCTGGTGAAACAATATATAACTTACATTGACAGTTGTACTACCATACTGAACCTACAGGAAGCATTGTATTAGATGGCGAACAATGCAGAAAATGTCCATTTTCATTTTCAATAATAAAGTCTTAATATATTGGTCAGTGCATGGCCAAGTTTTCTTACTTTATTTAATTTACATTATGCTTTATGAATATTTCTATATTATGTAGAAGCTATCCCTATCAGACAAATGATGTACTAAGCGCTTTAAACCTTTCCTCCATAAATACACATTTTTAGGCATGTGCGACCAGTGTAGATCCATGCCATCCGAGCAGGATCTGCACTGGTTGCAATTTTGCTCAGAAATAATCTAATGAATCAAAAAGCAAACAGTGAAGATCCTGATCTGGATCGGCACGTGCTGGCTGATCTGGATCTACACTGTAAGCCCACGCAATAAAGGTGTGTCTATGGAGGAAAGGGTTAAGTGTTAATGTAAGAAGACATAAAGAATACATTAACAGATTCAACTCATATTAATAAACTCAGAAAATAATACAAACTAACTGACTAGCTATTGACAACAATGAAAATCATACAAACATTTAAAACTTAGTTTCGTTAAAAAGGAAAGTTTGTATTAGGTAAACTCTTTACTCTATACATACACCTTTATTGTTTGGGTGACTGTGTAGATCCAGATCTGTGCTGTCTGATCAGGATCTACACTGCTCACTTTTAGATTCATTAAGGTTTTTCTGACAAAATACAAGCAGTGCAGGTCCAGATCTGACAGCACAAATGTGCCAGCTGATCTGGTTTTACACTAGTAATTAATGCATTAAAATGTGTATATATGGAGTAAGGGGTAAATCAAATAAAAGTAAATAAAGTTTGAGATAATCAAGCAAAACTATGGCTACAGGATGAGAGAGTTGAAGGTTACCTTCCAGGCCAGGTCTATCTCCTAACATGTAAAATACAGACAAAGGTGTGAAACATACCAAACAAACTTAATGTGACACATTTACTGCTAATTAGAATTCAGTAGGAAATTGTACATTTATATTTATTTCAACAATTAACAATAAATACATGTACTACACTTATCCTGTATGTATCATTATATGTGCCAGTATGTTATATTATAACTCCGCCCTAATTTACACTCCCATCCTTCTCAGATTGACAACAGTGTGAAAAATGGGAAATGGATAGCAAAGATCAGGACAATGAAACTAGACTAATATATTATTTTAATAGTAGTTGTAGATTATTTTCAACATAAAATGCAAGAATGATTGTAAATAAATAAGTTTTAATGAAGGTTTACTTTTCATATACAAATTTTTACAAAAATAGCACACCCTCCCCAGCCACCGCTACTTTCACTGGCAAACTGCATAGCACCTAGGCATCTATAATAGGATGAATTATAAACGTCTTGTCAAAATGAGTAAACAAAGCATGGAAAGCAGTCTCTAATCTCAAGCTTCCCATTGTTCATTCCTTTGACTGTGCTCATTTTTAACCAATCAGATTGCCAAGATCTGAGGCTGGTCTCAATTTTTTATTTTAAAACCTGGACGAGACCAGCTTATGTCATAACTGTATGATTTCATGGAAAACTAAGACCATTTTAAAAGCCTGGTACCTGCTAATCTTATACATGTACCGTCATTGTTCGAATAGAAGCCACACTTATGTATAAGCCGCACCGCCCCAAACGTGATAGAACAGATGAAAATGGCTTAACACAATGTATAAGCAGTCAAACCTGTGTATTAGCCGCACCCCCAACTTTTTACTTCCCAATTCTGGGGGAAAAAGTGCGGCTTATATTCAAACAATGACGGTAATTGTATGTTTTCAAGGAGAATCTAGACCAAACCTCCAGCATTTAGTTTTCTTTTTCTCTGTTTGTTTCTAATCTTGAAAATCAGGTACATTGTACCAGTAAATGTCAATTTATACACATATGATCAAGCCAAAGTTCAACCACAACAACACTGTTGGGATTTTTTTGCAGTTTCATTAATTAAAAAAAACTAGACAGAATTTCCAAAATATCATATTGACATGGACTAACATTTCACAAAACTTCAATAGATATACAATGTATATATTTTTATATAATTAAAAAAAATATAAACAAAGGCTGAGGAGTATTGAATTGTTTTCACATTTTGATTACCAGCTCATGAAATTTGGAGCTGGGTTCAAGCATTTTTTTATGACTGGTTACCCAGTATCTATTTTTGAACGAAATCTACACGAAAGGCAAATTTTGATAGAACAGCTCATGAGTTAAGGAGCCAGGTTCAAGCACCACCATTTTTTTCTGAGACTAGTTTCCCAGTATCTATTTAGGATAAAATCTACAGGAAAGGCAAAGCGTGGCACACAGTCACTCCAGGCAGGTGGACAAAATCTTGATTGATTTTGCAATCTGTGAAACTGTATAAATCATTTGTAAAAGTAAAAAGGGGTAACGGTTTACAATTTTTCAATGCTTTCATGGCAGCATGCTGTTAACTTTATCTCAGTTTAAATTTGTTTAACTCAGTTTAAATTAGTGAAAATGTTTAATCTGTCATTACATATTTTCCAGGCTTAAAATGAAACAAATACCAGTACATAATATATGACAAAGCACCGACTGTAAACATTAACCTGATAAAAGCAGTGAATTTATGAATTTAGTTCAATCATTGATGACCGATATTAATAATTATTTAGAACATTAAATATGATATAAAGTTCCAAACACTTGCCACAAGTTATGAATTTCATGCAAAAAAAAAAGAAAAATAACTTTCTGAAGAATATAATTTACTTTTCATTAAAAGTAAGAAATGCAGAATAAAAATATCCAATAACTTTTTTTTATTTACAATACATGTTATAAATCAATGTTTACTTTTAATGTTGTTTGATTTGTTTTTAGTTTTGGCCATTTGTAAAAAATTACATGTTTGCAGTTGCTCAATTAAAAATGCAAACAATATTTTTAAGGACAGCCTTATTTTTATCTTTATTTATTCACAACTTTAACAACAACATTTTTTTTCTCTTTCATTAGAATCATTGGAACCCAATACACTTTTCTGAACCTAACATCAACTTCTCCAAAACACAAGTTCTTAAAACACAACTTACTGGCAATTTAACACTTTACTCCAAATACAGGTTTTATCAAAAGTGTGACCAATGTAGATCCAGATCACATCTTTGCCATCTGATCTGGATCTACACATTTCACTTCATAGTCAGAAATAACCTAATGAATCTGAAAGCAAACAGTGTAGATCCTGATCAGGTGGCACAGATGTGCCAGCTGATCTGGATCTACAGTACTGGCCTATGCAATAAAAGACATATATATGGAGTAAAGGGTTAAAAAACAATGGAATTGGTTATAGAAACTTTTACATGTGTTACAAAATTGTTATTGCACATTACAGTAATAACAGTTTGATTATTGTCATGCATGGACTAGGCAATTGGTTAATATGGTACAACACTTTACATGCATCTGTTACCTTGGATATTATGAAAGGCAATTGTTTCCACTGCAAAACCATGACACAAGTTGTTAGTTTTGTTTGATGGTGTTTTTTTTCTAAGAAAAGTTTGTTCATATGTGCCCAGCCAAGATGGTGACTACACTGTTGACATTAATTGTTTAATCCTGTTAAATTGCTAACAATAATCCTCTAGCATAGAAATAGTTCAATTTGAAGCAAATAATTCATTATATAGATAATTGTAAATACAGTAAAACCCCACTTAGACCACCCAAAAGTTCACACCCCTTCATCATTAAAACTAATACTTTATCATATTTTACAAATTTGCATCACAAAACCAAGACCATTCCACTATTTGGACCATTTTTAAACCTTTACTCCAAGGGATTCGGGTAAATTTCCATGGGCGACCAGTGTAGATCCAAATCAGCCTGAACATCAGTGCAGTCTGATTATGAACTGAACTGTTCTCTTCTTGGTTAGAAATGACTTTAAAACTCGAAAAGCAGCCAATGTAGATCCTGATCAGACTGCTTGGATGTTCAGGCTGTTATGGATCTACACTAGTCTTACATGGGATAAAAGTTGCATACATGGAGTAAAGGTTTCACAAGTCCCAACTGTGGTCCAAGTAACAGAGTTTTACCTACATCCATTACAGTTCACATATTTCTGCTGTTACGTGTAAAAAATTTTGTGACAGCAATTGTTAGGTGTATGAAAAAGAAAAGTTTGCGAAGCAATGACATGAGTGTATAAACTTTATCCTTTAATCAGTAGTAAGATAGTGTAGCTCTGTGATATGAACACACTGCTGTATTAAAGTTTTTATAACATTACCCCACCCACCTGCTGGTCCATGAAGTAGAGTTCCGCCTTCGCTCGCTCCTCTTCTGTTACCGGGATACCATCTATAACCATCAGATTCTTCAAACGGTACACAAGCAACGGTCGATGTAAATGTCGACGAGCAGTCTGCAAATCAGATTAAATCATTACTTCCTTATGACAACAGTTATTTTCTGAAAACCTTTCCGGGTTTAAAATGTTAATTCATCGCCTAAGTGGGAAAAAGTGTATAGGTACCATTGAAATAAGACGGAGTTACAAAACTTTTGCACCAAGGTGATTTATTACATGTATAACTCCATAAAACACAGTCATATTCAAGTTACCAGTTATCGTTCTATTGTGTCAAATACTTTTTTATCACTTAAAATTCTTTTTTCTTGGAAATACATTTTACACAGTTTTTAAAGCTAAACAGCAAGCAAATATAAAAATAATAAATAGCAGAAAAGAGTTTTAATTTATTCAAATATTCTTTTAAATAGGAAAAACTTAAAACTTTAAACCTTTATCAATAGGCCTTTTATCCCATCAGTTCTATCTGATCTGGATAAACACTGTTCACTTTTAGAACCACTTGGCTTTTTCTGACCAAAGAGCAAACAGTGTGATCTTAACTACACTGCCTATGTGATAAAGGGCATATCGCCATGGTAGAGTAAAGGTCAGAGGACAGTAAATAGAAAAGCCTGTCGCGGATTGGACAATTTTGTCGAGGGACGATTCGGGCTTACTTTATTTTCAAAGATTCCTTGGCCAAAACTAGAGAGAATAAAAATAAATTTTATTTTAAAAAATGTAAAATGACTTTAATTATATACTTTAAAATCAAAATGATTTTTTAAAACACTGATTGAAAGGTGATTTGTGGCACTTTAATGAAGTTGGTACTTTCCTTACTTTGGGTTGAAGATTTGTTTACATTCTGGGGGTGATTACTTTCGGTTTAAAATGCTGAGAGAATGAACAGGTGAAGACCCTGATTTCTGGCCATTTTTGATTTGCCCAGGAGTGCCACTTTGCAAATCTGTTGTAGTTTTGGGAAAAGTCGTGTAAACTAAATCACAGGAGGACAAAATCTTATAATGTAAGTCTATGGAAAACTATTTAGTGGTCTCTGACCTAAAGGCGTAAATTTACAAGAAACAGAACAAAACAGACAGCACTCATACACACAGGTTTGAATGTAATATGGGTAATAAAATACTGCAGTATGATTGTAAAGTGAAAAACAGAAAATAGCATGCATATATCATGTTCACAGACGTCAGAAAAATTGACACAGCAATATGCCAAGCAGGGCTTATGCTTTTATTGATTTTTTAAAGAAAAATATATAGTAAACCCACATTTTTAAAGCTTATATACTGAAACAGAATAACCACAGAATAATATACAACTTTTCATATAAGCTACAAGTTTAAGTTTTTACTACACAAATTCAAAAAAAAGAGGAACATTTGCAATTTTATTACACAAAAGTTATTGGAAAAATGATATTTAATAATTTTTAAAGATATGAAATTCAGATAACTTTAACACTTTACTCCTTATAAAGGTTTTATCACACGTGCGACCAGTGTAGATTCAGATCCGCCTGAACATCTGTGCCATCTGATCAGGATCTACACTGTTCACTTATTGGTCAGAAATAACATAATGAATAAAAAAGCAAACAACGTAGATCCACACCAGATGGTATGGATGTACTGGCTGATCTGGATCTACACTGTTCACCCATCGATAACAGTAACATCCCATGAAGTAAATGATAAATAAAGTATCAATTTACAGTTACATCCCATGAAGTAAAGGATTAATAAAGTATCAATTTACAGTTACATCCCATGAAGTAAAGGATTAATAAAGTATCAATTTACAGTTACATCCCATGAAGTAAAGGATTAATAAAGTATCAATTTACAGAAAAATAAATTAAAGCATAAGCTATGCAAATGTCAGATGAAAAACTACTGTCATCATTTCACTGTAAGATATTAGGGCCAAAGATCATTATCAACTGAGATTGGAGACCAGTCTCAAATCTCAAGCTTCTGATTGGTTGAAACAGTGACCAGTCTCTATTTCAGCCAATCATATATTTGAGATTTAAGAGGGGTCTCCTGATTTAGTTTTATGATCTTGGGCCTAGGATTAGATGAACTGAAACGATTATATTTGACAAGCCATACATTATTATAATGGAATACGCAGATATTTCACTTACTTTAACAAAGGACCATGCCTTTCACAAACAAAAACAATAAAAGTTTAGTAAAAGTATCAATAAATTCTAAGATGAAGTTTGATGTGATTTTATGCAAAAAAAATAATGCCCTTTTTTTTGAGCCAAATAATTATACCCATTTTCGTACTTTTTTTTCAAAACCTCCAACCTTTTCAAAGTACATATATTTATGACCTGGAGTATCAGAAAAAGCTCACATATATGGCATGCATTTAGAAGTTTGATTTTCATTGTGACTCATGACATACTATACTGGAATCTGTTCAGAAAAATGCATGAAAACATTAATTTTATGTTGAATATTTTTTATAAAGCTTAACCCTTTACTCCATGAATATGGCTTATATCTCTTGAAAGACCAGTGTAGATCCAGATCAGGCTGCATTCATCCTAGTGCCAAGGTTATAAAGCTGAGATTGGAAACCAGTCTCAAATCTCAAGCATCTGATTGGCTGAAATGGCGACTGGTCGCCATTTCAGCCAATCAGATGCTTGAGATTTGAGACTGGTTTCCATGCTCAGCTTTATAACCTTGGGCACTGGATTTAGACTTTTCACTTTAATATTCATCAGGTCATTTCTCATCAAGAAACAAATAGTATAGATCCAGATCAAACTGCATAGATGTGCTGACTAGAGCCAGATCTACACTGGAGGCCCAAGTGAATGAAGGCATATCATGAAGGAAAGGGTTAAAAGCATGCAGTACATGAAGCTCCGTAAAAATGATTAACAAGTCTGTTCCAGTAATGATACTGCAATCAGCATTTGACACAAACATGTACACAACAAACACACATAATCTTTGCACTTTTTTTTTCACCCTTTCCTTTACAGACTCACCTTAATTGCTAGGGCGAACAGTTTAGATCCAGATCAGCCGGCACATCCGTGCCGTCTGATCAGGATCTAAACTGTTCGCTTCATGATTCATTAGGTTATTTCTGACCAAAATGCGACCAGTGCAGATCCTGATCAGACGGCACGGATGTGCCGGCTGATCTGGATCTACACTGGTCGCACATGCGTAAAAATGCGTATATATCAAGAAAAGGGTGATGGGGCTAAGCTTAGAGGCCATTAAATAAACATGACTGCTGGTTATGCCTGGACATACTCTGTTGATTGCTATGTTGCCAAGTTAAATTCTAGATTCTATGTCATAAAATT
This sequence comes from Corbicula japonica, assembly GCA_038501625.1. Taxonomy (NCBI): domain Eukaryota; kingdom Metazoa; phylum Mollusca; class Bivalvia; order Venerida; family Cyrenidae; genus Corbicula; species Corbicula japonica. The sequence goes on along the minus strand of JAZAYU010000069.1, from coordinate 1,402,059 downwards.
AATTCCCAAAATAAGCGAAAGGTAACAAAGAGTTACTCATTTTTTAATTTTTTTTTTCATAAACATAGTTTACATCATCCATAACTATGGAATTCAGTATACCTGTAGCAACACAAATAACTTATCTGTTGTTAATTCTATTAAAAGGTAATAAAACCACAATGAACAAAATTATTTTAAGAATATTTGCATGATTCATAGTGATTGAAAAATTGAGAAAAGTGGGAATAGTTTGTTTCCACATGGACTGGAAAAAATGGGCACAACTGAGCTGTGGATAAGTGTCAGTGGTTAGGAACATATAAGCACTAAATATATGCTAAACATACAGATAAGACATTACAGAAAAAAATCTCCCACAAATTACTATTACCAGTCTGTTGTCTAAAGACATTTAATTTTAAATAAAATTTAATTTTTAATTACATATATAACGTTAGAATTATATCAACATATTTTGTTAGGATTAAATTGAGTAAAGGGTGCCACTCATGATGTCCCTTGTCATTTACTGTATAAAGCAATTATTACTTACAGGGTTATTAACAACAGAGATCTCGATCAAATTCTGTAGATTGTCCAAGTTCTCCAGCTCTCCTACCTCCTGTAAATACATCGCATAACATTAACCCTTTATGGGTTTATCACATGTGCGAACTGTGTAGATCCAGATCAGTAGGCATATATGAGGCACGCCACAGGAAAAGGTACCTTCGGGAATTTGACGTCAATCCTTGAAACGACGTCATAAAGTTGAGCAGACAACATTAATTATTATGCAATTCGCGGTAAAAATACCATTTTATTGTTAAAATGTGTAACAAAATCACTGTTTTGTTATGAGAAAATAATAGAAATTTGAAAGTTCTTTCTAAATATAGTAACAACAAAAATGACACAAAAATGACCCGAAGGTACCTTGTCCCGTGGCGTGCCTCATATTATGTTTCATCTAATAAGGATCTACACTGTTCTCTTCTTGCTCAGAAATAACCTTATAATCAACAAGAGATGTTTGTAAACAAGAAATGCCCCCCCAAAATGCCAACTGGATAGTTATTTGCTGTTATTTAACTGAAGGTCACTGTGATCTTGACCTTTGACCTACTGACATCAAAATCAATAAGGGTCATCAACTTGTGATGACTTACCTCCCTACCAAATCATAGAACTCTATGTCAAATAATTGTCTAGTTATTGATCAGACAAGTTTGGTTATGGACAGACTGACCAACATGTGCAAAACAATATATATTCGCTACTTGGAGGGGGGGGGGGCATAAAAAGCATACAATGTAGATCCTAATCAGACAGCACTAATGTACGGACTGATTTGGATGTTGTATGAAACTAAACTGCTGGATACACTTGCTCAATTTTCAATTCACTACATATCGAAAAATTAAAATTTTGTCACTAGTTTAATCAAGTAATATCTTTAAAAAAATATATTGCTGGCAAAAATGAAACAACAAGAGTTAAAATCCCGTACTTACTGCACCACAAAAGAGACCATACCTGTATCCTGTTAGATCCAAGGTAGAGCCTCTGTAGATTTTCGAGACAGTTGAAGTACACGAGTTCTCGGAGTCGATTCTCCTCCATATGAAGCTCCTGTAGATTCCATTGGTTGATAAATGAAGTCTCGTTCAGGTTCTTGATCTTGTTACGGTCCAGCACGAGTTCTCGTAAATCATGGAGGCACTCTAAACCCTCCACTTTCTGAATCTCATTGCCTAACATACAAAATAAAATGAGAAATAGCTGTTAAATAACTCTTTACTTTCAAGATACACCGTTTATCTAAAATTTTGCGCAATTTATAAAAAGAAGTGCTATATATTCTGGATGGCATGGGTCCAAGGTCTTAGAATTGAGATCTGAATAATCTAACCTACAGTCACTCTGTCCTGATAAGCTGAAACAAACTATTGGTTAAAATATTTTCTATCCCTAAATAACTGTGAACTGATTACAAATTATCCCAACCTCACAAACAATGGTTGTATGGCTGCAAATTATTGCAGTCTGTAAGTTTACCTATTACTGAGTAGAGTTTCAAGTCGTGTACCAAGATCATAAAACTGAGACTCGAGTCAGTCTTGGATCTCAAGTATCTGGTTTGTTGAAATGAAGACTAGTGTCCATTTCAACCGATCTTGGGGCCCTGATGCTTGAAAATTGAGACAAGTTTCCAATTTAAGTTTTATGATCTTGTGCAAAGATTACCTTGAAGAAAGAGAGCTTTTAGTCCTGTTAGTCTGCTCAACTGTAAAGCACCCATATCTTTTATACCATTATACCTGAAATACATACATACATACATGTACAACTGCAAGTTCAGGGCCTAAAACTTTTTGTTATATTTATTTCCAAGATAAACTATTTTAACGCAATAACAACAGCATTCTGCATATACAATATAACAGAATATAATTTTGCTTATATATGTAATTCAAGGCTGGAATTCTACATATTCAATTCTTAGACATTGCATCTAAAATACAGCATGTACTAAAAGAAAAAAAATTAACTTGTACATATTAAAAACATACACACTTTCATTTATCTAACAACATAACAAACTAGAATATGGAGTAACAGGGAACACATGTGTCACCTAAAAATGCACTTGAAAGCGGCATAACTCAAAAAATTGTGAAACTCGAGTTAGCATTCTTGTTATCTCTGGCTGATGACGACAAAAACACTGCCAGACAATAGGATCCCTATGTGTCTACCTGCTATAGCAAGCGACAGAAAATACTTGTGCTCCAAACATAAGATTTTGGAGTGAAAAATAAATTCTATTTACACGGATGAAAATAAAGATGACTAACCCTAAGTGTAGCACTTCTAGATTTTCTAGCACTGGCGTAAGACTGGAGTCGGTATTGTAGAGGTCCACGCCGTTGCGTAGAGAGGTGCTGCTATTATTAGACACCATCTTCTGCTTGTTTGGCTGTTTCTGCTTTGGCATGACACACTCGATACGATTGTGGTTCAAACATAATACCTGAAACAATATGTTGTTATATAAACAGTATTATTATTATCAGGATCTGCACTGGTCGCATTTTGGTCAGAGATAACCTAACAAATCAGAAAGCAACAGTTTAGATCCTGATCAGACTGCACGATATGATTGTGGTTCAAACATAATACCTGAAACAGTATCTTGGGGATTCAGTGAAATACTATCCTGTCTCTTTCTTGCTGATTTAACTGAAGGTGCCCTAGTCTTGGAAAAGTCTCTGTGCATTTTGCTTTTAAGTGCTATCAGCTACTTGTTTTACAATGAATGTGTTTGCAGTATGTGTTTGCATGCAAGATTGCTAAGAATTGGTTTGAAATAATTACCAAGACAATGCTCTTGAGAAACCTGGCTTGGCAAATGTGAGGTTGGTGGATCCGGTAACTTGGTTAAAACCCTCAGTGGCAAATACACTGCAACTCCATTATATCGTGGACCTCGCGGTCCAAGCCTGCCAACCGCAATATAAACGCAGCGCGATATAAGTACATAATCGCGCTAAAACAAGGAGAATTCATTTGTTTTTGCTGTCAGATGCATGTATACCGCAGTGTTGAATAATTAACCCGCCATGAAATCTACAGGTACTTCAGGGAGTACGTTCCGTGCTGGACAAATGTTTTAAAACAATTTTTTTTGTATAATTTATTAAGATTTATTTTTAATAAAAAGAAATTAATTAATGTACAAAACAAAGATAGCCGTTATCAAATTACAATTTCCAAAGGTGGTATTATTGTTTTCGGTACTTTCAACTGATCGAAGATCTGTTGGTCTGTCATGGTCGGCGATGTTAGTTCGTCGTCGTCCTTCGTTTACCAGCTTGATATGTTGATGAGCAGGTAATGTCAAAACAACAAATTGTTTTGACGTTTCCTACTCATGTCTATTATGGTCAACAACTTGCATTAATTGTTTCTAATTTGCGGTTTGTCTCGTGAACAAAATTCTGCCAGTAACGTATCAGCTTGGTGGTTTTCGCACCTATTGTTCATCACAAAGGGGGTTTCATGTCAAATCAGAAGCAACAGAATTGTAAAAAAAACTTTCATCTATTGTTTGATGTTAAATTGTATCTGCTGGTGAAAGTGTACATCGCCTCTTAAATCCCTGTATACAAAATGTAATAAACAGCTTTCACCGATAATGACATAATACAACATGGAAAAAGCGTGTGTTTTGTGAATTTGTCGCCAACGTTGATTTAATCATTTGATCTTTTTTTACCACCCACGAAGAATGAACATACATATACATTGTAAATGTACAAAAAATTGGGATCCACGGACCAGCGCGATATATTGGATATCGCGATATAACGGAGTTGCAGTTTGTCACCGACTGTCCAAAGAATGTATCCTTGAACTATAAATTTTGAGCTCTCTCTTTCTCTCTGTAGTTTGGGTAAGTGAGAACAGTGTATGCATCTGTTTTTTCTAATATGCACATTCTCCACAATTTTATTTAAAAAAATTGAGTTTATCCATCTTATGAAAATCCACTTAATGATCATTTTATAGCTGATACCAGATAGCACTGTTGTAAAATATACATTGTACTAAAATTGCAAATGTTTATATTCTACAAAAACTTTTAGGCATTTACCCAAAAATTTGTTGTTGTTTTTTAACATAGCACTACTGCCCATCAAGTCCTCTTAAAATGAAATGGTTGATTAATTGGTACCAATTAGCAATATATGCAGTACTTACCCTGAGATTAGGAAGGTTGATTAATCCGCTGAAAGACGTGAGGTTGTTGTGTTCTAAATTTACACTGAAATAGACATTGATTCCCTAGTACAGTGTTTGCTATTTTAAGACAGGACTAAAAGTTTATTCTGATATTCTACATAACTGCATATGGTTTTGTTGCAAAATTTGATTAACCCTTTCCTGTATAGATACACCTTTATTGCTAGGGCGAACAGTTTAGATCCAGATCAGCCGGCACATCCATGCCATCTGATCAGGATCTAAACTGTTCCGGTTTTTATTCATTAGGTTATTTTTGACCAAATTGCAACCGGTGCAGAACCTGATCAGACGGCACAGATGTGCTGGCTGATCTGGATCTACACTCGTCGCACATGCGTAAAAATGCGTATATATCAAGGAAAGGGTTAAATTATATATTTACTCCAACAATTTGTATAATTTTTAAGCAATTTTGTCAGTCCACATTTGACTATTATAAGGAATGATGTCAACTCCCCAGAAACATTTATTTTTTAAACAATGTGGTAAATACATAAAACAACAACCATGTTCTGTAAAAGTATACCTCCTGAGATTGAGGAAGACATCACCGGCCCCTAGGTCAACGATCCTGATACCACTGCTTGGCAGGTCCATCTCTCGTACTTCCAGGAAGTTAGAGTGACCCAACTTCTCCGCCACAAAATCTGGCGTAAGTCGGCCACCAAACATGTCCTTTGCATTGTTCCCCTCTGTGGCTTCCTGAACAAGACATAGATAAAATGTTGTGTTTTGGCAATTATTTCTTCTCGAAGGGTAGAAAAAGAAATTCAAACTCATTGCCATTTAACACCATAAAATAATAAAGAGTCACTAAACCCAAAATAATACCTCTCATTTAAGATAAATCTCATGGACATAAATGATGTCATGTTTTGTGCATTGCGCGTCACAATTTGTAAACCATTAAGTTATATTTTAAAGGGAAATTGTGAAAATTTCAGCAATCAAATCATAATTATGAAGAAAATTACCCCCTTATGTGTAGACAAAAATCTGTCATCTTGAGTTCAGCGCTTGGTTCCCATAAAAACAATTTACCCTTAATGCCAGATTGTTCCATCTTCCCCACGCACTTATATGAGATACTCAATATACGGTTCGGGAATTGGCAAGTCATCTATTTAACACTATCTTAACAACACTTAAAAATCCTTATTAAGATTCAAGCCTAAGGACTTTTCATAGAGACAACTATAACACCAAAACACACACACAAAAGAAACCAGGCAATCCTTTTGCTGTTAACCCTTTCCTTGTTATGTACGCATTTTTACGCATGTGCGACCAGTGTAGATCCAGATCAGCCGGCACATCCGTGCCATCTGATCAGGATCTGCACTGGTCCCATTTTGGTCAGAAATAACCTAATGAATCAAAAAGCGAACAGTTTAGATCCTGATCAGACGGCACGGATGTGCTGGCTGATCTTGATCTAAACTATTCGCCCTAGCAATAAAGGTGTGTCTATACAGGAAAGGGTTAATTCAGATACTGATTTACATGATAAGAGCATCTGTCTACTTGGTTGATATAAAAGCAAAGAAACTTACAATTGCAGATCCATCTAGAGCCTTGAGTGTTTTCAGATGATAGATAACAAACAGCCGGTAGTTATCGTTGTCGTTAGCCACCGGGTTACCAAACAGGTCAAGGATCACAAGGTTATTCAAGCCCTGAAATATATATAATAATTGTTGATACACATACTGATAGTCTGAAAAACTTGTCTATCTCTAAAAATACTATGAAAAAGATTGGCCACTTTTGCACAAAAATTTATAATTACTTTTCATTATTATTACCTGTGAAGGTGACATGGACCAGCATTTCTGATTGGTTGAAATTAAAATTCTAGTCACCGATTTGTCCAATCACAATCTAGTACCATACAAATGACAAATAAGACCAGTCTCCTATCTGAAGCAGCTAAATCATAAGTTGGAGACCTGACATGGGTCTATAATTTCAGCATCATGATCCAGGCCAAAAAAATGTTTGTACAGAAAAACAAAGTGGCTATGACCAGAAGGTACAACTGATGATAAAAAAAAATTGGGAAAATGTCATGTTAGCATTAAAATGTCATGTAAGCATTCTAAGAACAGAACCAATAACAAAGCTCTTACCTTTAGGAGTTAACTGGCTGCAATTCTGGCCTATCTATCTCAAAACTGACCAATCAGAGTCTCAAATTTTCCAGACTAGCTTTAATTATACTAAGACTTTTACCAAACTAATACTGAAGGAATGTATATTAATCAAATTCTAAAATCTGTGTTTTAACAACTAAAAATAAATACAAATATAAAAATTTTAGGTTAAATTCTAGAAAAAAGCACACCAAAACTGGAAAAATATTAACATAAATTGCTTACCTTTAAATGGAACACATCCCTGATGTTAGTGATCTGGTTATTGCCAATGTACAGTTCCACCAGTGGCGTTAAATTCTGTAGGCCAATGATTGTCGTAATGTTATTATTATCAAGAGCGAGGTAGTGTAGATGCACCAGGTGCTGTAGACCCCCATTGTCTACCGACGTGAGAAAGTTTTGGCCGAGACTGAGTCGTCGAAGCTGAGTCAACTTACTCAGGCCCTCCAGTTTACAGATACAATTGTTCTCAATTGACAACTCTTCTAATTTGTGGCAATTGTCCAAACCCTACAAAGAACACAAGTGATATAAGAAATTTGTCACATAAAAATATTATGTTATATTTTGATTTTTAATAGAAACATGGATTACCTATATTACTAACTCCGGTTTGTCCCTATACATGTACAGTACTGTGAAAGTTTAAGGTTACAAACGAAATGCACGATACACAATATAAGGATGCAAGATACACGATAGACGGACGCACGATACGCGTTAGACGGACGCACTAAACACAGTAGACGCACTACACACGATATTGCCGATTCATATAGTTTATGAATGAGATTTCTAAAAATTTGAAAATGCTATCAAACTATAAGATGAATGGTTGAAATTAAATCACAAAATATTGCAAAAGCAAGTAACTTATTCACTTTGCATGATAAAATATAAAACGCTTGATGCACGATACACACGCACGACGCACGTTAGACGGAGGCACGATACACGTTAGACGGAGGCACGATACACGTTAGACGGACGCACGATAAACACAAATTTTGTAACATTAAAGTTCACAGTACTGTAGTTACTAAGGCTGATATGTATAACGGTCTGTTTGTAAACAACACTTGAATGAAACATGCATTTCTGTAACCAATTCAAATGACAGAAAATTCATTGTTAATTATTTCTCATATATACAAGGTATTTACCTCAATTTTGGTAATATCATTGTTGTTAAAGGAGGCATATTTGAGATGTTCCAACTTTTCCATGTTTGACAGCTTAGTTAAGTGCTGATTGTCCAGGTTCAGTGAAGTTATCTGAAATAAACAGCCAATCCACATCAGGTTTAGGACTTTTTCTAACGGCTATTACAGTAGAAACCTCTCATTTAGGCTATCCCCAAATTAAACCCACTTTTTGCTATTCTGACCACTATTTTTAGGTTGCACTAAACAGTATTTATACCATTTTTCACCTCCAAATTGGAGACCAACCCATAATAATAGACTATTTTTTACAATTTCCAGAGGTGCTATATTCTAAACATAACTAGAATTTGGTAAATTAAATATGATTCAGTTTCTATTAAAAACTATTACAAGCAACTATCCCTTTATTCCATGGGATACGGCTGTTATCTTACGGCGACCAGTGTAGATCAGGATCATCTGGCATATCTGATAAGAATCAATCTGTTCGATTTTTGATTCATTGGGTCATTTCTGACCATGAAGTGAACAGAGTTGATCGTGATCAGATGGCACGGATGTGCCAGCTGATCTAGATCTACACTGTTCACTCATTTATAAAACCTTTATATATGGAGTGAAGGGTTACACAGATACGTACCTTGGAATACCAATGGGAGTCATGATCGCCCACTTTCTCTGGTTTATGTCGACTAGTATTACCCAGGATCTGAGCAGTGGTCAGAAGACTTAACGACCTTGGCTTGTGGTGGTCCGTGCGTGAGTGGGTCAGTAGAGACACCTGGGATATCCGTGATCCTGCTGCCACCCTCAGGGCCGACGATGTTTCCACTTCGGTCACTGACACACCATTAAGTACTGTTAGGGACTTCAGTCGTCCAATGATTCTCAACCTGAGATTATCTGGCTGCCAAAAGTAAACATAAAAGGAGTGATTAGTATAAATATGAAAACACCAACAAAAACAACAACAGAATACTGATTTGCAAAACTGGCAAACATATTGCCTTTGACAAAATATACAAAGAAAAATATCTTTAGAATGACAAATTACATCAATGTAATAACAAATAGTAACATGTGCCAACTCCATATATTATATACTCCTTTTATGTGTGTGCAACCAGAGTAGATCCAGATCAGCTGGCACATCTTTGCCATTTAATCTGGATCTACACTGGTTGCAGCTTGGTCAGAAGTAACATTATGAATCTAAAAGCAAACAGTGAAGAGCCAGATCAGATGGAAAGATTCTGGATCTACACTGTTTGGCCACGCAATAAAGGTGTGTCTATGAAGTAAAAGGTTAAGTATTTATAAAAAGAAACTATAAATGACAATGTACTTATGTGAAAGAATGTGTATAAAAGAAGGCAAGGGATAATTACCTTTAACCAAGGGTTATTGCGGACATCTAGAGTATTCATGTTTGGCATATGTTTCCTCAGTATAGACAGTTCATCCTTTGTGTTAGTCAATTTATTCCAACTCACATCAAGCATTCGCAACTTGTGCAAACTCTGAAATCAAACAAATATATTTTACGTATGATATTGCCCTACTTGGAAGCTAACCCGTACCACAGACATAGAAACAATAAATCTAGCATTTGCAACATGTGCAGACTCTGAAATCAAACAAACATAACAACAAAAAATAAACATCAATAGGTTTTTAATTTGCAGAATTTCTACAGTATATTTTGTTTACTTTTTGTTTTTCAAAATATTTAAAATGTGTATCTCAGTGTAGAGCCTGATAAAATGTGAGTGCTTATCTGAGTCCGAGGTCATGAATGTGTCATTAACAGCATGGTCAATAGTTTGAAAGAAAATAATGCAAGAGTAGATACCTTCATGCCTTCTAATGTAGAAATTTTGTTAAAACTGGCATCCAACTGCTCAAGTCCCTGAAAGAAAATAATACATCAAGTTTTTAATATTTCAATACAAACTCCACTAATCTTACTACTGAACTAACTTTTATTGAACATTTTATTACATGGGATATAGCTGTTTTTCCATGAATGAACAGTGTAGAACCAAACCAGCCACTACATCTGTGCCAACTGATCAGGATCTACACTGTTGGCTTAGGTTATTTCTGATCAAGTTTGTTTTGGTTTTCTGAAGAGCTATCAGCACTGAATAATACTCGTAGCAACCATGGAGATTGAATTCTGGGATTTAAGTAAAAACTAACGATATCTGCTGGTTCATACTGCTGGTTCATACTGTTTTGTTAATAGTTAAAGCAAATGACCTGTCTTTCCATGGTTTAAAATATATGAGAATGACTCAAGATTGGACAGACTATTACCATGGAGACTGATTACTATGATTTAAGGCCAAAGGTCACCTAGTTTTGTGAGACTGTTGTAGCTATCCACCATTTTTTAAGATTCTTGTTGATGCTAAAAATAGAGAGACCTTCATCATGGAGATAAGGCAGGTCAAGATCACATCATACAATGTGTAATAGGTCATCTAGTTTGTGAGATGGCTTAAGCTAACAATAATTTTTTTAAGATTCTAAAGTGCTTATAGAGGCTAAATATAGAGGGACCGTCACCACGGAGATTAGGCAGGTCAAGGTCAAAACTTACCATGTGAGCTAGGTCATCTAGTTTCATGAGATCATTGAAGCTCACTACCAGTCTTTTCAAGTTCTTAAGTGCTTGGAGGGGCTTGAGCTTGGAGAGGCCATTACCATGGAGATAAGGCAGGTCAAGGTCAAAACTTACCATGTGAGCTAGGTCATCCAGTTTTGTGAGATCATTGAAGCTCACAACCAGCCTTTTCAAGTTCTTAAGTGCTTGGAGAGGCTTAAGCTTGGAGAGACCGTTACCATGGAGATTTAGCACCGTGATGTGTTCCAGCTCCTCATGACTCGTTATCTTCAACAACAACTCATCTGTCAGGGCTATCAACCTGTTCAACAAATGAATTTTTTTTCATCTATTATGGTTATTAATGAAAGCTGTTACACATCTTTTAGGTGTAGATAGTGATCAAAGAAACTTTTCCCATCACATTTTCCGTAAAGAATTTCTGAAACTAAACTACATGTCCCATGTTCTAGCCAGCTGGGGTTTTCAAGAACAATGCACCTCTCCTACAAATAATGGACTGGGCCATTCAAAAACATATGTTGCATTGTACACTCTTTTTCATTTAATGCTTAATAAACTTCATTAAGTTTCAAGACACTATCTTCACAAGTGTAGAAAAGGTTCACGTAAGAATCTTTTTGCAACAAACTAACTAAAAGACAAACCCGATGATGACTCCTATAAACCCCCTTCAAACTTCATTTGTGGGGTATAACAAACATAATATATTCAGTGTGACGTACCTAGGTCTAGGTTTACACTGAGGTTCCATGTCGAGAACATCACTGTCCACCATTTTGTCCTCTTCCTGGAACGGTGGATTTGGGAACGTACTGTCCTTGTTGTCTAACAACACTTCGTTGAACAAAGCAAAAGGAGACTTTGGACGCATCTAGAAACCCAGTAATAATAACAATCAGGGCCCAAGATCATAAACCTGAGATTGGAGACCAGTCTCAAATCTAAAACATCGGATTGGCTGAAATTTAGACTGAGGTTGGAGACCAGTCTCAAATCTCAAGCATCAAACTGGCTGAAATGGAAACAAGTCTCCAGCCAATCAGATGCTTAAGATTTGAGACTGTTATCCTGTTTCAGTTTTATAATCTTGGCAAACTTGAGCAAAGAAATACGGGCACAGTTGAGCAAAGAAGTATGTTAACATCAAGTTCTCTATACAGTGGAATTGCAATAATTCAAAACTCTATAACTCGAAATGACAGATTTACTCGAAATCGGCCCCCAGTCCCATGAGTTTTCCTTATATATTTAACTAAAGAAGTTGCGATAACTTGAAACACAATAACTCAAAATTTTCATAAACTGAACATATTATTAAGCCTCTTGAATATGAAATTAGCACAATTGAACATGTATTGACATGATTTTTCAGACTTATCATCTACCAAATTAAAACATTATTCTTACTTTTGTGACATATTCAAATTCCACAATATACTCTGGAAGCACCAGTTCATGGTCGAATATATACCACTCACACTGCCGCGAACTACATTCACAATTGTTGTTGTCTACATTTAACACATCTGTAATAAAAACATAGGTTTTAAAACATCACATATCTTGTGCTAACTTTCACAAATTAAAAATCTGTGTACTAAGTGTATATTTCATGTATTTTGTGACTGTTATTATTATAGTAATGTTCAGTTTTTTGTTTAACTTTACTAAAAAACCAAACTTTACTCAATATATACAGTTCTATGAACGTATAAGGTTACAAACGAAGCGCACGATACACGATATACGGATGCACGATACGCGATAGACGGACGCACTATACACGTTAGACGCAGGATACACGGTACTGCCGATTCATATTATTTGTGTACGAGATTTCTAGAAATTTGAAAATGCTATCAAAATATGAGATGAATGGTTGAAATTAAATCATATAAATTTCTAAAGCAAGTAACTTATACACGGTGCATGATAAAATTAAAAGACGCTTGATGCACGATACACAATATACGGACGCACGATGCACATTAGACGGACGCACGATACACGATAGACGGACGCACGATAAACGCAAATTGTGTAACATTAAACGTTCACAGTACTGTACATATGCAAAATTGTTAAAAGGGACATTGAAAAATTGGTCTCAAAATCAAGGTGGTCTTAATTTCGCAGTGGTCTTAATGAGAAGTTTTACTATACTATATATTCAACATGAACATATAATATTCAAACAATTTTTTTATTATTTTTTATTCTGGTGTCAGAAATGTCAAAAAAAAAGAAATTAAATATCCTTACTTTTATCAATATTGATGCACATTTTCCTTGGCCTAAATACAGCATCTAACTTGGAATATGAGTTTTGCTGTATCCTGAAATACACGAATATAATACACGAAAAAACAATGAGTGTCAACAATGTTTAGGTAATGTGTTGGAGTCGAAGTTCTAACTTTAACTTTTTACTCCATTGAATACGGCTGTTTATTCCATGGATGAACAGGGTAGATTCAGACCAGTCTGCGCATTGTTTGCTTTAAAATTCATTAGGCTATATCTGACCAAATCAGTCTGCACATTGTTGGCTTTTACGGTTGATTCATTAGGTTAGTTATGACCAAAATTCAATCAGTATAGATCCAAATCAGATGGCATGGTTGTGCCAGCAAATCTGGATATACACTGGTCACATGTGCAATAAAACCCTTTCTAGATTAAGATTCTTTTTAGATTCATTCATTCACAAACAAACAATTTAGATCCTGATCAGTCTGCAGGGATATGCAAGCTGATTTGGATATACACTCTGATTTGGATATACACTCTTCGCACAGTGGATATAAGCTGTTTCCAAAGAGTAAAGGGTAAATTGGTTATAACAACTGTAATATTGTTTCTCCATATTTGACCAGAGAAGGAAAATCCAATCATTCCCTAAAGAAAAGATACTGTTCATGTGCTTACACCAGTGACATCATGTCTTCAGGATTGCATACAAACATACATTTGGCGGGAGATCTACAGATCTTCTTTCACACAAAATCAATTTACCCTTAGTGAACGATTTTTCAAACTTCACCTCACACTCATGCAAGATTTATACCTCTAATATAAAATAGGCAAAACTTACAATTTCTCATCTAGAGCTTTGGCATTTTTTCCCAGGTACACCTTGGAAATGACTAGTTGACCTACAAGTGAAGTATCAGGATGGTGTAAATTATTACTGTTTTTACCAAATTACATAAAAACATTTTAAAAACAATATGTGGGTAACAAAAATATACTTTCCTGCAGCAGCAAAATAAAACTTTTATTTAACTTTGTTTGTTTACATCCTTTGAAAATCCCAAATGATTTTGAACTTGATTAAGTTTGGTTTCCTAATATTTCAAATACAATACAGCATTACTTCAACATCTGACATATTCCATTCTGTGAAACTTTTGAAATTCATGACTGTATGCATGATGCAGAATGGACGTCTGAACCCCACAAAAAGGTATAACCTCTTGATCCCCACTGGGGGAGGACCTAACACCCCTCTTACTATTGCTACTTTAAAATATTTATACATTCCTGTATAAATGATAACCTTTTAACTGATTTGGTATGTAAGTTTGGTTTGAAATACTTTCAACTGACTACTTAAGTTGTTGGATGAACGTTTCAAATTGAAGGTTAACTTAAAAAAAATTAGACACAAGTTTTAGAGCAAAATGTACTCAAAATGAGCATTTACCATATTTGAAGGGGCAAAACTCTTGAATTTCTTTGCCCCTGTTTTTCTGTAATAGATGTTGTATCCTGTGTCTGTCTGCCAGACTCAGGCTATTGCTCAAAGGTACAGCACCATCTCGACCTAATTTCTGTAAAAATGAAAATGTCCAACCCATCAATAGAATGTTGGTCAAACTTAATTTTATCAGAAGGCATGCAAATATTAAGTGCTCAGCTTGCAGATATTAACCTTTTACTCCATGCAATGTGGCTGTTATCCATTGAGGAACAGATCAGCTGGAACATCTGTGCTGGCTGATCTGGATTTACACTGTTTGCTTCTTTAATAATAAGGTTATTTCTGACCAAAAAGCAAACCATGTAGATCCTGATCAGATGGCATGGAATAATCAGCTGATTTGAATTTACACTGTTCATGCATGCAATAAAACCCCTTATTTTCTCTAACGGACAGTCAAATAAGCATATGTTGTTGAATACATTTAAAAAATGTTTGCAAAGTCAAGTAATAGTACACTTAGAAATTCTGTCATTCTTACTTTGTAAACATGGGTAGAAAATCACTTTCTGATAAACGTAGGAAACAAAATCCACATTTTACTCACTTTCTGTAGTGTAAAATATGTGAAAATTAAAGCCCGAAAAATATTATTACACCTTAGTAACCAAGATTAAAATACCGTGTAGTTTTCAGCATCCATGAAGCCTTCCTCAAGGATTCTCTCAGGTTCATTACAACCGCCCGGTAACGAGGGGTCCCACATCCAGAATAAATACTCTAGTAACTTCTTGTAAGCTACATTTCTAAAAAACAAAACACAATATCTTATCTTTCAATACAATCACTAATTTGAAAGTAACTTGTTGTAGCAAAAATCACAAATAACAAATTTAAGAATAATAACATCCATGAACTTCATCTGCATTCATTTTTTTTTTTTGAATTGTCATAAAAACGAACCTAAACTGGTCAGTCAGGGGATATTTGTTATACCAATGGTGTAAAGAATTAGCCATTTACTCTGTTGACACAACTTTTATAGCATAGATGAACAGTGTAATCCAGAACAGCCAGTTCATCAGTCTCATCTGATCAGGATCTACACTGTTTGTTTTTAGATTTTTTAGGTTATTTCTGAACAAGAGGCAACCAGCATTGATCCAGTTCAGATGGCAGGGATGTGCCAACTGATCTGGATCTACAATGGTTACATAAGAAAAAACATATATATGGAGATACAAGTTAAGAATTTACATTATTTAGCCCTAAAGCTGAAACACTGACCTATTTGAAATATAGTACTCCCCTTCGGCATCGTCCACTATAGACATGAGTTTTTCATCAAATCTGGCTCTGAGTATACGGTTATGCAAGCGCACTATACGCCGGACCTTTATACCCACAATACCGTGTTCTCGGAAGTCAGCTGCACAGAAACGAGACAGCACAAGGTCATGGCAAGACGTAAACCTGAAATAAGAAATTATCTGGTTTGTATTCAATAAAAATATTTGTAATAATCTGAATTTTTATTTTATGCTTTTCAGTGAAATATAGAATTTTTCCAGTGAAATAAAAATGGTTCAAATATCATTTTTATTTCACTGATTTTTTCATGTTGGTACCCAAACTCACATAACAGACCAAATGAGAACATTTAGAAAGCGGGCTCAAATTTATATATTTGATGTCATAATGTCACATCATAAACAAGCGGTTTTGGTGCCATTTCTTGCAACTATTCTGTCAAAATCACGCAAATTTTGCACTAAAAGCATAAAATAAAAATATATATCTATATGAAAACAAAACTTAATATTCAACCCTTTATGCCATAGATATAGCTTAATTCCCATATGTGACAAGTGTAGATCCAGATTAGCCAGTACATTAGTCTGATCAGGATCTATGGTGTTCACCTTGTGGTAGAAAATAACCTAATAAATCTTGCGGGACTAGTGTCAAACCTGATCAGTGCCCAAGTTTATAAAACTGAGCATGGAAACCAGTCTCAGATCTCAAGCATCTGATTGGCTGAAATGGCGACTGGTCGCCATTTCAGCCAATCAGATGCTTGAGATTTGAGACTGGTTTCCAATCTCAGCTTTATAACCTTCAGTCCAGACTGCAACAATAAGCAAGCTGATATGGACCTGCACTGGTTGTGAAGATCATTTCCAGACTGCATAAAAGTGCAGAATGATCTGGATCTACATGGGTTGCACATGGGATCTAAGCTATACATGTATGGAATAAATAGTTTAAAAAATTATTTTGCTTTAACTGAAGAAGAATCTTACCAGACATCTGAAGGCGAACCCTCCTCAAATCTCACGTTTCCTCCAGACTCGAGTTCTACCACCATTCTGTTGATTAGCGTGTTAGCACTCTCACGAAATCTGTTCACAGTTTCACTGTAGAATGTCTCGATCCTGCAACAAATTTATGATATCAGCAAAACAGATTTAAAATCAATCAATATACAGACAATATATCTATCAATGTAAAGGAAATTATAGTAAGCATGTTTTTATCAATTTGAAGAGTATTTACTTTGAATCACTTCTAAAATTGACGAAATATGGAGAGGCGCTACGACAAAAAGGGGCTTTATGGCCTGTGTGAAATGTGCAGACCCAGGTCATCCTGTGCATCTGAGCAGGGTCTACATTGTATTCCATTCAGTTACAGCACTAAATGCAACTAGAAAACAACCTTTATTCTTTTTCGAACATGCAAGTCTGTAGTTCGATCAGGATCTACATTTCACAGTCAATGAGCCCCATTTTGTAATGGCGGGTCACACATATTTGAAGATCATTTCCCATGAAGTGGATAGTTACTTCTGTTAATACCTACCTTACTTCTTGGTCAGAAAAAAACACTAATAAATCAAAAAGGGAACAGTGTAGATCCTGATCAGATGGCATGGATGTGCCACTTTTGTCAAGTCCCAGATGCGGTCTCAATAGTGGAGTTTAAAGGTAGTTTTTTAAGCTGGTCAAAAAGATAGAACGTATTCTTACTCGGCACACTTTCTTTCCCACTTTTTCACTCTGTCTTTGATTGCAGCTAGCTTTGTGTTATAGTTTGGCAAGGTATTCAGCTTCTGTAGATTCATCTGTGTATGAAAAACAAGAACTTCTCTTCTCTATAAAGTAACAAACTCTATATACATGTAAAGTAAACATGTTGAGTTAACAAACTCTCTTATACATGTAAGAAACTGTCTTATACATATAAAGTAAACATGTAAAGAAACAAACACTCCGTATAAATGTAAAGTAACAAACTCTCTTTTTACATATGAAGTGCAAACTCTTTTTATACACAAAAAGTAACAAAGTATCAACTCATTGCCTTGACATAAACTTCTGCAATTAAAATATACAGCTGAAACAATTCAAACGGATATTACATTATACCTGTAAAGGGAAAACATGCCTTACAAATGAGGATGTCTGGATTTTTCTTCCTGGGGGAGACACCATGCTTTCTATCATATGTATTGAAATCTGGCAATACCTCACTGTCAATGTTAAAGCACAAATGGAATAGACTATGCTGACCATTATTCCTTGTATGAAAAAACACCAGTTTTTTACGGAGTTCCAGCATTTGTAACCACCAATTGTTGATTCACAAAACAAAAGCTTGAGCCTTTGAATGCTACAAACAACACGGGTTAGTATATTTCAAGAAATAAGGCAATGCTGAAAAGCCAACATTTTTTTAGAAGATTTACCATAACTGCTCATGTATCTGCAACACTTGTTTACAGGCCACATCCCAAAAACATCCCACATTAAGTCTAGAGAAAGTATTAATGTAACTACAATGGTGCTCTAGGCATGTATTAGCCTTACCATCAACTTTTGAATGATAAAATCATTTTTTTTTTAAAGCGGCCTATACATGAGAGAGGACGGTATAATACTGGTATAATACAATGTACTATCACATGATGGTGAAAACAAGCATGCAAGGGCAGCAAACTTCTCTGTAGGCACTGTCAAACAATTAACCCTAAGTCTAGACTAAAACTCAGTATCAAACTTTTCTAACATATCCGAAAAAAGGTTGCCTCTATAGCTCAATTTTTACCCTTTAGCTTTGAGTCAAGTCCACTGATATTTTCCTAAACAGGCAATGTGCTATGGTATCTTAAACATCATTCGTAAAGCTTTACCATATCGAGCTATGATTGAAATAACTGAAACACCCATTAAGTGGGTAAGTCCAAATATCTATTAATCTACCAAAGTACATTCACAACTAAATGCATTAACTGAATAACTGTGTATATAACATATAGAAAATTCTGTGTTAATAAACTTCGTAAGTTAATAAGATAAAATTTAGAATAGAGACCAGACTGAATCTCAAGCATCTGATTGGCCAAAATGGACTAATCTCAAAGCCCATCAAATCTAATTGGATGAAATGGAGACAAGACTCCTTTCAGCCAATCAGACGCTTGAGACTTAATACTGTTCTCTAGTTTTAGTTTCATGATCTTGGGCATGTATATTTAACCCATCCAGAATTTTAGTTTGTGCCTAAATACTAATTTCTAAAATAAAGTGACTGGTCAGAAAGGGTTTGTTAAAATATATATTAGTAAGAACATATTATATAGTATTTATAAATAAACAGGGGTTGTGTATATATTTCTCTAATTTGTAGAATATGACATTGTATATGTTTACATGTGACCTACAGAGTATAACTGGTACAAGAACCCTAGGGTGACATGCTAAAGTGAAGACAGTGATCCTTCGAAGAATCTCTAACACAAATATATATTAAACCTTTACATCTTAGATACACCTTTATGTCGTGGGCGAACAGTGTAGATCCAGATCAGCTGGCATTATTATCTGTTTGCTTGTCGATTTATTAGGATATTTCTGACCAAAAAGTGAACAGTGGAGATCCAAATCAGACTGCACGGATGTGCTGGCTGATCTTGATCTACTATGTTTGCTTACACAATAAAGGTATATATATGGAGGAAAGGGTAAAAATACATGACAGGGTCACAATTTTCAGGGAAACAAGATCGAAGGATCTACACTAATACAATATTGTACAATGTTATTTTGCATATCAACTGTTAATAAGAACTTGTAAAATATCCAGCAAATACAGTTATTTCAAAGTCTATTTAATTTTTAACAAATCTATTACTTATCTCATAAATTCCACAAACTTTAAAAACATACCAAAAGTAAAAAGAAACACACATTTCCATAGGATGCAATGGATTATTAAACCATAGGATGCAATGGATTATTTTACCATAGGATACCATAGGATGTAATGGATTATTTTAAAATAGGATGCAATGGATTATTTTACCATAGGATGCAATGGATTATTTTACCATAGGATGTAATAGATTATTTTACCATATTATGCAATGGTTTATTTTACAATAGGATGCAATAAATTATTTAACCATAGGATGCAATGGATTATTTTACACAAAAACACTCCTGTTGTAATATTTTACTAATCCATAACAAGCAATGGTGTCTGTTCTACTTTATGACATCACATCAAGGAATGATGTTAGCTTCCCAACAACACCATTACCTAATAACCTATGCATAATTTTGATGATTATTTGCAGGAAAAGTGATAGCTTGAGCCATGCCATTTACATGCCTATTCATCTTTAATTGTGGCATACTTCAATTCAATGTTGGGTTAAAAAACTAAACATCTTCAATGTGTGTTCCTTTTTCTTTTCAGGATTTATATTTATCCACAAAGAAAATTTTGTAAGTGAATTTAAAATCACATTTTTAACTCTTTACGCCATAAATATGGGTTTTATCACATGCATGAATGTGTGTGAATAATGTAGGTCTAGATCAGCACCAGCACATTATAAGCCATCTGATCAGGATCTACATTTTTCACTTAATAGTCAGTGTAGATCCTGTATGAAGGCACTGATGAACCAACTGATCTGGATCTACACTGTTCATCCATGGAAAAAAGCCATATCCCATGGAAGATGTTTTTCTAAACAAAGTACTGGTATATACTAACAATCTTAATTTGGAATGAAAGCTGGATATTTCTTACCAATTTCAATGTAACAATGGAGATGACATAAAACTGCCACAAAAAGCACATGCAGACATCAGGCTTTTGTGAACAATCGCAACTTCTAGGTCAATCTAAAGAAACTGCAAATCAACACCTTGAATGTAAGATGTCAAAGGTATTTCCTCTCTTTGTGTGAGAAACTGGTTACTTTTATCACTTCATATAACCCTTTGCTCAATAGATATATGTTTATTGCATGGGCAAACAGTGTAGATCTAGATCAGCTGGTACATCCATGCCATCTGATGAGGATCTAAACTGTTTTTAGATTTGTTAGGTTATTTCTTACCAAGATACCAATAGTGCAGATCCAGACCAGACAGCATGGATTTGCTAGCTGATCTTGATCTACACTGGTTGCAAATGCCATAAAATGTGTATATTTGGATTAAGGGATGAACAATTTCAAATTTCTTTGGTTTGATCAACTTAAAACTGAATTTTCATATGAACATTTTAAAAGTTATATTAAAAAGTTAATATAATTGACAGCATATATTACTATTTTCTCTGCCTTTGAAATCCGTTTTTATTTTCCGTAATTATTGCATTGTCATCTTACATTCAAGGTTTGTGCCCAAGGTTATAAAACTGAGACCAGTCTTAAATCTCAAGCATTTGATTGGTGACTGGTCGCCAATTCAGCCAATCATATGTTTGAGATCTGAGACTGGTCTACAATCTTAGTTTTATAATCTTCAGCCTTGATCCCAAGTTCCAGAAAGACTAGTAGATCGAAGGAGATGTTGCGAACGCATTATCACCTGCTTCTCGGAGACCTCTCCCGGGGAGGGAGTATT
This sequence comes from Corbicula japonica, assembly GCA_038501625.1. NCBI lineage: Eukaryota > Metazoa > Mollusca > Bivalvia > Venerida > Cyrenidae > Corbicula > Corbicula japonica. The sequence continues at coordinate 1,380,688 of JAZAYU010000069.1, read as the reverse complement.
GCGGACAGACCTTTCCATGGAAACAAAACAGTCTTCCTCCCGTTCTATCTAGAAATGCCATAAGTGCAAAAATACATCATAAAGTATGATGCCACACAATAAAACAAAAATAGATATTATGTAACAGAAACAGATTAAATTCTTTTTTATGGAAAGTTAGCTATACAGAAATAAGCTTGAAGACAATTTGACAAAAAGACTGGTTTAAAATGTATACTGCTGATTTCTACATCTCTAAACCAGTGGAATGACACTCATTACAAGCTAAAATCCTGTAGAGCAGTTTTCAGAAAACAATTGGAACAAAACATTATTTCTTATTAAGGCAATTTCAGAAAATATTAATTTCTTGAATCTCATCCAAATTTTGGGAAAAAATGGGGCGGGTGAGTGGGTCTTATTTTTTATTTATCATTCTCACAGTTTCTAACAACGCTTGTGTATTTCAAAGATAAATAAGCGTCTAGCCGACTCACCCCTCGAAAATAAGTCCGTCTGAACGTTTTTTATTTTGAACCCACCCCCAAAACAATTATTAACAAAACGATTAATTCCTGAACAGTGTTTAATCAAAATGGGAATTATTTGTTTGTTACACTGTTACATGTTAATTTCATTACACGTAATTAATCATATGGGGACTTGTTATTCACCTGAGATGCAAAAAAGTTAGACGTCTGTTGTTTCATTATAATTCGCGTAGGTTTAATTTTCGTGTATTTCACGCTAGGCGGTGTGTGCGAAATCAAACCCCAGCGAAAACAAAGCACATAATATACATTATCCTATTGGAACAATACATCTGTGGGAATTTATGTCCACTCTAAAATGCCATTTGCACCAGATGCGCAAAAAATTAATACCCACCGAATTAAATGATACCACAGTAAGTCATAATTATGAGCACGAGTTTCAATGAAGTTCAAATATCAGGGGTAAATTAAGTAAAAAAATAAAAGCTGGGACAGATGCATAGCACGGTAGTCTTTTTTGGATGAAGGATAAACATTAATGTCCACATAAACAAATGTTGTTTTTTTAATTGTTTGATTCAAAACTGAAATTCAAATAACAGTGAAAAAGCAAGTTAAAAGACTTAAGACTGAAATTAAATTGTGCATCAAACAGAAATTCAAGCCAAACTTGGGTAATGATTGGGCCACGAGAAAACTATTGCTAGACTCTCATCCTTTGGAACTGATCTAATATGCTTGTACACAAAATTCTGTTTTGGCCCAAGACTTCTCGATTTCCCTTCAGTCACAAGAAAACAAAATAAGATGCTTTCAAACACATTATTTTAACCCTTTCCTCCATATACAAGCCATTATGGCATTGGTGCACAGTGTAGATCCAGATCAGCCGCCACATCTGTGATATCTGATCAGGATCTGCACTGTTCACTTTTATGTCAGAAATAACTTAATGATAAAGGCAATTGTGCACATCCTGATCTTACGGCATGGATGTGCCAGCTGATCTGGATCTGAATTGTTCGCCCACACCATTAAGGTGTATATATAATAAAAAAAAAATAAAACCTCAGTTTTTTTAGAAGGGTTCAATTTTATAAAAGTCTCTCTTTCATCTTTCAAGTTCAGATAGGAAATCTAGCAATACAATTACTGTGGCCTTATGTAAACTTTCGTTGGCTTACCTCTTTAAGAGCACTAACTAAAGAACGAAGTCTCTCGTGTGGGAAATTTAACATTTGTTGTTGGAAAACGTCCATTTTGGCGATCACCTGAGCAAGGTTGCGATACACTGTTCGTATTCTCATGTTGTAGTACATTTTCTTCTTCGTCACTGTGGTCTTTGAAAGAAAAAAATTGAAAAATGTCTTTATTAAATTTTATACAAAGTATTTTCTTGAATATTTTAATATTGTGATGGTGGTAGGTTTTTGCCTTTTGAGATGCTAGGTTGGCTGTGGGAAAAGTCTACCAAGAAAAGACATGAAAAAACCCCAACTCCAGAACAATTTTCACGGAAATTATAATGAAATGCATGTTACCTCCGCTATCTCTGTTGTACTTTTTGCAGCAATGTCATATGTATCTAGCTTGGTAAGGTGAGGAAGATGGTACAGAACATGTGTAGCATAGTTACACAGCAGGCTGACAGGGGCTGGTGAGTAAAGAGGGTCCTTCAAACACAAACTGTGCAACGACGGCAATCTCATTAGATTTGTCAAGTCCTGAAAAGGAACAATTACATCACCAGTTTGTTACGTTGTTTGTTTCTATCACCAGTTTGTTATGTTGTTTGTTTTATTATCAGTTTGTTATGTTGTTTGCTTTTCACTTTTTAACCTTTTACTTCTTTGAATCAGTTTTGTCAAACTGTGTAGATCCTAATCAGCTGGCACATTTGTATATTTATACTGTTCACTTTTTGATTCATTAAGTTATTTTTGGGCGAAAAGCAACCACTGTAAATCCTAATACAACTGCATGGATGTGCCTGTTGACCTAGATCTACACTGTTCACACATGCGATAAACCAATACACAGACAAACTAAAGGATTTAGAAGCAGAGACAGATATTTGCCTTCTGGTATATTATTGTTTGCAATTTTTCTGATAAAACTGGTCGTTTTACAGTTCTTGTGACTTAAGGTTATTTGCATTTGACCAGTTAAGAATAAATGACCTTAAAAAATGCACACTTTCAATACAGAAGACAAAAAAATTCTTACTAAGCAATTTAACAACATTTCTAATTAACAGATAACAGACTTACCCTAAGTGAGGAGATTTTATTGCCAGACAGATTGAGTTCTTCTAACTTGTGGTTGGAATCCAATGTGTGACCTGCACAAAATAACACATATATGTACAAATAGTTTTAGTGATGGGTGATTTCTCCTAGCTGGAATTTTAATCAGGTATTTATAGCCATGCATATTAACCCTTTCCTGCATATACACACCTTTATGGCATCGGCGAACAGTGTAGATCCAGATCAGCTGGCACATTCGTGCCATTTGATCAGGATCTGCACTGTTCGCTATTTGAATTTTTAGGTTATTTCTGACCAAAAAGTGCAGGATGTGCCAGCTGATTTGGTGGGGTGAAGAGCAAATGTAACAGCATAGAAGCAACAAAACACTTGAAATACATCAGGCAGTATTATAATTACAGGGGAATCAGAGAGGATATGCCATAGAATTGAAGTGAAGTGATATGGTAAGAACATTGGAAACAGAACGAAATAACATTAAAGATGGCACTGGTCCTTTTGAACAGCACATAGTTCATGAGTTCATAGTTCATGAGAATGTTCCTACCTATTTTCTCAATTCTGTTTTCTGCCAAGTTCAGATGCTTTAATCTTGATAGCATTGATATGTTCTGAAAAGAAAACATAAAAGTAAGCTAACTTAGATACCATGAAAATTCTTTCTACATCAAAATTTCTTTTGAAACAAACAACAACAACAACTCAACAAAACATTTGTAACCTCTGCTTTAATCCACAAGCTTATCACTCAAAATTAAAACATGTTTCTTATTTCCCTAATGCTTTATGAGACATTAAATGTACTCAAAGTTCTATGAGAAAAGTGCAGGATGTGACAACATGCTATCCATACTAGAAGCATATTGGAATTTGTTTACAGCATTTCAAACTAATAATTAAAACAAAGCAGCAAGTTTTCTTACCTCTATATTGACAATTTTGTTGTTGCAGAGCCATAAGGTCTCAAGTTCTAGAAGATCATCGAGGCCCTCAATGATCTCTATCTTATTGCTGTACAGATATAACTTCCTCAGATGTCTTACATGATGCAACTGTTCGATGTACTGTGAAACAGACAAAATCATGTTTATTTCAGGCATTATGCAACCATTCGATGTACTGTGAAACAGACAAAATCATGTTTATTTCAGGCATGATGCAAGTTCTGTTCCTTGTACTGTGAAACAGACAAAATCATGTTTATTTCAGACATGATGCAACTGTTCTATGTACTGTGAAACAGACAAAATCATGTTTATTTCAGACATGATGCAACTGTTCTATGTACTGTGAAACAGACAAAATCATGTTTATTTCAGACATGATGCAACTGTTCTATGTACTGTGAAACAGACAAATTCATTTTTAAATCAGGCATGATGTTACTACTTCATGTACTGAGAAACAGAAAAAGCACACTGACAATTATCAGTACTTTGACTTAAAAATATTTATATAAATGACTGCAAATCCTGACTGATACTGGTCTACACTTATGCTTAGTTAACCTTTAATACATGTGAATGGCTCTTATCCCATGAGCAAACAGTGTAGATCCAGATCAGCTGGCATAAACTCTGCTTTTAGGTTCTAAGGGTTATTTCTGACTTAAGATGACCAAAAACTAGGTGAATCTTAAAGCAGACAGCATGGAACTTCACAACGAATGAAGTGGTTTAGCAGCCACAAAAGGGAAGTTTGAAAAACTGGCAGCGTATACTAGATGACTATTTTAAACAGTTTTTCACAGAACCACAAATTCTGATCATATTGACCTTTTTATACTGACTGCTTATGACGACAAGTGGCTGCTTAATAATACAGGTTACACTGCATTAGAATAACTGTATTAACCTGTTACTCCATATATACGCATGTGCGACCAGTGTAGATCCAGATCAGTTGGCACATCCGTGCCGTCTGATCAGGATCTGCACTGGTTGCATTTTGGTCAGAAATAACCTAACAAATCAAAAAGCGAACAGTTTAGATCCTGATTAGACGGCACAGATGTGCCGGCTGATCTGGATCTAAACTGTTCGCCCACGCAATAAAGGTGTATCTATGGAGGAAAGGGTTAAGAAGGCAGTCAAGCCACATAATGGAAGTTTGAAAAATGGCTGTGTGTAATAGGTTACTATTTCTAACAAGAGGGTGTATGTATCAAAGGTTTTGTTTTTTCATACCATGTAACATTCATCTTAGTATACAGACTGCTTAAGACTGAGGCTTATCAGGGCTAGCCTATCAACCTTTTTGGGGTTGTCCTGGTTAGCTCAGTTGGTTGCATCGCAGGCTTTGCAGGGCTAGGCGCTGTCGCCGTGACGGTGTGGGTTCGCTCCCAGCTAGAGACACTATCATTTATAATGGTTACACTGCATTAAAATAATTGTATTAAGGGCAAGTTTACCTTGACACTTGATTCACAAATCCATAACTCAGTCAGCTTTGGAACATGTGACAGTCCTTCTATTCTCTGTAGTGCAGACTGATTTATAACCACAAGTTTTCGGAGATTTGGAAACAGGTTCAAACCGATCATCTTCGGATAACCGGAGAAGAATATTTCCAGTAAGTCCACACGGTTGGATTCTTCACTAGCACTTGTAATCTTATTGTAGCTTATTCCATTGTTTGTACACTGTAAAATATAATATTTTTAGCAAATATTGTTATTACTGGTAATGAGAAGCAATAACAGGGCTCAAATATGCTAGAATATATAGTGGCTTTAAACCTGTTGCATTGGTTTACTGTGGTATCATTTAATTTAGTGTGAAAGATGAGTTTTTAGCATTGGCATATGCTTCACAAGTTGTATCACTTTTATTATGCAATAGAAGTTTCTTTTTCTGCAGCATAATAGTTTTGTAAGACATTATTATCATGGCATGGTTGAATTTTGCTGGGGTAAATTTGCACCTTTTAAGCAGTGCAAAAGGTGTTAATTTTAAACTCATGCAAAATGAAACAAGTTCATAGATGAAAAGATCGTGGGGCGGATTTCTAAATGACTTATATTTATGACCCTTTCATACTTAAAAACATCCTTAAAAATATTTTATTCATTATTAGAAATTGCCTTTTTAGTAATAACCCTTTCCTCCATATATATATATTTTTATACATATGCATGTGCGACCAGTGTAGATCCAGATCAGCTGGCACATCCCTGTCTGATCAGGTTCTGCACTGTTTACTTTCTGGTCAGAAATAACCTAATTAATCATTGATCCTGATCAAACAGCACAGATCAGGGGCTGATCTGGATCTACACTGTTCACCCATGTGATAAAGGAGAAAAGGGATAATGTCTACTTACAACTTCCTTCATAATCTCTTCCTCCTCTTCCTTGCTGATGCCATTTTTGGACTGAGTCTTTACCACTGGCTGTGTCCCTCCAGACCCCGGCTCTGGGGCACCCCGCGGGGTAGCTGAAGTCACAGAAGCTGACGATGACATGACGTAGGGAATTGTTTTCTACCTCTCTATCCACATCATGAAAGATATCAGGATATCACGAGTCTTTTAACTCCTAAAAAAAAGTAACAACTTAACAGAAGTGTAAATAAATAAAACTTTACTACCCGTTAATTTATTATACAATTCCTTTTTTGGAGCTTCAAATGTTAACAAGTATGAAATAACTAGAATGTGTCCTTGGACACTAATGCACCCACTGCTGCAACATTATTTTTAATAACAAAGTGCCATAACTCTGATAAAAATGGTCCCAGGAAAAATCCTTTCTTTACGATCATCTACACATCCTGCTTGATCATCTGTGCAAGTTTGAAAGAAATCCACCTTATAGTTTAGGAGGAGTTGATGCCACAAGATTTGGGGGACAGACAAGTGCAACTCAATATGCCTCCCACTTTCTGGGGGCATAAAAATTGTATCCTTGTCAAAGGAATGATTTAATCCTTTACTCTATTAATACTATTTTTTATCACAAAGGCAACCAGTTATGATCCAGATATGCCAACACATCTGTGCCTTCTGATCTGGATCTACCATGTTGGACTCCTAGGCAGAAATAACCTAATGAATCTCAAAGTGAATAGTTTAGATTCTGATCAGAAGGCATAGATGTGCTGGATGATCTAGGTCTAAACTATTGGCCCACTCAATAAAAGCCTATCTATAGAGTAAAGCGTTAAACAAATATCATATTCTTTAAAATTACATTAAATCTTTTTTAATGTATTTCCAAAATGAAACTTTTTATCGAGGTAAAATACAACTTTAAATCCCTACTGCATGTCATTTACAATACTGTGCAGTAAGTACTGGAAGCATTAATTATCCCCGATTAGACACAGCTTATTTTGTATGACCACAGTTCAATACCAATTATTTATAGCTGAAATGCTGCCAACTCTGAAGTAAACAAATTAATCAATGCCAAATTTACTGTCAAATACCACTGGTGTTCATTTTCAAACAATATCCGCAAATCACTCAGAAGTAGGGATGTACATTGATTTCCAATTTCATGACAACTAACATGATCTAATTATAAGATTTAACCCTTTACTCCATAGATATACCTTTATTGTGTGAGCAAACAGTGTAGATCCGGATCAGCTGGCAAATCTGTGCTGTCTGATCAGAGGCTGCACAGTCCCCATTTGATTCTTTAGGTAATTTCTGACCAAGAAGAGAACAGTGTAGATTCTGATTGGACCCCATTGATGTGCTGGCTGATCTGGATCTACACTAGTTGCAAATGTGTTAAAATGTGTAGTTAGAGTAAACAGTTAAACTTAGATCTTGCAGAAGCAACACACCAGGACACATTTTATATCTCCTATAATTTACTCTTAATTTTATAATGATAGTGCAGGTTAATGGTTTAGATCTGAACTTGTTTTTAGGTTGAAAAGCCCACAAAGTACAAAATAATTTTCTTTCAAGTAGCAACAGAATTGATTAACATATTTCTATTGAAAATGAAACAAGTGTTACTGTCCAGAGAGCTTTTGCAAAAAACAAATCTATGGATGGCATCTTAATGTTTTAGTATAGTGATAGCGCTAAGGTTAAATTATGGCAATCACTAAGTTATTTAGTGTATGTTAACCCTTTCCTCCATAGATACACCTTTATTGCGTGGACGAACAGTTTGTGCAGTCTGATCAGGATCTACTGTTTGCTTTTTGATCTGTTAGGTTATTTCTGACCAGACAGAATGCGACCAGTGCAGATCCTGATCAGATGGCACAGATGTGCCAGCTGATCTGGATCTACACTGATCGCACATGCATAAAAATGTGTATATATGGAGGAAAGGGTTAAGAAACCATGGCCACCTCATTATGCCCATGTTCCCTTAGGGCTGTTTAATTATTAAACTCTATATGCACTAATTACACTGTAGAATTCCTATAACATGCTTCATTTAAGATTGACCTCCATAATAATGCACTTGAACCATTGACCATGTATTTTTCTGTGTGCACTTTTTGACCCTTGAAAATGGCAAAAAAAACCTTTTAACCCCAAATTCAAAATTCTTATACATGTACATTGTATTAACATGTATTGATGCTCATATCTATAGCCAATTAATCAAGTTTTAACATCTTGACAGATATCCGACACCTGGCAAACTCTCTGAAGTTTGCAAATCTAGGTTAAACATCGGCAGTTATGCTAATTATTAATATTTGTGTTGTTATTGATATAACTGAAATAATGATCCATCCTTAATGAGAAAGTTTATTTTTTCAGACATTAATAAACTTTTTTAGGTTTGGCATCAGAACAAGAATTTGATGCTCCTCAGAACACAAGTGTTGCCTAAAATTTCATCTGAAAGGTGCATAACTACAAAAATAGTGAAACTCGAGTTATCATTCTTTTTGTCACTAATGGCTTTGTTCATACAGATGATATATTTCAAGTATTTAGTGAATAGGACAAATGCTTTCAAAGTTATAGGCAACATTAAGTTTCATGTTTCAGTTGCATTTGAAAGGGTCATAAAATTAAAAATTGTGAAACAGGAGTTATCATTCTTCTTGTAACAGATGGTGTTGTTTATGCTGATTATATATTCCATGAAGTAATTTCAAAGTTATATGCAACTTTAAGTTTCCTGTTAAAGTTGGGGGACCACCCGACAATGACAACAGTCTGCTGGATCCCTATTATGTGTCTTGCTAATGTACAGTAGAATTTAAATCCTAAAACAGCTTGCAAATGTGCAATTGAAATGTCAAAATTTGTGAAAAAAATCAGACATGAAAATTGAAAATGACTGATTCTCTAAATAAATGCCGTAGGGTTTCCCCCAGGCCTTTTTCGCTAGTCGCATGCGACAAGCCATAATTTCAGGACCCAATTTGCGACATGCCATAATTTGTCCGACATGCCTTATCTCCTGCTGCGACTTGTGTACCTGTTGATTGCATTATCAGTATGAAAACTCTATTCTTAATAAACAAGAGACATCTGATCGCGCCGATAATTGACAGCGTCATCAGCTTTGCGAGTTAACCAATCAGTAACAAGAACTGACGGATAAAGCATGTCAACTCCGCCCACATAGTACATAAATGTACTATGTTCCACAGCTTAATCAGCTATAAACAAGAGGCATAGATGAGATGTTTAAATGAAAGATCTCATGTTATTTTTAATAATCAATTTTTAAACTGCTATGAACATGTTGCGGTACGAATTTAGATACTATCTGGTTAAGAAGATGTGTAAGCAGACGGATAGCTCAGTCAGGAGAACACTCGCCCTGAAAGCCGGGTTCCGGGTTCTAGTCCTGGTCTAGCTGCACATCAATTCTCACCCTGTGACATTTGGATGCCCTGCAACTGTGAATATAAATTCGGGGTACTGGGATTCAGGGATGAATTTCCAATATGTGGGGGAAATATGTCGCGTTACAGATCTAGTAACTATCAGGGGAGAAGATGTAAGCGGACGGATAGCACAGTTGGGAGAACACTTGTCCTGTAAGCAGGGGTCCCAGGTTCGAGTCCCGGTCTGGCTGCACATTCTTTCTCACCCTGTAACGAAAACCTGTTAACTTAACTTTTTTTACTATAACATTCACCATGATGGTGTATATAAGTTATAACATCAAAGATGTCCAATTAATCCCTGCTAATGTATATCAGAATTTAAATCCATAAACAGCTTGCAATTCAATTATTTGTTCATAAGTGATAGGAGAGGTTGGGCTCATGTGGGAGATGGGTGATTGGAATGCACTAGTGCATAGTCAATTAAGAACATTAAGAAAGTCTGAACAGATAGAAAAATAAAGCACGAACAATAATTTTGGCTTCTGTGCAATAATTTGTCACCACCCCTAAAATAACCCAGTACAATGCCAAAACATCATAGCACAATTAACTGGATCCCATGATTAGTACTGTGCAAAAAGTCATTACAACATCAAAGGGCATTTACAGTGGTGTGGGGCAACTCTGCGCACCTATCATAAAAGCTTCACTGTGATGTATAACACATTCAGTTACAGTATCTAAAGGCAGTTGCCTACCGTAAAGAAACTGTGTCCATTCAGGAATTGGTTTGTTGTCATTTGTGTGCATCAATTTTCTTATAAGGCTTTAAAATGATGTGATACTGAAAGCACACCTGTGTTAACATGATGTAAAAATTGTTGCCCAACTCTGCTCATGGCTATGTTTAATATCATTTTTTTTGTTCCTATTAAAATTTACCACTCCAAAGCTGCCAACCTTTGAAAAAAATGTTAAGTGAAAGGTCAGTATAAATAACAAACATTTATTTGGGTAACCGCTGTCAAAATGAGGAAGATTTGGAGTGGGGAGGTATATAAATTAAATTTATTTGATCATTTTGGCTCTTTAGAGTAGTTATTTACTTACAAGACACTTAATAGCAAGATGTACTCATCAGAATTTTCAAAAATTGCCTTATTTCTTGACAAAAAACACTGTTTGCAGTTGGTTATTATGATATCAGTGCTTTTGTTAACATGCAAATCTGGTGCGCAGAGTTGGGCAATGCGCAGACTTGCCCCACACCACTGTATGTGATAGCAAGTGTCAGATTTATTGCTTTACGATCAAAAAATGTTGACAACAGTTTGAAAAATTCGTTATCCTCATTGATGCTATGATCCTCAGCTTCTGCATGGGATAAACCTGCGTTTGCAAACTGCATAAAAGGTGTCAGTCGATGATCCAGTAACGTAAATAAACTGAACTTTGACAGTCCAACATCTTACTCTGTTTAAAATCTTAAAACATGTTTTTTCAGTAACTTGTTTAAGAAAAAAACAACCTAAAATTAAATTTCGTAGTGATTAAATTTTATGACTTGTTAAGAAATCAGTGAATAAATGTAGATAGACACTCGTAAAAGCTTACGTCAGTGAAGAAGTGTTTACAATCCAAAATTTCTATCCGGTTATGTCCGCCATATTGAAGCGGAAATCTGCATTTTGATTGGTGATCATTACAACAGAGACGACTGATTTGCCTTGACAACAAGTGACAGGTGCTCGATTTAGCGTTTTAACTACCACGATTAATATGGCTGCGCCCATTGGCGATTGAATTTCCAGATTTAGCATAATACCATTAACGCAAAGGAGAAGAGATTTTGATGTTGAAAACTTCTAACAGGTTAAACAGTAACGGTTTAATCATTTGGGAAATCAGTTTTGAATGTATTCATGTCTGATTTTTAGAACACGTGAATGTCATATGTTTTCGTGACCACTGTATTGGTTACCCTTTCTATGCCCCGGCATCTAGTGATTAAACCGTCCGTACATTATGTCCGTCCGGTAAACCTTTTTCGGCAAAATAGATTTTTCACAATTTCTACTAAGAGCATAGACATGAAATTTTACACACTTAACAGTACACAGGTCATAACCCTGACAAGTAACATCACTCTGGGTACCTTATTTCTGAGGTTATCTTCCCATTTTGTGCTTAGAGAAAAGGGTAACCTATTTTAGCAAGTTGGAAGTTCTTCAATTTCTACAAGGGGTATTGCATGAAAGTTGACAAACATACTCAACAGTTCACTGGTCATGACCCTGACAAGTTACATACCTCTGGGTACCTTATTTTCTGGGGTTATCTCTCCATTTTTTTCTGGAGAAGTGGTTAACATATTTCATCAAGTTGGATATTTCTCAATTCCTACAAAGGAAATTGGCATTTAAGGTAAGACCTGTGTAATAGGCACTATTAAGAATCCAATATCTGATTATATTTTCATCAACTGCTTCATACCACTGACTTGTATGCAAAATTTTAATGATTTTCACCGTGTAGTTTTTGAGATTTTTAGCTTTTTTTTATTTAAAAAAGTGAGAAAAAACATGAAAGTATCCAAATTCTTTAATCGGTGACAAAATTTTTTGTTATTGATAAATTCAACCTTAATTTTTTTTACAGTTTATCCAAAATATGTTATATTTTACTAAACCAATTTAAGATATAATATATAAATACAGAATTTATCTTAAAATGACATTTTTTTATCAAATAAATTTTAAAAATGCATTTTTTATATTTCACGAGACTAAATTAATGAAAATTGTGCAAAATCCTGATTGGTGCAATATACCAAACTTTACCATTTTTTAACTATATACCTTAAACAAAATTTAAACAAAATTTCAGAGATGTTTACCATCCAGTTTTAGAAATTTTCAAATTGATGACTTGAATAAACACTATTCTGATAGCGAAAACCCCTTTAATCTTGACTATTTTGCTTATTTTAGTTTAAATCATGAGAATTTTATATTAAATGACAGAATTACACAGGAAAAAAAGAAATATGCCAATTATTTAAGCTTTAGGCTTACAAAAAAAAATAGCTTCCAGTGGGATTTGAACCCTGGTCCTCTTGCATGACAGAAATCTACGCTCATTTACTACTATAGTTACCTCCCTTGGATACTCTTCTGGATATAGGTATTCATTACACAGGTCTTACCTTAAGTTTAGACACTTATGAAACAGTGGTTATGACCCTAGCAAGTTACATAAAGTCTCTGGTTACCTTATTTCTAGGGTTATCTCCCCATTTTGTAATTGTATTTAGAGAAATGGTAAACATGTTTTTGCAAGTTGGATTTTTCTCAATTTTAACCATGTGCCTCTAGTAAATGCCCCCTGCAATACTTGCATCACCAGTGTTCATGCTAAATGCCAGTTAACATGTGATTTTAGCTATCGTTGTGCTATCATTTAACCCTTTTCTCCATAAATAATTATTATTATGCATGTGCAACCAGTGTAAATCCAGATCAGCCAGCACATCTGGCATGGAGTCTGATCAGAATCTGCACTGGTTACATTTTGGTCAGAAATAACCTAATGAAGCAAAAAGCGAACAGTTGAGATCCTGATCAGTCTGCAGGGATGTGCTGGCTGATCTGGATCTAAACTATTCGCCCATGCAATAAAAGTGTGTCTATGTAAGAAAGGGTTAACACTGTGCTATTATATTAAATTTGTATCATGACAAACTTCTTAACTGGGGTTACATGTATATGTGTTTTCCGAACACAGCTTCTTGATCTATTTTTCTACTCACCTAATGGATTTGAGCACTAAATCTGAAAAACAATGCTTAAATATTTATACATACACTTTAAATGTAAGTAATGTCCACTATGTCTCACTCTGAAAAAGCCAGTGAAAGTTTTAATACTACCTGTATTTCAACATTATTTCATGCTGTCTTTTTCTCATGTGTGTACGAAAAACCTTTTTAGCTTGATTGTAACTTTTTAACACCTATAAAGGTGCTTTGAATTGTTTATTTAAACCCTTTACTCCACTGGATATGGTTGTTATCCACATTCGAACAGTCAGATTAGGATCTTCAGTGTTTGCTTTTTGATTCATAAGGATATTTCTGACCAAAAAACAAACAGTGTAGATCCTAATTAGCTAGCACAGATGTGCCAGCTGATCTGGATCTACACTGTTCACTCATGCAGTGTAACCTTTATGGAGTAAAGGTTTAAAATTGATATACATGTATGTGATTCAAAGAAAGCAAATTATTTGTTTTCAAAATTAATTGGAAGAATTTATATTTTTCAGTGATTTTGGCAACAAAAACGGAGAAAGATGGGTATTTCAGCACTTATTGAATACCTTAAAGACAACCCATATTTTGGTGCAGGTGCTGGTCTGTTCGGGGTTGGCATGGCAGCTGCTGTGGGTAGGAAAGGGGCCCAGATGGGGATGATACTGTTCCGTAGGCACTGTATGATTACGTTGGAGGTACCAAGCAGGGACAAAAGTTATTACTGGCTTTTACAATGGATTTCAGCTCATGGGACACATACTCAACATTTGAGTGTAGAAACTTCATTCCACCAGTCAGACGCTGGAAGGATATCAACCAGATATGACTTTATCCCAAGTCCAGGCAGTCATTTCTTTTGGTATAAAAAGCATTGGATAAGAGTAGACAGAAACAGAGAAAAACAAATGGTTGACCTTACAAAAGGTGTTCCGTTTGAATCAGTAACACTTACTGCAATTGGACGTAACAGAAATGTGTATTTCACAATTTTAGAGGAAGCACGTCAAATGGCTTTACAAAAACAGGAAGGGAGAACAATAATGTACACTGCTATGGGCCCAGAATGGAGACCCTTTGGTTACCCTAGACGTAAAAGACCATTAGATTCGGTGGTTTTAGATAAATCAGTGTCAGCTAGAATTGTTTCCGATATAAAGGAGTTTATAGGAAATCCCAAGTGGTACATGGATAGAGGTATACCATACAGACGAGGATATTTATTACATGGACCACCAGGTTGTGGGAAAAGCAGCTATATTAATGCACTAGCAGGTTAGAGATCTGTTTGTTGTTATAGATTTTATGTGTGTATCACTGTACATGTACAAATCTATGAAAAACTTGTGAGCTTTCACCTAACTTTACTCTTGTGTTATAATTATGTGCATTTTATCACATGTTCGAACAGCCAGCAGATCCATGATTGTGGTCTGATCAGGATCTGCACTATTTGCTTTTTGGTCAGAAATAACCTAATAAATCAAAAAGAGAACACTGAACAGTGCATATTCAGATCGGATGTGCCGGCTGATCTGGATCTGCACTGTTAGTCAACAACATGAATGTATATATATATATGGCAGTGTTCTCACTAGACTTGTGAGGGAAGTTTTATCATAACCTTACTGAATTATGGAGTTTGCAGTCAACAGCATTCTTTCCCTATATAGTTGATACAAAATGACCTCCTATAACTCATAAAAGGGAGAAGTCTGGTCACTTTTGGTGGACCGCTTCTCCCAAATCTCCCTCTAGTGAGAGCCCTGTATGGAAGAAATGGTTAAGTGAAAGTATAGTCTGTCATACCCTGTAAGCAAGGGATTCCAGATCTGTGTTCAGGCTGAACAATCAAGCCCACTTTTACCTTCTCTTCTTTTGTGGTGACTAGATATGTAGATATTGGAAATTTGACCTCAATTTCTAAAGAATACTCCATGGCCAGAATTGAAATAATTATACGCCTGTCGAAGATGGGTCTTATTATGAGTACACCCATGGCGGCCAGAATGGCAGACGATGTTCACACAATGTCTACTCAATAACTCAAACAGAACAGTTGTTGTCCGATCTTCATGAAACTTGTGGAAAATGTTTATGAGCATAATACCTCAGCCAAGTTCGATAACCAGCAAAATCACTTCAGCCACATCCGAGTTAATAATCATTGGTGGCTGTAATATCTTGTTAACCCTTTACTCAATGAGATAACGGCATTTATCCCAAAGGAGAACAGTGTAGATCAGCCTGCACATCGGATCAGATTCTACAGTGTTCAGTTTTGTTTCATTAGGTTATTTCTTGCCTAGAAGCAAACAATGTGGGTCGTAATCAGATGGCAGGGATGTGCCAGCTGTTCTGCATATACACTGTTTGCCCATGTATGCACTAAAACCCTTATAATTAAATGGAGAAAAGGGTGAACTCCACAAGATATGACAGTCTTCGTCATCCCATGGGTGATCAGTGTAGATCCAGATCAGCCTGCATAACTATGCAGTCAAATCAGGAACTATACTGTTTGCTTTCAATTCATTTCGGTTATTTATGACAGAAATGCAGTCTGGATCAGTCTAGATCCAGATTAGATAGCATTGATGTGCCAGCTGATCTGGATCTACACTGGTTGCCTAATATGATAAAAGTCATGTCTATAACAAGCTTGAAATAAGGGAACAGCATTTGAATTACACTTCCAAGAGAACAGCCGATTCTGATTTCCGATGTGATGTACATTGTATTTGTTTTTGCTATTGTACAGAAGATTCAGATTTGAAATGTTTGGGGGTTTTTTCAGGTGAACTCGATTTCAGCATTTGTGTTCTGAACCTGTCGGAGCGCGGTTTAACTGATGACAGACTAAATCATCTGTTAACGATGGCTCCGGAACAGAGTATAATACTACTTGAAGATATAGACGCCGCATTTGTGAGCAGGGATCTTTCCACAGAAAGTAGGATTTATGTCTTAACTTAAGTCACTTAGTAGCTCAAAGATTCAGTACTACTTACGATATCAACAGCTTTAACTTTTTTTTATAGACTTGTAAATATTCTGAATATCACATTGATGTTATCTTTAATCTGTAGGCACTTTTTTGCATGGTAATCTAGTATTATTTATTGGCCCATACTTTCTTATCAATTTAAAAGTTATGGTTTACCCAAAATGTTCAAAAACTTAAAGATTGAATCAATATTTGATGGCATTCATTTGGGTAAAGCTAATACTGGAGACCAAACATCTCACTGGCTGAAATTTATGCCAGTTTCCAAGTGGACCAACCAAAAGCTAGTGTTTTTAGACTGGTCTTTAATCTCAGTTTTTTTATGATATTGGTTGATGGAAAACTGTAAACTTTTACTCCATATCTACTGGTTTTATTGCATACACATGTGCAAACAGTGATCACCCAGATCAGCTGGCACATCCATGCCATCTGATCAGGATCTACACTGTTCGCTTTAAGATTCATTAATAGGTTGTTTTTTACCAAGATGCAACATGTGTAGATCCAGATCTGATGGCACAGATGTGCCTGCTGATCTGGATTAACACTGTTTGCACACATGTTAAAATACATATATATGGAGTAAAGGGTTAGAATTTAAATGTATGATGGCATTTATTTCATTTTTACAGACCCAGTGGCTTATCAGGATATGAGCAGTAAACGTATGATGGCATTTATTTCCTATTTTCAGACCCCTTGGCTTATGATATCAGTTTATTAGCAGTAAATGTATGATGGCATTTATTTCATTTTTACAGACCCAGTGGCTTATCAGGGTATGAGCAGGCTAACATTGTCGGGTCTGCTCAATGCTTTAGATGGTGTAGCATCAGCAGAGGCAAGGATTATATTTATGACCACAAATTATGTTGAAAGGTTAGTGGATATTTATTTTAATTTTCATCAAGTTTGTGTTTGGCTTGAATTGAAAACTGTTGGGATGCATAGATTATCTTTTCAGTCCTCTACCAACATTCACATTTTATCTTGTTACAATACTGCTAATAGAGTAATTAGAACATATATGCACATCACAGGGAAAAGTACCTTTGGTCTTTTTTAGTGATATTTCAGTTTTTACTAAATTAAGATAGAACTTACAACTATAAATCAATTTCTTATAACTAAACTGTGATTTTGTTACACATTTTGACAATAAAATGGTATTTTTACCACGCAATGCATAATAAATTATGTCATCTGCTCAATTTTATGACGTCATTTCAAAGATTGATGTCAGCTCTCCGAAGGTACCTTTTCCCGTAACGAGCCACATATGGAAAAAGAGAAATGTGCATGTCAGGAATAGCCACATTCAGAACTCACAGCATCCCATACAGCTAAATGGTAGAGAGGAAAAGAGAGCATGGTTTTATAATAAGGTAAATTTCAAGAAAGACACCACAAACAGTTAATGAAAATTAACTAGAGCATTACCTGGGGCCCAAAATCATAAAACTAAGATTAGCGACCAGTCTGAAATCACAAGCATCTGATTGGCTGAAATGGCAACCAGTTGTCAAGTCAGCCAATAAGATGCTTGGGTTTTTGTCTGATCTCCTGATTTGGTTTTATATTCTTAGGCCCTGATGGGATAAGGCTTTTCAATATCAACTGTTTTTCCAAATTATGTTTAGTGCAAATTCATAACAAATATAACTGAGCCACATTACAGGAAATCGTGTCTTCTGTGACATTTTTGACTTTCTATGTTGATACTATTTTTAGAATGAATTGATTCAAACGAACATTATGTTATGTAACACTTGAATTTATTGGATATATGTATATACCACATGAAATCAATGACAACCTGTTATATCTCATCAGTTGAATCTAAGACATAATTATCTTATGCTAACAAAGCAAAAAGCAACAAGGAACTATTATTTTATTGATAGTGGCCTGAGTGCAAAACAGTTGTAACTGTATGTAAAAATAAAGAAGGCAGTTCCAACTGTTTGGCATTCAAATCACATAATATTCTTTCAGGTTGGATCCAGCACTGATACGGCCGGGTAGAGTGGACGTTAAAGAAAAGATTGATTACGCCTCTGAACACCAGCTACAACAAATGTTCCTACGCTTTTATCCTGACCAGTCCAATGAGAGGGCGAGGGTGTTCTCGCAAAGTGCACGGACAGTTAACAATAAAATCAGCCTAGCCCAAGTTCAAGGACTTTTCTTACAGTTCAAGTCAGACCCTCAAGCTGTCATAGACAGTGTGCATTTGTTCAAGTCATTGTGATATTTGTAAAGTTTATAGATATATTCATAATAAAATCTGTTTATGAAGATTTTAGAGATGTTACGGTAATTTTAAAGTACTAGATCAGTTTGGTACTTTAAAATTGATAAATATTCATATGGTACTACATGGTTGGATGCATGATTTCCAGAAAAGGGCTTTGCTTTGGGCAGTCTTAAAGCTATAACTTGAATATTTCCAAATTTTGGCTGAAATCCTTGCACGATTTTCATTCAAAATTAATGCAATACTTATCGGCAACATGACATTGCCATGATTACGATTGTTTCAATTTAGTTAATTCTTATTTAAAAATACTTAATTATCTTATGTCGTAGATTCCATCATACATTGTGTTAAAATTTCAAATAAATATCTCAAAGAATAAAAATAATATTTAACTTGTCCACAAACTTTTCCCTAACGCCTCTTATTCATAATAAAAAAGTAATTTAAGCATACAGTGAAACCTGCTTTAGCAGCCACCTGCGAAAAGCAGCCACCTGTCTTAAACAGCCAGTTTGAAAAGGACCTAAACTGACAGTTTGTTCTAATTTTTTACTGTCTTTAACAGCCACCTGTCTTCAGCAGCCACTTTTTGTCACTCCCTTGGGTGGCTGCTACAGACAGGTTTGACTGTATCAGGAATTGCCACACCCACAAAACACAGCCTCCCCACGCAGCGAAAATGAAGAGAGGAAGAGAGAGAGAGCATGTTTGTTGATAAGTATGTCAATTCAAATAGGACACCACAAACAACTAATGAAAAAGAGAACCTTTGGGTTTACCGCCTTGGAACGGTCAGTGGCAAAACAAATTGCCACTGGGGGTTTAAACCAGGTTCTAGAGTGCACCAACCTCACACTTGCCCCAACAGGTTCTCGTATCACAAAACAAGTACAAGTTGTCTTGGTGAAATAACTCCAACCCACCCATCGGCTCAACAATGTTGCATGCAAAAGCACACAAACATATAAAACATATGAAGCTAATAACATTGCAAAGCCAAAGGGCGGGTACTCAATGATTTTACAGAGACCAGAGCATCTGGAGTAAAATCAGCAAGAACACGATGTCAGGGATAAAAGAAACAAATAAAATCTGTTTATGAAGGTTTTAATAATAAAATCTGTTTTAGTTTATGAAGATTTTAGAGATGTTATGGTTATTTTAAATTATTATCAGATTGATACTTAAAATTGATAAATATTCATTACGATTGTAACATATTCATTTCCAAATTTAGGCCAAAATCCACATAAAAATTAAATATTGTGCCCAAAAAGGGTGTTTGAGCTGCCCCTCTGCACCCCCTTTAGATCCATCTCGTCATAATTAATTATTTTGTGAGCAGATGTTTCCAGGATATGATTTCACAACATTTAATACCACAAATTTAAGAAATCTACGCAAGTGTTGTTTACCAAAAACCACAAAATTTCATGCAAATAAAGATGAACTAAATTTACATTACATTTACATTGAATATTTGCAGTTTGGACTTGGAATTTTTGCATATAAGGATAATTGTTAATTTGCACTAAAAATATTTTGTCTATTAACATTTGGTCAAAATACCTTCTTTTTTTTTTTAAAAGTACCATAAATTCTTTCAAGAAATTAACTGTCCCTCTATGAAAACAGTAAAAGGTTCTATTTTGGAGAAACATTGGCAGCTGAATTGAATTTTACATTCAACAGTTGTAATTCAGTCTGCACATTGTCTGTTGTGTTCAGACCTAAAACAGACCACAATTAAATATTTTCCTACATCGTTTAACAATCAAAGGTAATCCTCCCATTACCGTGCAATTTTCCTTATTTCATGTAAATTATGGCTCTATAAGAACATTTTAATACGTTAAATAACACATTTTTATTTTCAGAGATCTTTATTGGTTAAGTTTGTAAACATTAAAATGAATGTATAGTGGATGTGTGAGCTGGCCTTGTTTACATGTATAATGATGTGTATTGGTTCCAGTCACACAGAGCTATATTTCAAGGACCACAATGGAAATAAGAGATGTCCAATCTCTTTTTTGTGTTATCCTTAATATATAATGTTGGTTGACATGGTTTACTAGTATTATTTGAATCATACAATCATGTTTCTTCTTAACTCAAGACATGTGTGTTTTAATTGTTACTCAAATGCTAGAAATACTGGCTCCATTCAACAAAAGGGAGACTAGAAATACCGGCTCCATTCAACAAAAGGGAGACTAGAAATACCGGCTCCATTCAACAAAAGGGAGACTAGAAATACCGGCTCCATTCAACACAAGGGAGACTAGAAAAATATTGGCTCCAGTCAACACAAGCGTCACTATTAGTATTGGCTCTAGTCAAAACATGAAAGACAGTAGGTATTGGCTCATTCAACACAAGGGATACACGTTTCGGCTCCAGACAACAAAAGGCAGACAAAAAGTAATGGTTTCATTCAAAAATGTACATAAATGTGTACTACATGTACCTCCAGTCAACACAAGGGATACCAGAGCAACTGGCTCCAGGCTAAGTATTGGGAGACTAGAAATACTGGCTCCATTCAACAAAAGGGAGACTAGAAATACCGGCTCCATTCAACAAAAGGGAGACTAGAAATACCGGCTCCATTCAACACAAGGGAGGCTAGAAATATTGGCTCCAGTCAACACAAGCGTCACTATTAGTATTGGCTCTAGTCAAAACATGAAAGACAGTAGGTATTGGCTCATTCAACACAAGGGATACACGTTTTGGCTCCAGACAACAAAAGGCAGACAAAAAGTAATGGTTTCATTCAAAAATGTACATAAATGTGTACTACATGTACCTCCAGTCAACACAAGGGATACCAGAGCAACTGGCTCCAGTCAACATTAATAAGAAATATTGACTCTAGTCCGCACATTATTATTCCAGATGTAATAACTTTTCATATTATTATGCGTATAGGTAAATAATTCATATATACAATTCCGGATGTTTCTATAAATAATGCGTTGAAGTATGGTCAACCAGGAAGTCACAACATGCTTTCACGTTCGGTTTCTTTATCAGTGTAAAGAAAATTGCTGACAGAACAGATACAAGAGCAATAAATATCGATTAGTTTTGTCTGGTTGATCTGTCGTATTCAGGGTATTAAGCCGCCGTTTGCTTTCAATGGTAAAAGGAGTCAAATGTTTTGTTATTGATGCACCCAATAAAATTAAAAACAAAATATCCGCAAGCAACCACAATTTTGCCTTATGAAATTAATGACTTGCCACACTCCTCCCAAGCACGTCCATCGATAAAAAGAAGTTATCAAAATCTCAATAATAGCAAAATGCCGTTTAATGAAACTTTGCACAAATGAATGTTACTAATTTTTCTTTATTTTGCATACAGCAAGACTCGTTAGAAAAGTAAAGAAAAAAGCTAGACCGAAAAATTCCTTAAACTTCTTTTAAAATAAATTCACAAAAACTAAGCAATACAAAATATAATTTTAAATTCCCATGCGAGTGTAATGATACTGACAAGAAACTGTTGTGTACTTTGTAAAGAAGTTTCAACTACTAAAAGAGGAATCAGTGACTGACATCTGTTTACGCGACCAGGAAGCGACAAGGAAATTGAAGGTCAAACACACTTTTACTAATATCTCGTAAAGTTTACATACGTAAGGACATAATAAATTGTTGTCAGCATCATATTACTTATGTGGCCATTTAAATGATGTTTTTTTGTTGTTTAGTTTTTGTGAATTTATGAAAATAGAAGTTGAGGGAATTTTTAGATCTCGATATTTCTCTTTACTGTTCTAACGTATCTTACCATATGCAAAATGAAGATACATTATTAACATTCATTTGTGCATTTGCAGTTATTGAGATTTTTATTTTTTTATTATCGATGAACATGCTTGGCAGGAGTGTGGCAAGCCCTTAATGGAGAATCACAAACGTTTGGTACAAATACACTTAGTTCATTAGATTTGTTGCACTACTAACAATAAATGAAAATAACAAGATTGCTGCAAACAAACACAACGGTCTTGAAACCATTTCAAATTAAAAACTGCAAAGCATGTTTTGTCACAAGTGATTGTAGTATGGTATGGAATGTGGCGTATTAATAAATAACCTAAATATAAACATGGTTTAGGTTTTATCAGTTGTATTGTTTCCGTGGAATGTTATGCAAATAAAGTTCAGCTTGTTCGCCAACAAATGGTAAAAAGAAGCATGGAGAATCGAATGCAATCTAAATTATAGTTTTTTACTCCAAAATTCATTTAAAAATATAAATATTATAAACATTTACCTATACATGTACCTGTTATTTTAATATTTTTGCCGCAGTAACTTATTTAAAAGATGAAATTATTACTTTAAAAAATGAAACGGGAATTTTAAAAACCACTGAACAAGAAAAATATGAAAATATTACAGGCTCTGTTTAACTGAGGGTGTCCATGGCTTAGCCCCGGGTTAAGCGCAACTTAATACATGTATTTATACAAGTACACAGTAAAATTTTGGTTCGCCAAAACGATGGTATGCATATTGCGTTGAACATGGAACCTTCTATATGGCATTTTCATAATAATACCATTCTATGTTCAGCGGCGTATGGTCCCCTGATAAAATAATGGGTTTGCCCAAACGAGAAAACAATGGGCGGGACTGAACAGAATAGAATTTCGACAGGGGATCTGAGAATACAAATTCTTCATATCCCAGAGAAAACGACAGGAAAATTAAAAATCATGAAGTACATGTATATATCATGTATATCATTGGGGTGATTGAACAATATCCAAATCTTTATTGGCTAGAATATTAAAACCACCATTATTAGAACTTGCCAACATATTAAAACAAAATTATTTTTAGAAGTCATTTTAACATACATATTATCGTTCTCAAAGACCTTCAAAGGACGTAACTGGTAACAACACCGATTGAATGTACGAGAGACTTTTTACAGCCGCCATAATGATTATGTCTGAAAAGTGATTTTTTTTAATATTGGGAAATACCTTATCAGTTTCTGACTTATGTATATGTAGTCTTGATTGTAGCTTGTTTGTAGCTTGGTTATTGATTAGAGATAAAACTTTGTTTCAAAATTTGTCCAATATCCTCAAAGTCTGGCAGACTTAAATATTTTTTAACCAACAACAGTATGGTTATATAACATGTAAAGAATTACGGTAGAATCGATGAAGTAATAAGACGACTTGTGATATATGTTTCGAGCAATTGTTATTTGTGAGGTTTTTTTTTTAATTAACAAGTTCACTAAAGTATAATAATCATTAATGTATATGACAGGAGCTCTTAAAACAAGTTTTGTACAATAGAAACTCTACAGAGCAATAAAATGGCGACTGGAGGATCTTGTGACATAGACAAAGGGACAGATGAAATATTTGACTTTGTGTGTACAGTTTGCAAGGGAAAGAACAAAAACACCGAGGCAGAAAAGTTCTGTGCAGACTGCCAGGACTACTTTTGTTCTGTCTGTGTCAAATCTCATATTGAAATTCCTATATTGAAAACTCACAAGGTTCTAGAAAAGTTTCAGTTTCCTGCAGGACCCACGGAGAGGTGTAAAGTACATGGACACCAACCTGTAGATATGTACTGCAGGGGTCATGATGTCGTAGGATGTGCTACGTGCATGGTGGTACAGCACAGGTAAGTGTTAGAATTGTTTGCCAAAGTAATAATTTGAAATATAATACTTTGAAAGACTTATCAGTTTTAAATCTGTTAACTAAAAGTAGTAATGTTGACAGAGAATTTATTTTAACCACCTTGATGTCAGGGGTAAATGCAGCAAATTTTAGGGCATCCCACAGTTGACTTTGCATAAAAAAGAAAATTATACGGATATCTCCGACCTCAAAATGCAGTTTAAAAAATTGCACAGTAAATTTGCTGAATGCATCTTTATTTTATAATTTATATTCTTTAAGAACTTTGAGAATAATAAAGAATAGTAGGTATAAACCTAAAATTCTTAAAATTAAATTAACCTCCAGATGCATATATGGAATTACCTCGCCCAGAAAACACAGCCTCCCCTCGCAGCCAAAAAGTAGAAAGGAAAGCATATTTGTTTATTGACCAATTTCAATAATACACCACAATTAACAAAAAAGAAAAAACAGGATCTAAGGAGCATCAACCTCACACTTCGCTCCAACAGGTTATCGTATGAACAAATAAGAACATGTTGTATTCATTCTAAGGTGCACCAACCTCACAATGGCCTCTAACAGATTCTCAAACGAACAAACAACTATAAGTTAGCTTCTAAGACTTTTGCCTGGTATTTTAGCAAAACTTAGATGAGAAAATGTCTCATTTTTGACTTAAAGAAAGAAGACTTTGGGAAACCTTTTGAAGAATTCAAGTTTAAGAATCTAAGAAACATTTAATTTGCTTTTCACCTTTGTAGTCTCATACAGTTAAGAACATTACTAATTTATACTTCTCTAATGTTTAGCTCCCTTTGCAGTGTATGTAAAGACAAGCACTATGTTCCTGATTATGTGAAAAACAACACGAAAGCTTGCGATCCAAAGGATACAGCAACCAAGTTAGATGCCATAGCAAGTTCTTTGCAAGAGCTTCAAAATACATTCATCAAAGAAAAGGATAATATCAAACGCTGCAAGAAAAAGTCTCTGAAAGAGATCAGAAAATTCAGGACAGAGATCAACAAGCGATTAGATGAGCTGGAGCAGGAATCTGTTAAGGAGATGGAGCAACGGTTACAGTCACTCACAAGTAAATTGGAAGCTGGACTGAAAGAGCTTCAAAATACAACCACAACAGTTGCGTCTGCAAAAGAAAGCTTAAAACCTTCAAGCGGGAATTTGACACAGATGTTCATCAGTGTAAAGATGGCCGACACTGCTGTAATGCATGCAAGAGATGACCTCAGTAAATGCGAGAGCGAAGTTTCATCTGCAGAGATGTCGTTTCTAGCCAATCAGAAGCTTCAGTCTCTGCTCAATGAATTACAAGTTTTTGGATCCTTTAGCCTAACTGAAAGCCTCTTATTCCAGCCAGTCAGTCAGTCTTTCTTACCGAAATTACACAAAATCCAAACCAACACTAAAACACGTGCATGTCAGTCAAATCGTTCCTTAATGAAGATCAAAGCAAGAACAACTCTCACATGATTGTAGGCTTTATATTAATAATGAAATTGAAGTATATGATACCAGTGGAAAGTCAACACAGTACACAAACATTTAATCAGTTCTTCGTTAAAACATACGAGTACATATTTAGTGATGTTTAACACTCAGTCATAAGTTGAATAAAAAATAGAATTAACACACTCAGCCAGAAGACCGAATTAAAATAGAATTAACAATGTAGATCAAATTTATTCATTTTAATATTTTTAGCATATATTTAATCAGTTAGGTGTGTTTTTGTTGATCAATTACCTAATTAAAGGTATTTTTTTAGTTTTTATGTCCTTTATGCTACATGTTATTCATTTAAAACCTTAATGTACTTAAAAAAACTTATGTAATTATTTTGTGGGGTTTTACCCGTGTCCTTTTTCTTCTGGATATTTTCGTGAAATTAATTTCTTTGAACATTAAACTTATTCGAGAAGTTCGTCATTTTCAATCCGCATCTCAAAAATCGTTGTTGTGTATAAATTTAAATTGTCCTACATAAAATTACTATCCTTGGTTCACAAAACATTTACACCGTCTTTTACAAGGTCACTTGTTCTCATATGAACATACAAGTTATCTTAATATGAACATACAAGTTCTTGGTGAAACAACTCCAACCCACCCATCCGCTTGACAATGGTGAATGCAAAAGCACACAAACATATAAAACAAAAGAGTCTAATAGCATTGTCGAGCAAAAGGGCGGGTGCTTAAAAACCTTACCGAGACCAGAGCTTCTGTAGTCAAAGAAGCAAAATCACGATGGCAGGGTTATAAGAAACAAATCAGGCTTCTATGTTCTATTACAGAATTTACCTATTAACATTCATAAACTATTCAACATCTACTGCATGCTACTGTCATGCAACAAAGAGGTAAGCATAACGATTGCTTTTCTAGAGCTTGTATTGATGTTAAAGATTTCAATAAACATAATCTTCGCATAACAGAAAAAAAAACTTTTAAAATAGGGTTATCAGTATCACAAATTAATGAAAACCTTTTGCATGTTTTATCGTCGATAACCAGATTTAATTGAAAAATACAGGAGCAGTTTAAAATCTGTAAAAACTTTGAAAGGTTTTCCTTCTTATTTATGTATTCAAGGCGGTAACCACAAAGGTGTCATTCGTCGTTGTATGTGGTGCCATATTTGAATTTGATCTTCTTTAATACCCGTGCTTTCATGTCCTCTCGACATTTTGGTTGCGTGGAAAGGCAGTAATTTCTTAGTTTGGCAATTCTATATTTCACTTTTTTCCAAGATGGCTCTAAAATAAGACGTTAAGATTGGATGAGTTGTCTCCCCTATAAAGACCAATACCTAGCAACTCTAGCAAACAATAATCCAGGATCTCCATATTACCCAACCCATTCAATCAGTGATGTTATCAGTTAGCTCCTTTGAAAGTCGTTGTGCACGATACGTAAGTGCAATGTTCATAGTACTTCTAAAAAACGTTGTTAATATTTCGGCCAGTTTTAAGATGGGTGTTTGATATCCCAGCCAATATAGATTTGGATATCATTCACCCCAAGGATATACATCCTGCTTCTGAAATTTTGTTAAGAGCGTTCTCAGTGATGTGCAGAATTAAGTTCTCAGATCCGCTGTCAAAAGTTTATTTTGTTTAGTAACGCCCACTCTTTTCTCGGTTAAGACGCATTCTTATATCTTGGACCATACGCTCGTGAACATGGAATCGTATTATTCTATAAATACCGCATTGAATATTCCATGTTCATTACCATTTGCACTCCATTATTCGGATGTTGGGAAATTCTACAGTTTATTGGTGTAAATACGGAGTTACTCTCAACCCGGGGCTAGGCGGCATTGACATTACTGTCCATGAAAAAGCTCAATCACAGCGAGCCTTATTACTGTCCATGAACAGGCTCATAAAACCGAGCCTGCATGTTCAATATTTGCCGTGTTTGGTGATTTTCAAAGTTCCCTTTTCATCTATTTCTATATCACAGTATCGCTGTCTGTGCTGTGTGGAGGCTTTCAAACAAAGGTGAAATATGCATATCAGGAATCGCCACATTCAGAAAAAAACAGCCTCCCCACACAGTCAAGAAGAAGAAAGGGAGAGAGCATGGTTAATAAAAGGATCTATTTCAAAAGAGACACCACTAACAATTAACAAAAATGAGAACCCGAGGGTTACCGCCTTGGAACGGTCAGTGGCAAATCAAATTGCCACTGGGGTTTAAACCAGGTTCTAGGGTGCACCAACCTTACACTTGCCCCAACAGGTTCTCATATCACAAAACAAATTCAAGTTGTCTTGGTGAAACCACTCCAACCCACTTATCGGTTCAACAATGTTGCATGCAAAAGCACACAAACATATAAAACATAAGATTCTAATAGCATTGCAAAGCCAAAGGGCGGGCACTCAATGATCTTACCGAGACCAGAACTCCTGGAGTAAAATCAGCAAGAACACGATGACAGGGATAAAAGAAACAAATCGAGCTTCTAGGTTCTTTTAAGAAAAGATTTCCCCCATAAACCTTCATACACTCTTAAACCCCTGCCACCGTCGTGCAACCAAAGAGGTAAGCATAATGATCAACTGTAGAAGGGTTATCACCAGCATGCAGAGCGCTGTAAAATATCATGCTGGTAACCTTTGTTTTTAAATTTACAAATGGTTTTTACGAATAACCGGGAGAAATTAACATTTCCCTTTATCTTCTTAAGTTTATAAATTAAATCTCCATAAAAAAATGGCTGTGAAATACCTTGTTGCAATAGTGATTTTAAACCACCTGTATTTAGAGGTACTGAATCTAACATAAATATTATCCAGTAAAAAAGTTAGCGACTCTATTAGGTCTTGACAAGTCCATAAAGTATAATTATCATAAGAACCATCTGTAAAAAATGCCCTATGTTCAATGAGCTAGCCGGGACAACCCCAACTTTTTATTAATCCAAAAGATTTTGACAGAAGTACTGTAGTATCTTTGGTATACATGACAATGCTCGATCTGCAGCGATTCGTTTTTAGACAAACATCACTATAAGAGAGAGAGAAAGAGAGAGAGAGAGAGAGAGAGAGAGAGAGAGAGAGAGAGAGAGAGAGAGAGAGAGCTACTAAACAGTTGTTATTATAAAGACATACAATTTGATGATAATGTTTGGTCTGTGACTTTTATACCATGATTACAAATCTGTTTCTTAAAGTTTTATTTCTTGAAGCTTCACTTTCAGTTTCTTCCTCTAATTTTGTTCTTATCTTAAATGCAAACTGTATTTTTATGTCCAAAGAAATGAACAACATATAACACAAAGATAATGTAACGATAGACTAAAATGTCATCTATTCTTAAACAATTTAATTAAAGAAGAAACACGTGCACAAACTTGAAAGACATAACTTTTGAAAGCTGATAACCAGAACATCATCAATCCTGTATCTGTCAGTTGCTATAACCCGATTGTTCTCCGTTTTGACAAACTACAGTCCAAGTCCCAACTGTCTAGTCAGCTGTTTTGATTCAGGCTGGGGGGTGTCTTTACAGCAATTTCTGACATCGGCATGTGCTTTTTCTCACCACTATACTCTTTTGAGGTCCCGGTGATCCTGCTAGAAACAAAAATAGCATTTGCCAGTTAAAGTAAACCAGAGTGGTGCGGGCTATCCAGCTTGAAATAACAATAATATGTGCCAGTTAAAGTAAACCAAAATGGTGCGGGCTATCCTAAGGAAGCATATTTGTGCCACAACTTAACCACATACAATAACGTGAAAATAATGGAGGATTTCGCAAAAAAAGTTTGTTTTTCGCGAAAACATCCATATTTTCAGGACAAAAAAGTTATGTTAACACGAATTTATTCCTGTTAGTGCTCTAAACTGCCACAACATAAAGATAAAGTTTTCATGTAAATAATGGAGGATTTCACGAAAACACATTACTTTTCACGAAACCTTAAAAAATTCACGAAATATATAACTTGCATCTTTCGTGAAATTTTCAAGGTTAATGAAAAGTTATCTGTTTTCGAGACAAAAATCTGTTTTTGAGAAAAAAATCTGTTTTCGTGAAATCCTCATTTATTTTCATGGATACTATATCTTTATGTTGAGGCAATTTAGAACATTATCAGAAATAAATTCGTGTTAATTATTTTCGTGTGTAATTTATCTGTTTTCGAAAAAAAAACTTTTTTTGCGAAATCCTCCATTTTTTTCACCTTATTTTATATGGTTAAGTTGTGGCATAAATATGCTTCCATACTATCCAGCTTGAAATAACAATAATATTTGCCAGTTAACGTAAACAAGAGTGGTGCGGGCAATCCGGTTTGAAATAACAATAATATTTGCCAATTAAAGTAAACCAGAGTGGTGCAGGCAATCCAACTTGAAATAACAATAATATTTGCAAGTTACAGTAAAACCAGGATATTTATATATTTTGTCTTTTTAGGTTCCGGCGATCCTGCTAGAAATAAAACTAGCATTTGCAAGTTACAGTAAAACCAGGGGATTCACCTTTCCTCTTTTTAGGTGCGGACAATCCAGCTTGATTAACATTGTGATGACACAGCTAACTCCCGTAGCATTAACTTTTCCTGTAGTAGGGGATTTAGCTGCGAACTTTTTAGTGCGTTTTTTCCTAGCTGAAGATGGTGTAGAACTTTTACCTGTTTTGGGTGTTGCGGGTTTGTTTGTGCTCGCTGATGGTGTGTTTGGAGATTTGGCTTTGGGAGAGGCTACCCGAGACATCACCTTGACAACTGGCTCATCAGGGTCTGTTTCCTTCATTGTCCTCTTTAATACACTTATACACATTTCCAATTTCACTTAAGTCAGATCTAACAAAACGTTAGATCTGATGACGACCCGCAGATACCGGACATAAGTCGATACCTTTGACGGTAAAATATAAAAGTTGTCCGATCATTTTGAAATTTGGCAGGTTGATAGAGTTTGACGTCCCGCGTTGCATAGCAACGTCAGTATTACTCTGACGTCACGTAAATCACCGTAAACGCGCCCCTAGCGGCGTTCTTCTGGAATCATCACGCCGGTCACTTATTTGCATATAACTTTATTGTTTGTCATCCGATAGTTATTCTGTAAATTTTGTTGTGTAGATAATTAAATTCTCTTTCCGCCCATATCTTTTTCTTAGTGTTTGATTCATTATTAATGAGCCGTATCTGTTCCGAATGGCCGGAGCGGCGTGTAAAACGTTAACTTATTACGACGAGTTTTTCATATTTTTGTAAAAATAAGAAAAACGGTACGGTGAAAGTTTTTCAATTTTTGATATGTTACTGTTAATGTAGAAAGTAACAGAATGACAAAATAAAAAACATATAGACCTTGAGCTGCCAATAGACCCCCCTCCCCCCCCTGGGGGAATTTTGAAGGGTATGTTTTTCTGAAAGCCTATACCATTCTACGCATTTTGCAAGTTGTTTGCACTCTGGCGAGTGGGGCGTTTTTCCGTAACGCATGTTTGAATATGTTACCTTTGAATAAAGTTTGTGTAAGAATGAAATATTTGACAATTGTAAAAGTTCTAAACTAAACATAATTATTCTACACCAGAAAGCTCTAATCTACATTACTAATGCAATAAAACATCATTTACCTAAGGTATTGGTCTAAAATAATGATAAAGTTATGTTACTTAACATAAAAACCTATTAAAATAAAATGTATGAATCATTTCTTACGTGCAGTAGCAAGTAATTTGTGCTTATAAGTAAAATATAGTAAGATAAATGTGACATCATGACAAATATAATACAGTGGTATACATTGGGACATAAGCCCGTAACGCTATATTGAAATATGTTACCGAAAGAAAACAACAACGGGAAAACAAGCCATAAATGTATTAGACCTTGAGCTGCCAATAGACCCCCCTGCCCTCTGGGGGAATTTTGAAGGGTATGTTTTTCTGAAAGCCTATCCCATTCCTCGCATTTTGCAATTTGTTTGCTTTCTGGCAAGTGGGGCGTTTTACCGTAACGCCTGTTTGAATATGTGATCTTTGAGAAAATTTTATGCATTGAAGAAATAATTGGCAATTATAAAAGTTCTGAAATAAACCTATTTTTTCTACACCAGGAAGATGTTTTTTTAAATTTTTAATGCAATAAAACATCTGCAACCTAAGGTATAGGTCTATAAATAGTCATTAAGATATGTTACTTATCATCAAAACCTAGTTTAAAAAGTTGTATGCAACATTTCTTACTTACATTAATAAAGAATTTCTGTTTTATTTGCTTAATTCATTAATATAAATAAGACTGCAGTATTTAAATGTAATAAAGTCACATTGAGGCACATTTCTTGTTTAATGTATGTAAATAAATACATATATTAAATTTTGTAAATTCCAAAAAACCCAAATATCTGAAAAAAAAACAATGGAAAAAACATCTCAAAGATAGCAAATAAAATATTTATAAATGAAATAAATTATAAAGAAATAAACTCTTAAAGACATATTGAATTTGCATGATTTAAAGGTAAACTGTGTTATAAACTTTGTTAATATTTATGTTACCCAAAAGAACGTATTTTAGTTACCAACCTCCCTGCACTTTATGTATCTTGTATTAAAATAGGTAATATATATATAGAATTATGTTACAAAAGCAAATTAAGGTATTGATGCTGGTAATATTGAACAGTAATGTATTTTTCATTTAAACGTAGTTAAACTTTAGAGGTTAATGATATGACATTGTGTACTGCTCAATATGTCTTGAAATAAATGTGTATGATGTAGATGGTTCAAGTTCGTCCTATTTTAAATCTTTTTAAATTAACAATAAACCTATCAATATGGCTCAGTGACAACATTGTAATACAGCTTATGTTTGCACTAATCATGGGCTGGTGCATCCAGTCTAAAGCTGTCCAGATACTCTTGATTGAGACAGATAACGTTAATTTGTTCTAAAAAAATGTTGAAACATTGTTTATCATTTTATTATTCTATTTATGTCTTTAGTCATCCTGTAATATGTTACCAATTTTTACTTTAATAATCAGCAAAAATAAAAAGAAAAGAAAAGCAAGAAACTGCAAATGATTAGTAAATTAACATTTTGATAAATATTTTTATATAATATTATATTATGGTAAAGTTGATCTATAACAAATTTAAAAGCTACTGAATTTAAACTTTACACAATTTAGCTGATTAAATTATATATCTGATGTTCGAAATGTTTTTAAAAGTAGTTTTATTCATCTAAAATACTAAGGTTCAGTGTAGAATTCGTAAAACATTGAAACAGCATGAGCATTATATAGTAATTTTTTTGACTCAAGTAAAAGAATTTTTACCTAAAAAAATTATTATACAAAAGTCAACGTTAACTTGTCTATTTGCTTACCATCACCTGCATTACAGAGTTTGTCTTTCAAATTAGGATGTTTTTTCTTTAACACTTATATGTCTTTAAGAAAAATAACATTCTACAAAGATCTTATGGAATTCTTAACACATTTTAAGCTTTTTTTGAACAATGGAAACAATAATGTTTCATTTAGGACAATTTATTTTTCTTATTTCACATGTTTTATTTAACAGAATTGTCAGTTATTATTGCTCTAAAAGACCAGAACTGGTGCTTTCAACCTTGTTTTTAGTAAATATAGTTCATAGAAAGTTCATATTCACATTATGAATGACTCTACTGTAATCTAGATACAAACTACCGGTTAAAACACAGTTTAGAAATTTATTTTATTTGGTGATCTTTCTAAAAAAACTATTTTAATAATTAGGTAACATATATTTAATTTTAATT
Organism: Corbicula japonica; assembly: GCA_038501625.1. Classification (NCBI taxonomy): domain Eukaryota; kingdom Metazoa; phylum Mollusca; class Bivalvia; order Venerida; family Cyrenidae; genus Corbicula; species Corbicula japonica. Next base: position 1,347,115 of record JAZAYU010000069.1, on the reverse strand, counting down.
AGTTTTGTTTGTAACACTTTCCAAAGCAATATTTTTATCTCTTGTCTTTTTACTTTTGGAACCAATTCTAAAAATTATTTTTTTTAGAATTTATTTCATAAATGCATTGTACTTTGTCAATATTGTAACCTCGGAATTATATGTTACGGAGAAGGTTTACAATGGAAAAGCTTAAACACTTTAACATTTTAACAACATAACATAACATAACATATTATACACTACAGACATCTTACTATGATTATTTTATAGTTTAATCTAAAATGATTGAATAGTCGTGATACAGTTTTGTAAATGTAATCAGTTCTTTGTACAACAATATCAGTTTAAGAGAAAATACTTAATTCAATCAGTAATATTAGTTTAAAAAACATCTGTGAAGGTAATTAAAAATTTTCACAGGGCTAACAAACATCAGGACATTGCACAGAGCACACATAGTTAATTTCGTCAAATAGATATCAGCTAACACCATTAAAATTAAATAAAAACAAGGAAATACGCCTTATTTTAATAAGTAACATATGTTATGTATGTTGAAAATTTGAAGTCATGCAAGTTTCAAGAACACTTACATTTATAAAGCTCAATAATTTAATTAAACTCTATATTTTATGCTTGTTTATCCCAAAACATGAATAAAATGTTTGAATTAGCGTTATGGTAACATATAAGATTATGGAAAAATTATTACAAATGCCAGTGTGATTTTTATGAAAATCACACTGTTTTATATTGTTTGATCATGCAGCTTTCAAAAACATGTATTATTGCCAAAGTTTGATTACAAATGAAAATCCTACAGGTAAGTTTCTGACTTAAATTACATCTTTTTAGGGTTATGTATGTTATACACTAAATATGTTACCTAAGTGCAAAAATTTTGAAATGAAAACTACATCAATCGACAGATAATACTTCATCCTTATAAAAAAATATAAGTTTTATTAAATCGTATCTGGAATAGAGCAAAATTAAAGATTCAAAATCGATATATTTTTTCTACAAATTTTAGGGGTAACATATTAAAACCTCCGTAACTCCCTTATGCCCCACTCGCCAGAGTGCAAACAAATTGCAAAATATCCAGGACATAACAGGCTTTCAGAAAAATTATGTCTACAAAATTCCCCAAGGGGGGGGAGCAAACATGTTCCTGGCCACCGGCCTAATACCTTAACGATCTAGTTTTCTTGCAAAATAGGCTCGAACAACGCCAACGCGGGTAAAAAAGTGACGTTTCATCGATTGCTTATTTGCATATAACTTTATTGTCCGTCATCTGATTTTTTTCCTGTAAACCGCGTTGTTTAGAAATTAAAAATATCTTTCTGTACATATATTTTGCATTGTACTTACTTCACGAAAATTGGACGAATTTGTTTCATATGCGCGTACCGGCGCGTATAAACGTTATTTTTAGCAGACGCGTTTTTAATAAATTTGTAAAAAATAAAAAATCGGTACGGTGAAAGTGTCTTAATTTTTGTTATGTTACTGCTGAAGTCCGAATAAATTGAATATCAAAATAAAAAAGGTATCCTAACGATTTAGTTTTCTGGTAAAATAGGCTCGGAAAAGTCCATTGCGGGTATAAAAATTTACGTTTCAGCATAGCACTTCGATTGCTTATTTGCATATAGCTTTATTGTCTGGCATCTGATATTTTCCCGTGAACTGCGTTGTGTAGAAATTAAAAATATCTTTCTGTCCATATATTTTGTATTGTATTTATTTGATGAACAATTTGACAAATATGTTCCATATGCCCGTACCGAAGCGTAAAAACGTTATTTTTAGCACATGCGTTTTTAATAAATTTGTAAAAAAATAAAAAAAATCCGTACGGTGAAATTGTTTTAATTTTTGATATGTTACTGTTGAAGTTCAAATAAATTGAATAACACAATAAAAAACGTACCTAAACGATTTAGTGTTTTGGCAAAAGGCACTGAAAAGGCCATTGTGGGTTAAAAAATGACGCTTCAACATAGTACACAATAAGTTCACCGTGGTATTGGACAGCGGGCTTAGCAGTTATTCTTAATAACCGTTCTACAGGAGGACGAAATGAGCGTCGCAATTTATCGTTTTTGTTATTTGTTCTTTTAATGTTGTGTGCTTTATTTCAAATGTTGTATTGCAATTTATTAAAATAAATAAAATACATTATGTACCTGGTATATGCTATACCAATATAGTTAAATTTGAAGTTACTAAACTTGCAACCGGTATGTGTGATTTCATTCATTATGCGTAATTGAATGTTGACTAAAAATGGTTAGATATTAAAATCAATGTTTTTAATTCAATAACTTTTATATGTTCTGTGAATCTAATCATATTATATCGCTGCAGATAAAATTAAAGTTACAGTTCAGGAATCCAATCACTATCAATGTACAGCGTGCCCATTCGTTACACAGCGCGAAAACGGCAAAGTCGTGTCGGATCCAGGAATTTCTATCTATCAGCCAAGACATTTGAAACGTTAAACAAGTTTTGTTTCGGTTACAGGAGAGATCAGTTACTAGAATAGCACATGGAAAGGCAAATACATATATGCAAGAATTTTTAAAACGTGAGTTTTCCGAACCCATTGTCGACAAATTTCGGCGGTTTCACCGAATGATTGAGAAAACGATAGAAATGTTGAGGACATCGATCAATGAGCATTATAGCTTATTTCTAGGAGATGCACTAGGTTGTTTTCTCTGGAAATATTTCAATCTGATTAAAATCATCTCCTGAAAACCGCTACGCTATCAGGATCTGACGACGAGTAACTAAAACGTGCTTTTATCACTAACCCTTTGAACCAATCAGATTGTCGCCTACAATATCGCAAAAGTGAAAGTAAACATACTATTTAAACCATGGAAAGTGTTGACAGTCTGCGTAAGACATATATAACTGAAGATATATGTGTTTATGTGGTATTGCATTCATTTCTTAAGTATTGACATCTTTTGCGAGCGTTATAATTTCTAAAAATAGTAATCGGGGAAAACTTAATTGTCTGTCATCAAATTTTTTCCCCGTTAACTGGGTTGTGTAGAAATTAAAACTATCTTTTTGTTCATTTATTTTGCATTGTATTTCATTCATGAAAAATTGGACAAATTTGTTCCATATGCGCGTACCGGCGCGTAAAAACCATTTTTAGCACACGCGTTTTAATAAATTAATTTTGTAAAAATAAAAAAAAACGGTACGGCAAAAGTGTTTTAATTTTTGATATATTACTGTTGAAGTTAAAATGAATTGAATAACAAAGTAAAAAGGTATCTTAACGCTTTATTTTTTAGCAATAACGCTCGGAAGAGGCCATTGCGGGAAAAATGTTACGCTTCAACATACGTAAGCGTATGATAAATAAGTCGTGGCCTTGATCAGAGTGCTTAGCGGTGTCTCCTTATAACCGTTCTGTAGGAGCATGAAATTGTCATCGCCATTGTTTATCTTTTCGTATTTTGTTATTTTAATGGTGTGTGCTTCATTTCAAAAATTGTATTGTCATTTATTAAAATACAATCAAATACAGAATGTATACGCTACACCAATATCGTTAAATTTAAATTTACTATAATTTACAGCCGGTATGTACAAGTATGATTTCATCCATTATATGTAATTGAATGACTGAAATAAGGGTAGATATGATATTAAAATTTATATTTTTAATCTTTATTACTTTTGTATGCTCCACGAATCATATAATACATCGCTGTAGATAAAATTCAGGACTCTATCACTATCAATATCACGGCGCGAAAACGGCAATGTCGCGTCGGATCCCGAATTTTCCGATTAATACCTTTTTGATTTTTGCGGAAAATCGTTGTTTTTTAATACATTTATACACATTTCCAATTTCACTTAAGTCAGATCTAACAAAATGTTAGATCTGATGACGGCCCGCAGATACCGGACATAAGTTATAGCGGTAAGTTATATGCACATACGCAATCAAAGTGCTATATGCTGAAACGTCAATTTTTTACCCGCAATGGACTTTTCCGAGCCTATTTTACCAGAAAACTAAATCGTTAAGATACCTTTTTTATTTTGTTTTTCAATTTATTTGAACTTCAACAGTAACATATAAAAAATTAAGACACTTTCACCGTACCGATTCTTTTATCTTTACACATTTACTAAAAACGCGTCTGCTAAAAATAACTTTTTATTACGCGCCGGTACGCGCATATGGAACAAATCCGTCCAATTTTCATGAAGTAAGTATAATGCAAAATATATGTACAGAAAGATATTTTTAATTTCTAAACAACGCAGTTTACAGGAAAAAATTCAGATGACAGACAATAAAGGTATATGCAAATAAGCAATCGATAAAACGTCACTTTTTTACCCGCATTGGCGTTGTTCGAGCCAATTTTGCAAGAAAACTAGATCGTTTAGGTATGTTTTTTATTTTGTCATTCTGTTACTTTCTACATCAACAGTAACATATCAAAAATTGAAAAACTTTCACCGTACCGTTTTTCTTATTTTTACAAAAAATATGAAAAACTCGTCTGCAATAAGTTAACGTTTTACACGCCGCTCCGGCCATTCGGAACAGATACGGCTCATTAATAATGAATCAAACACTAAGAATAAGATATGGACGGAAAGAGAATTTAATTATCTACACAACAAAATTTACAGAATAACTATCGGATGACAGACAATAAAGTTATATGCAAATAAGTGACCGGGGTGATGATTCCAGAAGAACGTCGCTAGGGGGCGCGTTTACGGTGATTTACGTGACGTCAGAGGAATACTGACGTTGCTATGCAACGCGGGACGTCAAACTCTATCAACCTGCCAAATTTCAAAATGATCGGACAACTTTTATATTTTACCGTCGAAGGTATAGACCCACCTTAAACAAGATACACATTACTTATATCACCAGCTGATGAATTAAATGAATCAAATGTTCGTACAGTGATGTACATAAAACATGGGACAGGTGATAAGAATAAGGCGTTGATCATGGGATGTTTCTAAGACGTTTGTCAAGTATTGTACATAATAATTAATACAATCATGAATATTTTTCTTCAAATTGATCCCAAATCTTTCACTCTCATTAGGCCGACAGTCTGCACCACACGTGAGATGAAGGCAAATGTTAAAAAGAGATTGAATATTGGTTACAGCTGGAAAACAGTCATATCTACACATATATTTCTGCAAATATCTATATGATCAATGAAAGGACTGGCTCACACTGAATGAAAGTCAATCCCATTTATTTAGCGGGTAAAGGGGTTGATATTGGTAATTTATTCTTTATAGCTCAACGGAATATTCTGCAGGATTTTAGATGTTGAAGAACAAAGAATGCCCTTCTTTATTATACTATTCTATAATATTTTAGGGTTGAAATACCAATCACAAAACCAAAGAGATCAGATTACTGCTGATACCAGTCAATATATAAAACTTGCATAATCATTGTTGAATACAAGCTGTTTTTGGTATTGGTAACAGAGATAAAGCTTCACAATAAAACTGGGTCCAAGTCTTCAAAGTCTGTTCTTTGTTTTATAAATACCAAGGTACATTTCTTAAATTGAAAGAATAATGGAACTAAAGAACGAAGGAAAACGAAGACTTGAGTGCAAATGAATGTTATTTGTTTAAAAAGGAAAAACCTTATGCTATTATATCGGATAAGAAGACTGTTACACGAGACACTTTTTATAGCGAATATAAGCGGAAGATTTGGACTCAATGTTTTTTTCCAATTGTCAATTTTTATCAAAGGAAAATATCACATTTGTTAAACATTTTACCTCATTCAAATTGACATGTCTGTCAGATGACAGTCCAGATAGTGTCCATGAAACGTATGCGATACTATTTTATTGTTGAAATATTATTCGAATGCGCGCAATGTAAACAAATAATAAGGTGACTGGAGACACAAGATAGTTTATAAATATACTAATTGGCATTGCATGGCTAGGTGCTGTCGGCGTACAGGTTCGCTCCTCAGTAGAGGGGCTTTATCATTTTATATTCTGTTTTGATTAAAGATAATACTTTGCAATAAAATGTGATCTCTTTCCTCAAAATCTGTCAAACAAAACTCATACGACTCTCGAAAAGTGAAAAGAAAATACCAACTAAATGAAGGAAAGGACGAAGGAATAATAAGGCTAGTGTTAAATGTTTCTAGCAAATAGAGCAGCTGTCTTACTGTTATTTATTTGATCAAGAAGTGCACAATATAAACTTATGTAAATATATATATATATAGCATAAAAATGGCAACTGGTGGATCGAGTGATTTGGACAAAGGGACAGATGAAATATTTGACTTTTTGTGTACAGTTTGCAAAGGAAAGAACAAGAACACTGAGGCAGAAAAGTTCTGTGCAGACTGCCAGGACTACTTTTGTTCTGTCTGTGTCAAATCTCATAATGAAGTTCCTATATTAAAAACACACAAGGTTCTAGACAAGGCTCAGTTCCAGTCAGGATTAAGTGTACGGTTCCCTGTAGTAGACACAGACAGATGTAAAATACACGGACACAAACCTGTAGATATGTACTGTTTGAATCATGATGTCGTCGGATGTGCCACATGTATGGTGGTACAGCACAGGTAGGTTCAACAGATAATATAGTTTAGTCAATTTAAGTGATTGTGATAAAATATACGGACACAACTTGTTTTTATATATGAACAAACTGGGGCCTTATTAAAAACTAAATTCACATGTCACTAGGGTGTGTTGTAATAAGTTTTTGCTTAGGAATTTACAAATGAGCAACAAGGACATATTTGCGCAATTTATCTACTAGTATTCTTATGACATAAATTGCATGGTAAAAACTTTGCTGCAATATAAAATAATGCCCAGACTTTAAACATGGAAAACCCCAAGCCTACGCAAAATAAACTGATAAAAAAGTGGTCAAACTTCCAGCTCCAAAGACTTTAGACTGTTTAAGCAACACTTCACTAATATTCGACATTTGCCCCGGTTAACCACACAGAAGACTTTGGAAAATATGGTTGAACAATCTAAGAAATATATAGTTTTAAAATTACCTTCCAATTCGAAATTCCTTTTTTCTACGAAGACCTGTAGTGCAGAATATTAATGATTTTCACATTTTTTCAAATGTTTCTTTTTCAGTGTATGTCAAGACAAGCACTACGTACCCGAGTATGTGAAAACAAACACCAAAGCTTGCGATCCAAAAGATACAGCAACCCAGTTAGATGCCATAGCCAGTTCTCTGAAAGAGCTTCAAAATACATTTATCAAAGAGAAGGAAAATCTCAAACGCTGCAAGGAAAATTCTCTGAAGGAGATCAGAAAATTCCGAAAAGAGATCAACAAGCGATTAGATGAGCTGGAGCAGGAATCTGTTAAGGAGATGGAGCAACGGTTTCAGTCTATAACAAGTAAATTGAAAGTTGGACTGAAAGAGCTGAAAACCACCACAACAGCAGTGGCAAAAGAAAGCTTAAAAACTTCGAGCGGGAACTTGTCACAGATGTTCATCAGCATCAAGATAGCCAACACTGCTGTAATGCATGCCAGAGATGACCTCAGTAAAACTGCAAGTCAAGTTTCTTCAACAGAGATGTCGTTTGTAGCCAATCAGAAGCTTCAGTCTCTGCTCAAAGAATTACAAGGTCTAGGATCCATTAGCCGAACTGAAAGCCTGAAAGAAGTACAGAGCATCCAAACCAACATTAAAACACGTGAGAGTCAGTCAAGCAGTTCCTTCAAGAAGATCAAACCAAGTTCTACCTTAATAAAGCTGACTGGCAACGAGAAATTCAGAGTAAAAACAAAACGTAGTAGAAAAACATGTAGTATCTATGGTGCTTGTATTCTTGAGGATGGAACCATCATCTTATCTGACTATAATAACTGTAGGCTGAAACGTCTTCACAGCTCCTCATTCAAAGTCACAGATACTTGTGGTGTTCCTGGTTCGCCCCGTCAAGTGTGTGCCATAACCAAAAAAGAAGTAGCAGTATGTTGTTCTAGCAACGAGATACTGTTTGTGTCGGTTGGGCGCTTTATGTGTACGACAAGACAAATCAGCACTGGCTTTACATGCTGCGCTATAACATATGTTGATGGAAAGTTGTTCGTTTATGATTATGCAGAATCAGTGTATTTAGTATCAGAAGTAACTGGAGAGAGACTGGAGTGCATTAGAGTGGGTCCTTTTGAAAAGATGACTTTCTCTTTTACCAAAAGCCTTGCAGTCAGCACTGGCACCTCTAAGATATACTGTGCTGACGAGAAGACAGGTTTCACTACCTCAGACATGAATGGTAAGCGTTTAGGACGGTATAATGGTAAAAAACTCAAAGGAGCTTGTGGTGTTTGCATATTGAAAAATGGCAATGTTCTTGTTTGTGGATGGGAATCTAAGAATGTGCTTCAATTCAGTGCCGATGGCCAACTGATAGGAGAGGTTTTGAAAACGGATACACCCTGTCGGGCTGTTTGCTGTAATAAGAACAACTCTAAACTGATTGTAGGTTTTGATGAGACAGATGAAATTGAAGTTTATGATATCAGTGAAGAATGAACAAATTACACAACCATTCAATAGACAATCATTTCTTCTAAATGAGCGATGAATAGAGAAATTGAAACCTACTTATAAAGCAATATCTTAATCAGTCACAAGAACTAAAACGTTATTAAAATGTAGATCAAAAGAATCAATTTCATATATCTGAATTGCACGAACTTAGTGAGTAATGTTTATGACTAAATGTGTATTTCTTTTGTTTTTAATTGTCTATTTCTAAGTTATGTTGTGTTTAAACAAGTTTTGTTTTTCATTTAATCAGTTCAAACAAATTAAATAAAGCATAATGAATTTACTAATTGCTGCAAGTCTTTTTCTGTTTACCAATTTTTTTATTACAATTATAATCTCGAAAATAAGCGCATAATTTATAATTAGCGCGCACTGAAAAAAAACGGTTATGTTTAAACAATTCGCAAAGCTGTTCACGCAGTGAACCCTTTCTTTTGTTTGAGTGCAATGTAATAACATGTATAGTATTTAATGTTTGTATAGGATTACTTATGTAAGTTGAAATAATAATATAAGGCTAGCTTAGTTAAATAAATAATGGATGAAACTCCGAAGAAGAATCGGAAATCGAACAGTAGAGAAAAAAATTTTAATTGACCGAAGCAAAATATTGCTAGACTACAAGACCATATGAACTTAAACTTTTTGACTACTTGTTTGTCTACATTGCCTCACGATCTAAAAACTTGAACATTTGTAAATAAACGTGCATTTTAAAAAACGTTGAAGACGGTAAATGTGTTTGAATGAATGTTTGATGCAGGCGTGAGGTATGCATGATTGTAATATTTTAGTGGCATTTGGTATTAAAAACTTTAGCGTAAAGTCGGTCAATCAATACTATAAATGCATATAAAATAAGCGCATATTTGGCGGCTGATATATTTAAGCACATTTAATAAATAAGGGCATAGAGGCTTCACAAAAGCAAAAATAAGCGTGTAATATTATGCTTTTTTCCAGATTCTACGTTGTTTATAAGTTTGCAATTTTTATCCGACATGCTTTTTTTCACTTTAATTTATTATCAAAAAAGTCTTAATGCAGAATATTCATTTAAATTTCAACTTTTTTTCCGTTTTGCTTATATCTTATTTTTATTGTGCATCTGGCTTATCTTTTTTGCCCTATTTTAAACAATAAAACTCCATCAATAAAAAATATTTCATTGTATAGTTGTAGTCATCGCCTAGCCAAGAGTGCTGTACATGGTAACAGACGTGCCATCCAAATCCTCAATAGAGAAAGTTTCTGGCAACGCCTATAAACCACAAATGACCCTCTGACTGCCTAGACATTTACATACATCTATTATGCCCCCGGCATCTAGTGATTGAACCGTCCGTCGTAGGTCCGTCTTGTTAACCTGTTTCGGCAAGTTGGATATTTCTCAATTTCCACAAAGAGAATTGGCATAAAAGTTTTCACACTTACTCTAGTGTGCACAGATCATAACCCTTACAAGTTACATAACTCTGGGTGCCGTATTTCTGGGATTAACATCACAATATGTACTTTGAGATTAATGGTTAACCTGTTTCGGCAAGTTGAATATTTCTCAATTTCTACAAAGAGCATTGGCATGAAAGTTTACACACTTACTTCACAGTTCTTAGGTCATGACCCTAACAAGTTACATATCTCTGGCTTTTTTCCGAGTTATCTCCCCATTTTATACTAAGAAATAAATGGTTAACCTGTTTTGGCAAGTTGGATATTTCACACTTACAAAAACAGTGCACACATCATTACCCTTACAAGTTACATAACTCTGCCTATGTTATTTCTGGGGTTATCTCCCCATTTTGTACTTGGGGGAAATGGTTAAACTGTTTCAGCAAGTTGGAATATAACATCGGAATGAACAAAGCTATCTGTGACAACAAGAATAATAACTTCTGTTTGACTATTTTTGGAGTTCTGTCACTTTCAAATATTTTAATTTGGAACTTCATGTTGCCTATAGTTTTGTACTTGTCCTATTAACCATAATAATTTGAATATATCATCATCATGAACAAATCCATTGGTGACAACAAGAATGATAACTCCTGTTTCACTAATTTTCCAGTTTTGCCCCATTTAAATGACTATAATATGGTACTTAATGTTGCCTATAAAATTGAAAGTATTTGTCCAGTTTACCTTATATTTGAAATATGTTTTCTGCATTAACAAAGATGTGACACCAAGAATGATAACTCCTGATTAACTTTTTAGTAATGACGATTTAGTAATGCCCCTTTTAATTTACTTTAACCTGAAACTTAAATACTTGGAAAGTGCTTTTTCTTTTGACAAAAGACTGATATATGTCGTCTGTTTTAATGAAGTTATGTCTGTTTTGAGTTGTTCTCCTTTGAATGATTTTTTACATTAATCTTAATTTTGCTTATAAATGGAATTTACAATAAAGATAATAATCGATCAATGAAAATTTGTAATTTTGTAGTATTGCAATGCAACTTAATTACATCATTTTATCATACATGATATATGACAGGACCACTTTTCAACTTTTTTCAAGCAGGCGATACATGTGTTCAGCTGAACACCAAATTCTATATTTCATTATTTAGAACTAACTTGTGATTTTAGTTGCTGTTTTAACACTGTGTTATTATTTTAAATTTGTATCATGACAAACTTCGCTACCGATGGCATATGTGTTGTCCGAACACAGCTTCTTGTTTTTTACATATACATACATACATGTGAAACAATTACACATACACGTCTCTTAGCATCGTGCGTCCTCCTTTTTTATATTTGGAGTTTCTATGCACACTAGTGCTATAGACAGAAACAAACACAATGAAAGTCTGCTAGATCTTTCGATACACCGAATTGAAGATATATTAAGTCAATGGAGATAATTCAATTCAAACAACTTACTTTCGAATTAAGAAATCCCCGAAATATATGACACGAACAATAAGTTCTTATCCCCATTTCCTTCCTTGCTATATCGTTTCAAGTAAGGCCGGTATTCCATAGTTCTGTGATGCGTGATCCGTGTCTGTGTCCGCGATTTTTCAATCACGAAAGATATCATTGGGTATATTCTATACCTCCATGTCCGTTCCACGTCGCGGACACAAACACGGACGCGGAACAGACACGGAGGTATGGAATATACCAAACGATGGTGGGTGAAAAATCGCACCCATTACTGTCCATAAACAGGCTCAATCAAACCGAGTCTACAATGTTTTGATATTCGTCGTGTTCAATGCCAGCCAAGATAAGAGCAATGGTACTGCACCGAGCCGAATAAACGCGCGGGTCGTGTGCCTCTAATGGTTGTCGAGTTCTAACCGTTGTTGGTCCGAGCCATTACAATGAATTAGAGATTAGAACCGTAGGTTTTCAATTGGCTCTATAGAGCGAAAAAGCCGTTACTTTGTCAAAGTTTTGAGATAGACTTACGGGTAATTGTGTATTCAGAGTTTCGGAAATCTCTGTACTTGCAGGTTTCGTAGAGAAGGGCCAGCTAAGTTTAAGCCTGGTATTTCAGGCCTTTTAACTTGCTTGAACCCAAGAATCCGGGAATGGGTCAATACGCTACAAGTCGAAATTAGTTGAAGTCCATGATATAAGAGCTGTAGTGCATTGAGAATAAACGCGAGGGTCGTGCCTCTGATGCTTTGCGAGTTCCAACCGTTGTGGGGTTGAGCCATCGCAAAAAATAAAGATTTGAACCGATTGTTTTCAATAGGCGAAAAAAAACATTATTTTGTCAAAGTAAGCCTCAAGAGTAACAGTGTATGCTGATGATCGGAAATCTCTGAAACTTGATTCGTTCATAGAGCCGGAATTTCAGGCCTATCAACCCAAGAACCTGGAGGTCGGTCAATATGCTACAGGGCGAAAAATCTAACTTAGTCGCACGGATAAACGCGTATGCTGAAAGATCGGAATTCACTGAAACTTGCAGGGTTCGTAACTTTTTTATTTTTATTCATGTGAGTAATTGCAGTGGCAAAGGTGACGTTGCTTTAAACCCCCAGTGGTAGTGTTTTTTGCCACTTATCGATCCAAGGCGATAACATGTCAGTTTCTTATTTTGTTTTAATTATTTATGATGTCTTTTTGAAATTTATTAATGTATACACACATTGTTTCTCTTTCTATTTACTTTTAACTTGCGTGTGGAGGCTTTGTATTCTGGGAGGCTTTGTATTCTGAATGTAATTGTTTATGAATTTAACTTTCTTTTTCCGGCTAGGTATATTTCTTCGGCAGAATTGTTAACGATAATTCGGGTATATGATTCATCAGCACTTTTGATTATTTGGTAAAATTTTATTGAAGTATATAATGACAGACAGAAATATTTATTTCGACTTGTACATAGTACATCGTCCATATACAATATACATATTTCAAAACATAGATCTACATTCAATTTACATACACATTATAGCAATATATGTATATCAACAGTAATATACAACATTTTCACGTGTCAAGTGAAAAAAAAAGAAACAAAAAAAAATTTAATTCGTATAGAGCATATTTTCTAAATAAGAATAAATATTTGTTACTGAAGTCTAAGGATTGTGTCTTACGAGGATGAAGCATACCAGTAATAATATATATATATTAAGCAGTATACAATAGGAAGGATCTTTACGTTGCAGGTATATATGTTTATATGAGAAAATTGCACATTTTGCCATTGTTCTAATAAAAATGAGCTTGAGTTCTTTTGCCAAACATAAACCTGTTTACTGACTCAAAGACTTGCATGTTTGACGAGGTAATACTGTAAAACGCTTTAATTTCGCGAGGACAAAATTTCGCGATTTTATGTATTCGCGTATTTATGAATTCGCGACATCGTAAAAGGTTTTATATTATATGTGGCGTTTGAATTGATTAACTGTCTTATGTTAAGTTGCCTATTTTCGGATATACTTATATTCGGATATACCGAAACTCACCAAATATTTGCGATATTTATGAATTCGCGATGTAAGCGATTCAGGAATATGGCGAAAAATTACCAGTTATACAGTATCCAGTGATTCTGATGCATTGAAAACATTTGACATTATTTGATAATTCATGAAGTTTTCTGATATAACACAAAAGCATCGTTTTCGAAGTCGTTAGAAGGAGCAATAACTATGTTGCTTTGCAACAGCAGTAGTTGGGTCCACAGTGATTGGGATTCCATGTACATCCGGTGGTTCCATAGCCGTAGCTGACAATACCGAGTCGTTGGTCATCCGGCTGAGCATTGTCTGGATTTGCCCGCAACACTGGGTGCCTCTTGTAAAGGTGAATAGCATCAAAGCACGAGGTCCTGACAAATGCAATATCGATATGTGTGAATCTTTTGATGTTAGTTTTTACATCAATTTTCTCACATTACTTTGTAAAACATAACTTTCATATAAGTTAGCAAGTAACTGACAAACATCTGACATAAAAAATGGCGCCACTTCACTGGCATCGTCTTAGAAAACGGCAAAAAATGTGAAAAATACTTAAACCACTTTTATAATTCAGCAAACTTGTGAAAATGTTAAAACAGATAATATAAAAATAAAAGGCGTATATGTTTTGAAGAATGCCTTTTCTGACTTATTTGAATTACAACATGTGGCGTTGGAATAATTTTTGTGGCATACACAAAGAGATAGAAGTTTGAAAATGAAAAAGCTTTAACAGAATATTTAAATAAACATAATAAAGCAAACCCGTTGTCGAGACAAGTTAGACGCAGACTTATTTGTGAAACAAATAATGACATGTTTATTGTTGCAAGTAACTTGTTGCCATAAAAATTATTTGACTTAGCAGTTTTATTAATTAATTGAACAGTTTGCTCCACAAAACTTATATCTCTGCTCAGTAAAATATCAAACTTACGTGGTAAGCGAATTTTGCAAGAATTCAACAGCCTCGTTTTTCACGTTTTTACAAATGTCGTTGCAAGTAGGTGCGATGCCCCCACAGTTCCTCCTCACTGCTAACACAAAACCACCTGACCTAGCGACGCAGTAAGCCTGAGCCACCTCGTCAAAGTAGCTGATGCTCAAACTGTAAGTCTCAATAGATCCACTGTAATCAACATATACTGAAAAAAAAACAAGTTTCAAACTTTACAGTGTTTGTCGTGTTCGGTGGTTTAATTTCAAATTTCACATTCCATCTATTTCACGTTAATTGACAAACACAATCACAACGAAATCCTAATTATACATTAAATTAATCTAACGCGACCTTACATTTACTCAAATATTATCGTAAACATTTATAAACATAACTTTCAAACTAATATAAATACAAAATTAATACAACTTTTATTTTCAGTATAATTATATGTAAGCTGCCCTGACTATTTGGCAAGAAGAATTTTGAGCGATTTGATCGATATCGTGAATTCCCCTTAAAATTGTCAAAGAAATCTTAAAGTGAGGTAACTAAATTTTAAGATAAGACATGAGACAAATTTCAACTTTGAAAAATGCTTTATGTTGGCTTCGTATGTTCAATTCCTGATTTAAAATAAGAACATGATAACTTTGTCACTAAATGCTAATTGGAAGCCCAATACCTTTTTAGCCTAATCGAGACGTTTTGTTTAAATATGTGTTTATCAAGTGACTATATTAAAATTAAGGACGTGAGAAAAATCTCGCAGTCCTTGAATGAACACGTTCACAGGCATAACAATCATGGCATTGTGTCTGCTAGAAAAATATCTACTCACATGTCGCGAACACCAACAGCCAGCCTAGTAGTGCAGCAGCCATTTTGAAAAGAAACTCCAACAACAAAGTCCGTTCAACAATCAAACTTCCCTAGTGTATTGCTACGATATTAAGTCAGAACTGTTATATAGGAGCTGGAAGCCCTAAACTTCAGGATACTAAGTAAAGGATGTGGCAGATATAATCATTTTAAAAGCGGATTACCCAAGGGCAAACCATTGCTCGTTTTTTTCTTCCCTATGTTTGTCGTGTTTTGATTTAAACAGTCGCTAGCGTTCATTGTAGTTTACGAATAATGGTTTCTTAATTGATCACGTAGCCAAAAACGAAATGTTTACTTTTGTACAGCCAATGAAGTACAGACACATCAGCTATCCAATCTAAAACCCATCCTATTGTAAACTTTACTAATGATACAAATATTGACGTCGGCCATAAATTACAATTTGTACCTTACTTTTGTCACGGAGACACAAATTGTATATAAGGTAAACTTTCCTATTATATGTGTAACCCGGATATGGTTGAGTTAGTACCGCACTTGTAGAGCTAGCTATGGCGACGTGAGCGTCGGACCGCCGTGCGAAGGATCCCGGGTTCAATCCTTGGTTCAGGCGTGGATTTTTCAGAACCCTTAACCCTTGTTACATATGCACACAGAAGGGATGCCTACATTTCCTGCCCTCAACCCCTACCCCTTTCTCCATTTTGTCAAAATATTCTTCCACCAAAATTTAAATCAAACTAGGACACTTTTTGAAGAAAAGACTGTGGGAGTAACCACCTCCTGTGTATTGTTGGAGATGGGTTGCTTTCTCTTTTAAGAATCTTAATCAAAGGGTTCCATGTTTGTTATTTGTTTGTACTGTCTTTCTGTTGATATAAGATAAATTAAAACACAAACCATGCTCTCTTGTCCTCTGCTGTTTGGCTGCGTGTGGTAGAATGGATGAGCACTCATTGAATGTTCTGAGACCAGAACACCAGCTATTTTACAACTGCAGGAATATATTAAGAACTAGCTCTTGGATATATTTTTCAAGATTTCTCTAGAAACCTTCATTAACTCGCAACATTTTATTACCGAACTTTTCAAAGCGGTCAACTGTATAGGTGGAATCATTAAGTAGGTACATGCAGGGCGTTGTAAAAAAAGTGAAATATGCATATCAGGAATTGCCACATTTAGAAGACACAGCATCCCCACACATCCCCACACAGCCAAGAAGAAGAGAAAGTGAGAGAACATTGTTAATAAAATGATCAGTTTCAAAACAGACACCAAAACAATTAACAAAATTGAGCAACCGAGGTGTTTAAGCCAAGTTCTAGGGTGCACCAACCTCACACTAGTGTTGATCATTATGCTTACCTCTTTGGTTATACGACGGTGGCGGGGGTTTGAGAGTTTATGAAGGATTATGGGGAAATCTTGTAAAGGAACCTAAAGCTCAATTTGTTTTTTTTCTTCTCTGTCGTCATGTTTAGTGAGTTGGCTCTAGGTGCTTTGGTCTCTGGTAAGATCTTTGAGTAACCGCCCTTTGCTTTGCAATGCATTAGCTAAATATGTTTTATGTTTGTGCGTTTGTGCATGTAATATTGTTGAGCTGATGGGTGGTTTGAAACATATTAAAATTTTGTGTAGCATGGCCACAATATTAGTGTTATTAATTTTATAATAAAGTTGATTTTTCATAAATAACGTATCGATTTGAACAATTGTACGTATATCACACCTTTATTATTTTACGTTGCGTTTAGTTCTATGACTTTTGTATAAAATAAGCCACTTTCTTGCCGAAGGTTGTGAGATTTCAGGAAAGTTTATTTAACAATTCCTTCGGATATTCAAAACTCCCAATAATTTATTTGGCTATTCTCCAAAAATGTATACTGAAATTTGACTTAAATTGACATCCAAATACGGTGAATTCATTCACATTTTTATATTCGTGGGGTTCTAATGTTTGTAGATTTTATGATATAGATCGATCTTCACATTTAAATCAACCACGAAATAAATACGAATTGAACTCAGATGTTTATTAAAAACCACGAATTTCTTAGAACTCCCGAAAATACTGTTTAATGGACAACCAGGACTTATTATGCCCACAAAGATAAGTACACACACACACTTTTACACCATAGCAACAGGTTTAATGACATCTGATTCTTGAATTATCTTCTGGAAGTCTCTGACGTCTCCTGCTTTGATTTGTTTTCTTCTCTCGGCGTCCGTGCGATCTTGTTCTTCCTTGTAACGGATGGCTTCTCTTGCATCAAGGGTGTTCTTTTCAACTCCCTGCATTAGTTCCCTGAAATATGCATTCTTCTTATCACACTTTTTGAGTTTGCAAGTTAATTCACATTTCAGAAATAGTAGGTATATATGTTATTTAAACATTTTAGAAAGCATTGTTTACTGTATCCAGGCAGAATTTATGGAGATATATCAGTGTTACAATATTACAAACATAAAAAACTAATCAGTTATTGTCTATTGATATGTTCCATCATCTATTCTAAGGACCTGAGTTTAACTAAAGTTACCTGGGCTGAGTTAAATACATCATAGGACCGGTGGAAACGTTTTCGGTTTGGACTAATATTAGCAGACTCAATGATTTTATGGCATACACATTTTACAAACTTGACAAGGATATTTCATTGATATCAGTTTTAATAGGAAAAAAGTGAAATGTGCATATCATGCACATTTGCCACACCCAGAAAACACAGCTTCACCAGGTAGCGAAAAAGTAGACGCAAAATAGAGCATATTTATAAGAGTATCGATTTCAATTTCAGAGGTGTTCTCAAAACCATTTTGAGAGGCACTGACGTCATTATCATATCCGACGTTAAGACGGTACATACATATTTGGCAAAATACTAGTTAATGAAGTAAATCTTTTCTGGGCCGATGAAAATAAATATAGGCGAACAGTTTCACGTGACCAGTTCACGATGACAAAACGAAAGGCATCACAAGCATCAAATGACAATATAAAACAATGAATTCCAATACTAACTTCATGTCAATTGTTCCACTGTTGTCGTCATCTAGATTTTTCATAAGAATCTCGATTTCAAGATCGGTCATGTCGATACCAGCATTCTACAAAACAGGAAAGTCGAAATGTATTAAGAATGACTTTTCATATCTTAAAACAGTAAACGCGAAGCACCTGTTTTCTACAAACATGAACTCCAGAACGTTTATAAGGAATTTCTCAATCCTGGTAATATGAGGTACCAGGTGCAAGTACTAATAAAAAGCCTTTACCAGCGTTGATCCCCATCGGCTTGTAAATCCGTGCAGTTTGACCGGGATTTACACTCTTAGTTTGTAGATTTTATCTCTGAATAATAAACGAATAGTGGAAATCAGTGTGAAACCTAACTCAAGGAATGTGAAAAAAACAGCGACAGGACAAATATTGTGTCAAGTACTTGTACACATACGTATTATAACTCATTCATAAGAAACACATGATCATATTTATTAAATTGTTTTTTTTTTATAATAAATTTATAATATCGCCGGAAGAAATTATTCTCACAGTCACTTGTGACGCACATGATGTTTATGGCCTAGCAACCAGTGTGGATCCATATCAGCCGGTATATCCTCGCATTCTGATCCTGGTCTACACTGTTCGCCAATCAGAGAGAAAAGCACCCTGAATGTATCTAAGGAAACGTTTAGATGCTGTATTAGACCAAAAAAGCCCGCAATATGAATAGGATCTACAATTAAGCCTTATGTTCTCAGGGTGAGTCACAATTATTCAAAGGAAATATGTTTCAACTAACCCGTATACCCTGCTTAAGCTCCTGTAGATCTAATGATAAACTTCCATCACGGTCAAACGTTAGCAGAAGATCTACCAATCTGTATCCCGCTTTATCAAGCCATTCTGTTAACTTCGTCATCGGATCCATGGCGTGGTGCGCCCAGGGATCATAGTTAGCGTTCCTGAATGACGTCACATCCAACATCACACCTCCGTATACAATTGTCATTTCTTTGTTCTCAACCATTTCGTCAGCAAGCCTTTTGAAGTCCGTTTTCACAGTAAGGTTCTGTAATAAAAAACTAAAATCGTAATACTGTCAATCAATCAATCAATCAATCAATCAATCAATCAATCAATCAATCAATCAACCTTCCTATCTACCTGCTTGCATTTCCAACTACCAACCAACCAAGCATCCAACCATCCAATCAATCAATTAATCAATCAATATTTATCATCTCAAATTACAAATCAAATACAAGACAAAATATGGTTAACATATCATTTCAACTAATGGTCACAAATACTAAGGTACAGTAACTATTGCGTTTGAGAAAAACAACACAGTTGTTTCAGCCAATGATATGAAACTTCTGATAATAAAATGTTACTAGAAATTAATTACTCGATAGATAAACTGAATTTTAAAATCTCCCTTACACCAAAATTTAGATTCTTGAGAGATCCATGTGTGTTTCTGTCGCCTGCGACTAAAATAACATAACCACCTTCTCCCTGTAGCTGATTGTATCCAACCTGGAATGTACCAAAAATAAATATTGTTAATTTATAAATATTCGTAAGGTACTTATTTTCGTGAAATTTCGAAGGCAGATCGAATCACGAATATAAAACCACCACGAAATGTATAACTGCACATAAAAGTTGTTTGAGATCTACAAATTCATGTACCAGTGAAAATTATTAATGGTGTCAAATTGAAAATCACAAAATTGTATGCCCACTAAAAATAAGTGCATTTACAGCAAGAAGATTATACATAAAAAAAGAAATATTTCATTTATCCCATTAAGGTAGGTTGCTGGCTTAAGTGCGCATGTGCCAATTGACGTAAATTGACAAGTTGTCGCAAAAATAAAAACAAAATCATTAATTTGAACATTTTTGTTCTGATAAGTACATATCTAGCAATAAAATCAACAATAAAGTTTTACTGATGTCAAATTCTTATTTGTTTTGCTGAGGCTTTTACATATATTGTTCGCGACAATCATCGTTATCAAAAGTTGGAGAGCATTTTTTTTACTTCCGTTGGTGCAGATTTTGATTTGCCGAAAGCTGTTTTTTCAAACAGTTCTTGAGTTAAGATGACCGTGGCTTGCCTTAAGCGGTCTAGCTTTGTGGAAAGATCAGTTCTTTCCTTCATTACTTGAACTTTCCGCAAAAATCGATTTTTCACAACAAGTTAAAGAAACAGTCACCAGGGTCAAGCTGTTGCCAAGGACGATGTCGAAAATTTTGATAACACTTTATTATTTCTCATGGAAATTTTACAAACAACATGGATTTTGTACCAAATTCTCTTGACTCGAAGAATTAATTAAGTGGATAGGTACTCTGTTTGATGCTATTGAGATTGGAAATATGGAACAGACCAGCAGAAGATTGGAAATATGGAACAGACCAGCAGAAGAGTTCAAATAAATCAGACCAACAGAAGAGTTCAGAGGTCGGCAGATGGGCTAGTTGGTAATGAATTTAATGCGAAGTTAGGTTGTTGATTCGTCAACAACATCTCTGAGTATTTGTCAATTATCACTGGTGAAATTCATCATTGATCTGGAACTCAATTTGCAAGCATAAATCAATGGTAAAAGGTCCACTATTGCTGTAAAAGAACAGGTAAGATATTTTAATTGTAAGAATCTGAGATATATTAGGAAAAAAATATGCAGCCTCTGTCAGGTCCTGACCAACGTCAACTATCTCCTTTTCTGTAATAATGCAGTTATAACATGCACCCCACATTTCAGAGGTTTGAGCCTGACTAAACTTGTTTTAAAATGGTCCATTGGTGAGCCACCTGCTTGTTTTAATATGACTACAAATTGTCAGGAGGGCAGACCATAGATTAGGGGACAGAAAAATGATGCTAATGGCAAGTGTCACACAAGTCTGAGAGAATGTTCAATATATGAAGAGATACTGTATATCCAAAACACTGTTTGTTTTCAGTTACCAAAGAAAGAAGTTTTGTTCATACCTTTTCACAGAGGGTAGTCAAGTTAATATAAGGCCCAAGGCATAGTTGTCTAAGAGTGGACTCATTCTATCATTAAGAAAATCACAATAAACTTCATGCATTCTTACCAATCCTTAGCATTGCAAAGTTTATTTCAATAGAAGATTAATTAATTTTACATACATTTAACTTCACCAAGGAGTCATTATTTTGAAGTCCGGCAGCTATATGCGGAGCACCCTGTAGTGGAATGCGACAGAAGCTGATGTCTAGTTCTTGCAGGGTGTGATTATCTTTCAGCATATCTTCCAGCGCCTTTGCTCCTTCCAGTCCAAAACCATTCATACACAAATTGAGATGTTTCAAACCGGAATTTTCCTGCAAGTTATAATAATTATTGTTATTTGTGGTAGGGAATTCTATTCACATTTTAATACCTGATGTTCAAACAAAATGCTGTTTTCTTAGTTTATTTCTACTCCTTAACAATGGCCATTTTATTTTTTGAAGGCCGGAAAAAACGATAACAACATACTTGTTTAATTATTGAGTAGGGCTCAATCAGGGCCTAGGCGGCGTAGACAGAAATATGAACAGGCTCAATCAAACCTAGCCTGCAATATTTTAATATAAATTGTCGTGTTTAGTGTATTTCGAAATTCCTTTTCCATCTTATACGTAGGTATACACGGTGTCGTCCTCTATGCATTCATTAATAATTGTAATGAAACAAACGAAAATGGGGCTTTAAAAGTTATCAAATATACAAGAATTAGGCATAATATTGACAATTTTATTCATGTAATACTGAGATGTCTATTTAGAAGGCTTTAGATTCAATACAGAAGGAGATAATTTAAAACAAATTCTAAACGACAGCCCATATACGTTTTGAACGTTTTCTCACCGCTACACCTTCTGCGATTGTACAGCACCCTCTCCACTGAAAGTGATTCCAACTAAGGTCAAGGGTAGTTAGCGTGTCATTCTCTGTTAGAGCATCTCTGATCAGTTTAGCCCCTTCGTCTTCAAACCCATTATGACGAAGGATTAATGTTTTTAGGTCTGTATTGCTCTGAATTAGTTTGAAAACAAAGTAACTGTAATTCTAAAATCCCTAAGACTCGTTGAAGAAAGGACAACGAAAATTCTGTGAACATGAAATAAGAACACATCATAAAAACCAAAGATGAAGAATGAACTGGCAAGCTTACATAAAATCTATCAAAACATAGGTTAAACTTCCATTATGAAATGTACTCCAATCTACTCGAGTCAAAATATGTAAACACAATCCTCAAAAAGTCGCATTTTCCACATAGCTATTTATGTTCCACGACAGAACTAAGCGAGTTATTACTGATGTCTTTACATTGCATTAATGTTATACTTAATAATAGAGTATAATTACTTACCGAAAGCATGTCATAGAAGTCCTCTGCAACTCCGTCTTCGATATTGTTCCCTGAAAACAAAATCCAAAACATGCATCATAGAAGATTTTGTTCGTGCGGGGATGGGTGTGGAGTTTGAAAAGAACGTATCTTGTGATGTTATACAAGTAAAGTTGAAAGGGTATTGTTTATTGTTAGAATTCAGCTAAACTACCTCAAATGACACTCTTTAAACTATATTCAAACAATAAGACCCATGTATGCAATATCGATTGGAAGTTAACTGCGGATAGTTACTTCCACTTGAGTATTTATTTTACATTTCCAGAATACTATTACAAATCGTAAAAGCTTAAAACCTAACTAGCACTGCAACGGCCACAGAAACTGTTCATGATTTATGATAAATGCTTACCTTTGAGATCAAGATATGTGATTGTTTTGTTTTCCATCAACAACTCGCAGATTGCCTTTGCTCCCATATTGCCTATTTTATTTTCTGAAAGGGTCTATTAAGACATTACACATAAATATGCGAAAAATGTAATAAACAAAACAAGTGAAATAAGCATATAAGGAATAGCCACATCCAGCAGACACTGCAAGTAATACATTGTTTGTTACTAATGAAATATAAATCTCAAAATAAAATTGGTTGTGTCTGCAACAATCTAAATTTACAGCGGTATTCTCGAGGGTTCTCTTTTTTTATAATTGTTTTTGGTATCTGATCTGTGAAATTGCTTTATTTTATAAAAGTACGCTATTTTGTCTTATTTGTGGTAGTAAGGAAAGGTTGTACGTGGAGACTGTGCTTTCTAAATGTGAGTTTACCTGATATGCATATTCTAGTTTTGTTGACATTTTACAGTAATACACAATATACTACTAGTATGCTATTTGCGATGTAAAAAACGTCCAACGTCAACTTATATCATTAAAGTTTATGGAAGTAATGTTATCATCTTTATTAAAATTTAGAAAGCAACAGAATTCTTCATATATATAGTTACATTTCTGGTGTTAAACATTCATAACATTCATAACTTAATTCACTCAAAACTCAATTCATAAATATGCTTAAGGAGTAATTCATACCAATTCTGTCACATAAACATTGTCTTTCAGGACTCTTGAAAGATACACTGCTCCAATACCAAGAATGTAATTGCCCTCCAGATCCATCCTTTCTATTGTGGTATTTATCTGAAATCAAATACTAACGATTTGAATAAACTCCTGATTTGTTAAAAATCACGTGTATCAAGAATGGTTTATGGCTGTGTGGTAGAAACATCGTTAGAGGGAAGATAATAATAATAATAATAATAATAATAAATGAACACGACAGGACTTGAATAAAACCCTTAAATTCATTCTTAAAGTTAATTAAAGAAAACTTCAGTAGACCATTAAAATATTTTATCAGCAAACACTTTTACACATATTACATCGCCATGTTCCTTTCAGGAGATTTCCTCAATGGAAAAATAAAAATATTAGCAGTCTACTTGTCCATATTCAGTTATACTGAACATTATAAACATTTGTAAGATACGACATTTCTATTTTAAACACAAATAAAAGTTCTTCCCGCGAGAACTTTGTTTTTAATGTGCTTTGGAAAGGGCTCTCGGATGTAGAGATCATTAAACAGAACTTAATTTTCTTTGACATGAAGTTAAACACATAATTTTGATCATTGTATCCAACTGAGTCTTTGAGATTTACCCTGAGAAATTCAAGAAAATAAGGTAAACACTTCTGGAGGCTTTTTAAAGTGTGTCACTTCCGGTTTGCGTATTTTACCTATTTTTAAGTTATATATCGACAAATATGCACTTAATGTCTTGCGTGATTGAGTGAGGCAACAGTATAAAAATAAAATTATTTAAAATAACTTTTATACAGTGATAACAAAATTGTAGTAAAGAAAAATATTATATGGCAAATGATATCTAAAACTTGGTTTAAACTCCAGATGTGTTCGTTTGCCAATGACAGTTTAAAAGCTTTCCCCTAAGATTCTCTTGATAGTTTATTGTTTTTTAGGTTAAATGTTATTTTAGTGATCGTATTTTTAACATACAAAATATGTATTTTCCTTTTCTCTATAATATGGTTGTGTGGCTGTTTTATGCATGCGGCTTTTCCTAAAACGCTTATGAAATCTTCTCTTTTTAAAACTGAAATCTTTTGGAAACTTACTTCTAAAGGATCAGACATCGCTTTCACTCCCAAGGGTCCCAAACCATGATACTTCATAACCAGTTCTGTATCCTGCATGTGTTTAAGAAAGTATGTGATTGGTTGAATTTCCAGTTTTTGGCACATGCGCAGATATCTGTTTATTCCAGTTGTATCTCTGTCATAAAGATCAGGGTGTAACCATCCTGAAATACGGGAATATTGTTGAAAGGATTGTGATACTGGTAATAACATTAGAAATAATGTTTGCATACAGTATATTTTGACCAATCTCTACAATTTGGCAAATCCCAAACAATTCTATGAAACCGTTTTTGTTTTTGTTGTCAATAATGTTTTAAAAAATCCCTTATTTGAAAAAAAGTTATTTTAGAATAAAAAAAATATATACTTTTCTTGATAAAGAACAAATGAAAGTGTCTCTAGCTGGGAGCGAACTCGCACCGGCACGGCGACAGCGCCTAGCCCTGCAATTCCTGCGACGCAACCAACAGAGCTAACCGGGACAACCCCCAAAATACGTTAATAGGATAGCCCTGATATACGCAACAATCTCTGCATGACATCGGTAACGGGTTATTTTACTGATAACAGTACTATATGTACGGAGAGACATTTTACGGCCGCCGCACTGTACAAATGGCGCTACTGTGAATTTCAAATGAAGAGTTCGAAAATTCGAAACAAAGAGTGATAATTTTAAATAGAGTTCTTACTGACTTTTGGAAGATTATTTTATTGTGTATTTTAGAATGGACGGTTTGAATTTCGGTAACAACGGCTATGTGCTGTAGATGTAGTTTGAAACCCTGCCTTTGCACTTGTGAAGCATTACTATGCTTGTCTGTTGTGTTCGGCATCATTCATTATTTGAAAGTGTACTTCTCAGCAATTATAGGACACATTTTTTTAACTTAACTTTCAGGAAGTTTTTACCATTTTTAAGAAATGTGAACTATTGAAAAATACTTCCAGTTTGTTCATGTATGAGTTACTATATATTTACTGTCCGAGTCTTCCATTTCAAGGTCGGTGTCATAATCTCCATCCGGTTCAGTTTCTGACATGGAGGATACACCGGAAACACCGGTTGCCGCAGACTGGTGCCCTGTTTCATCTAAATCGTCTCCAGTCCGGGACTCAGTGACCATAAAATCTTCTTCTTCAAGGACTTCATTTATAGATTCCAATGGTGGCACGCTTGTTTCAGTAAGAAACACCTTGCAGAAATAAGTTATGATTAAATCTCTATATAACAGAGTTGAATTTTCTACTAATAAGTGTTAATGTCTTATGAAAAAATGAGTTTGAGAATAAAAAAATCTTTAAATCTTTAAATCAACATAAATTTTAATAGTCCTATTCAAATTAGGTTTTGCGTGAGCGAGAAAAAAAACGAAAATAAATACAAAGCAAAAAAAAAAACAACAGAAAAGGTAACCTGAATGAAGTTGGGTATTATTTTCAAATAAAGTGCATATTTAAAGAGATGAAACAGGAACTTTGAATACGACAAATAATCAAAATATTGCAGATTCTGTTAAATTGAGCCAGTTCAGGGGATGTAATGTAAATAAACATTTAAATGTGAGGGGAGACATTCGGTACAAACAACGGACACATTTACAGATCTAGTACATTTAATAAATTATATTCCAAATAAAAATGTGCACTGTTTTCGGTGATTTATAATAATTGTTTTTCTTAATGCCTACATATCTGCTATCATTTATACCAGGTATGTGGTATCTTATCTGGTAAGATCATTGAGTGTACGCCCTTTTGGCTTTGCAATGCTATTAGCTTCATGTGTTTTATATGTTTGTGTGCTTTTGCAGGCAACATTGTTAAGCTGTTGGGTAAGTTGGGGTTATTTCACCAAGACAATTTGTACAGATTTTGTGATAGGAGAACCTGTTGGGGCAAATGTGAGGTTGGTGCACCCTAGAATCTGGTTTAAACCCCCACTGTCAAATTGTTTTGCCACTGGTCGTTCCAAGGCGGTAACCCCTCGGGTTCTCACTTTCGTTAATTGTTTGTGGCGTCCATTTTGAAACTGACTACCATGCTCTCTTTTCCTCTCTACTGTTTGCCGTGTTTGGCTGTGTGGAGAGACTGTGTCTGCCGGATGTGGCCATCCCTGATATGCATATTTCACTTTTTATCAACAGTTAAACTTCCTTTGATCTTATCTCAATTGTCATAAAAATATTTAGGCATGAAGAAAAGCAGTTAATGAAAAATCGCCGAAAACAAAGTAAACACTTTCTTTTGGAATAGAGTATACGATTTCTGTTAGAATGATTTGATACTTACCACTTCTTTATCTGTTGGTGTAACATCCTCCAGATCTCTCTGATCATTTAATTCATCAATCAGTTCATCTTCAGAAAGAGGCTGAGACAGTTTGCTTGACTGCCTCGACTTCACCGGGGACTGCAGGCGAGGTGGTGTTACTGCCGGCAGAGGAGACCCTTGAACTTTGGGACCTTCCGCAGGCATTCTTTATCTTTTATCTAATGTAAATATTGGTATTGTAAAGGATTTATCTGAAAAACCAGATTTACGATAAGTAAATACACGTTTAGAGAAAACTTATATATAATATAAAGCAATCATATATAATAAAAACAATATAAATACACAAAATGGAATGCAGATTGGTACTTTTAGTATTTTATCATTTAGGTTTTAAACTCACCTTCTTTAATCCTTATGACAACGTTTTAATCTTTCCAACGAGTATGTACGCTACGCAACACCATTACCTTTTAACGTATTCGACTTATAAAGTCCCACCATTTAATTATATGCACTTGTTTTAACTATGAACCAGTAACTTTTGTATGAATAAAAATTTTAATGCTGTGATCTGTATTACACTTGAATATGGTTCGTTTTAGTTTGGCAGCCTCTAACGATTGACAGGCGCTTTAGAACAATAGGTGAAAGATAATACTTCATTTAAAAACCTCCAAAAGAATCATCGGCAATTATCATGAAATCCAGTGATCTAATCAAAGTATGCATTGTATTTGTTGGAGTTTATTCAGTGTATACAGTGGGTACGGATTGTGATACTGTATTTGATAATTGCTCTTTTGTTTTGAAAAATCTTAACCCGCTGAAAGAAACCCAGGTATACAGTTTCTTTACATTGGATGGCAAAGAGTGGACGTAATGCTGTATTTTGATGAGCACAAATCCGTATTGATCTATTGATATAAGAAAGATAATCATGGAAAAGTCCGCGATTACAATGGTTTGATATAATTTAATCGCGAATAAAATGTAAAACTATACTGAAACAAACTATTTCATTTTAATCCCAAATCAATCTTTGTTTATAAATTAATAACTGACATAGGTTTTTAAGTAACGAATACAATTGTTTCATCAGTTTAACGTTGGTTAATTGATTAAAATCCTTGATTGCCGACTATTGCGGAATGGTTAAACTTTAAATATTTGATGGATTCTTTTAAACCAATTTTATAATCTTTTTCATTAAATTGTGTATCTGTAAACGCAACAGATACAAAACTGACTGAATTAATTCTATGTATATTTTATGTTCGAAACACACATTTAACAATCCGAAAAAGAGTACATTATTTTGGAACATATTTTTTCAATAAATACACATTAATACTCATAACGTCTCTATTATACCTCGACGTGATCTTGTCAGAAAGATAATTCGACACGAACTCGTCATTAATATACCACGGCCTTAACTAGTCAGAAATAAATCATGACAAAAACTTGTCAAAAATGTACCACGTAATTAACTAAATAAACTGTGGACGAATCAGAAATATACTATGGCACTGCCTAGTCAGAAGTATACTATGGCACTGCCTAGTCAGAAATAAACTGTCAGATATAAACGGAGGTATGAACTTATCAGAAATATGCCACGGCATGAACTAATCAGAAAAAACACAGTGTGAACTAATCAGAAATAAACGACGGGTGAAAACGAGTCAGAATTATAACTCGGCTTGAACTTATCAGAATTAGGACGGTATTCCATGGTTCCGTGACGCGTATTCCGTGTCCGGTCCGCTTCCGCGTCAGTTTCCGCGATTTTTCGGTCACCAAAGATATCGCTGGGTACATTTCATACCTCCGTGTCCGTTCCGCGTCGGACGGACACGGAGGTATGGAATATACCCAACGATATCTTTGGTGAGAGAAAAATTGCGGACACGGACGCGGATATGGACACGGATCACGCATCACGGAACTATGGAATACCGGCCTTATACAACAGCATGAACGAGTCAGAAATAACACGAATAATCCACGGCATAAACTAGTCAGAAATATCTATGTCAATGTCCACTCTTTTATATTCTGCTTTAAACACTACCAGCAGTGGTACGGCAAAGACGTACACTGCAACAAGTGCCCAATTCGCCCAACTTGTATCTGAAATAAAACAGTAAGATACCAAATAGTTACAAACTTAATGCAGAATTTACAAACATTGTTAACATAAATTACAACTTAAATGTGTGGTTTCTTTTGAAAAAAAATCTTCATGGTATTCTGAATATGATGATGGTGGATATTGAAATCGAACTTCGTGTGCGAAGTTGCAGAGAATAAGAAACAGGAAACAGCCTATTTATAATATTTCGTCAACTAGGCGCTGAACTCTAAGAAACATAGCCCCAGAAGTATTTAATAGGACTAAATAACGCACACTTTGCAGTCCGTTGCATTAAATATGTTTCGAAAAATCACTGTCAATTTAGACTTGCCATTTCCAAAGCATTAACCAATGTGTACACTCTCAGTCTCGGCCGAGTCAATGTGCTTGTGGTAGGTTCCGAGTTCACAACGTTATAATGTTGCGCGCGCACAATTTGCATAGTTTATTGTTGTAAATTTATATCCTAAGAATTGACTTTTCCAAAACCGACCAATTTTTTCCACACAGGTGACCGTTCCTTGAAAACTTACCTAGATGAGGAACCAGCTCTATACACATAAATACCGTTGCCCCTATATTGACTACCATACCAAGAAAGCCTGTGGTAACGCCCTCTGCGATAGGGTATGAAGTTTCACAAGTAATTTCCAAGAACAAGGGCATACAACTCATAACAAGTACCGTTCCAAGTATCACAGAGAGGTAAAACAAGGCTGCAATGACAATGAATAGCATTTTTATTATTACAAAGATCAAGTTTTATACGACTACTACGACTGCTGGATATCACAGAGATATTAATTTTACGCACCATTTACATATATACTTTTTAAATTTATTTTACTTTGTTTATATTCTTAAGGAAGTGTAAATGTATTAATCGGCAAGGGAGGAACTATTTTGACTTTAAATATTCGTGCATCAACTAATGTCGCTCTCGGTTAATCAGCGTTTGGAATTTTTTGAACTTGTAATGCAATGGATGCGCAAAATTTTTATGTTGTGAAATCTGAAACTAGAATAAATAAGATTAAACCAATGTCAGAATACTGTCATTTCAAGTCATCTTGTTGTTTGTATAATATGACCTACGTATAAATTGTGTCTGTCAGTAATTCAGATTTGTAATAATCATGATTTTGTAATAAAAGTACTGAATAACACCGATAAGCATTTGAAACATTATACGAATTAAATGCTGCTTTTTCCTACTTGAAATTTCAATGGTAACTAGCCTTTTAATGAATAGAAATCTCATTACTTCCAACACAACTGCACAATAATATCACATCGATATACATGGACATGTTTCAGCATTTTAAACCACTAAGAAAGATATAGAATATGCTGTTTTTTTTAACCTTACTATAATTTTCTTTAATCCTTTTTTGACCGACAGTTTCTTTGTGATCAATAGTTGCAACTGTTGTTCACTCATATTTAGAGTGGAATAACCTTTGAAACAGCACCAAAACAAAAAAAAACATGCACATTTTCAGGTCTTACCGAAAGCGAAATACGGTGAAACTCATTGTACCTGTCAGGTATTAAAATGAGTTGCCTGATGAAACTATTGTTGCCTCTAAAAGTTGAAACATTTGCGGGCGTACTACAAAAATTAAATTGATCGAAATAACAAAAACATCATTGTCAAATGGGTTGTAGTTATAGAGATTTATTTGTTAATGTGTTGGCATAATTATTGTTTTGCCACGGACCGTTCCAAGGCGGTAATCCCAATGGTTTCCTTTTTGTTAATTGTTTCTGGATTATTGTATAATGTTGATCTTCTAATAAACCCATGCTCTCTCTATATATATTCATCTCTACATTTTGGCTGCGTATGAGGCTGTGTTTTCTGGGTGTGGCGATAGACATATTTTACTTTTTTATGCATTTTAAACGCAAAGGCTTTCTTAACCGTTAACACGTGCTATGTGCTATTCGTTTGATTGGACCAAAGGACTGTGAAGAAATCTTTACTTTACCTTTAGATCTTGGTAGAACATCTATACACATTAATGTAAACCACCCAAAGTCTATGGCTATACAAATATATAGTAGTGTTATAATCTGCTTCATGCTTTTCTTAAAACTATCTGCAAGTCTGAAACACAAAATAGGACATGTGTGGAAAACTGTTCAGTACTGCAAATTGGCGACAAAAAGTAGTCTAAACTTTATCTAAAATATATTGCTATTTTAATGTTGTTGAACATAATAGAACTTTATTAACTACAGCAATATAGACATTGGTATAGGAGTATAAAATACATGGTATAAAATATTTTCACATGAAACGATTACCAAACAAAAAGTCACAAGTTTGAGGTAGAAAAGGGAAACGTTACTAGAGAATGTAATCATATAACTTTATGTAAGTATGACAATCTATGTTAATAGACTGCAAGAGACAGGATAACATACGAGATAGGAATTTGCTGTTTAAATGTTATTCAATGTAATTGTTAAAACGTACGTATTTCTGAATTTAATTGTATAAAAATATGCTTTATTTATTCATAGTTGTGAATCTTGGTCCATATATTAACCTATACTCATAAAGGTTTATTTGTGGTTGACGCTTATCATTTGGTATTTATGTGAACCATCAATTCGAAAGCAAATATATATTGTGTGTGTTATAATGCTGTAAAATCTAAAGTTGTTCATTCTAGACCAGTTTCAAGCTCACGTTCGTCTACAGTATTCAAGATCAGACTAGAATCTATACAGTTTATCAGTTTGATATATACTCTTTTCAAAAACAAATTACTCTACCTTTGATGATTTTTTATATTATACATTACTTAAATGATATATTCCCTATTTAAATATCTTTGCTTTAACCGTTCACTCAATTTAATACACCTTTTACGCGTGTGCGACCAGTATAGATTCAGATCAGCCGGTACATCCATGTCGTCAGATCAGGATCTGTACTGTTCGCTTTTGGTCAGAAGTAACCTTATAAATCAAAAAGCGAACAGTGAAGATCCTAATCAGACGGCACGAAGGTCAGTGCCATAAAGGTGACTATATGGAAGAAAAAGTTAATATATGTTTCAGAAATGGGGATCATATGAAAAGATATGGATTTTATCAACTGGCTTCTACCTTCCTAGAAGAAGACCACCAATAACTCCGGCTACAGTTCCGTAAAAACTCATCCAACCAGCTTCAGTCTGAATAAGAAAGACCTTTCTTAAAACAATAAATAAACATGTGCGATGTCAAAATCACAAATACCATATTTTTCATAAATTTTCTTAATCATATTGGAGTACAATTAATGCAACTTGTGACTTTCCTAGTCGAAATTACAATGGTGCTGACAGAAAACTGTTTAATTCCTTCTTGAAAGTTCGATGTGTTCACAAAACCCTGATGCCACATCGCTGCACCTTTTGGACTCGTCATTGGGAAATATGTTCTCAGTGATAATTTTTTGACAATGTAGTTGTTATTATATTTCGAAAACATCTACAATTTTACATCATTTTCTCATAAGAAATATCCAATATTGATATGTTAGTTTTACCGCGAAATGCACAACCTAGTATAACCTAATTACGTCATTTCATGTGTTGACGTCAGCTGTTCGAAAACACCTTTTCCTGTGACGTCCCCATCCGACCAATTATACTAAATTTCTTCTGCCAATTTTGGTG
This sequence comes from Corbicula japonica, assembly GCA_038501625.1. Taxonomy (NCBI): domain Eukaryota; kingdom Metazoa; phylum Mollusca; class Bivalvia; order Venerida; family Cyrenidae; genus Corbicula; species Corbicula japonica. The sequence goes on along the minus strand of JAZAYU010000069.1, from coordinate 1,314,069 downwards.
CGAACAAATTTGATACATGTAGAAACTCTCTCGTTTTTAATTACTAAAATTCATATAGTCTAAAAGTAAAACAACATTAAATATTGCTTTGATACTTTTGATTGGCTATCTATCATGCGTTATACTATGTAGGTGACGTTACCTGTGAGATTCCAAAGGGACTGAGTATAACCTCAATGATAGATGACCAGTTTCCATAAAAACCGGCAGGAATCGCATACATTGCAGCAATAAACCACATAGAGGGCTTTCTGAAAAATAAACAGTAAGTCTAGATTATTTTTATGATACTCTGTTTGGGTAAAAATCTTTACAGTGGCGCATTGAGCATTCGTTCAATTCTGAATTCTAAACAATGATTGATAACGTCTCGTGCAGTTATAATTGGTAAATCAATAATACGAGAATAGTTCAAGAGTTAAAGCACTAGTGGGGAGCGAACCCGTGCCGTACGTCGACACCGCCTAGCCATGTAACTACGAGCACGCTACCATTCCCTAATCACGATTGTACCGTAAAAACATTCAGATTTTAGATACCTGAGGAGCTGGAAAATCCCATCCCGGAAACTGTATCTGGTAGCGGCAGCAGATTTGCTAGGTGCATTCGGTGGCTTTGACGGCAAATACAGAACACTTCCAAGCATCAGAACTGCAGCAACTCCAAAAGCTAAAATTTAGCCAGTTTGAAGATAAGCGCAATTACATTATCCAGGACATAAATGGTTTTAATGCTACATTTGCAAGTTAATGTTACATATGCAGGTCAGTTGAAACATAATTATTTTCAGTCGCGTTTATACGGTATGCTTCACACAATACCTTATACAAATTTCCTAATATAGGTGATCAAGAGGACAATTTCAAGAAGTTAGTTCCGTTTTAAGTTTGTGATAGACTTTTAAGATAACCGACCAGACACTAAGGTTTGAAGTCCGACTTCACAGTGGTGAACTTGTTTCTGCGTATTCATGCCTTTTTCAGGAATGACCGTTTGAATTTACAGTGAACAAAACAATACTATCTTAAGGTACTGGTTTAAGTATGGTTATTCTCAGTAGATGTTTTTTTTATTCTCTTACGTTTGACATTTAAGTTGGCTATTTTGTAAACAGTGTTGTCTTATACTTACAAATAAAATTCAGTTCTTTCATTTGTGTCTTTATCAACCCCGTATCTGAAGAAAAAGGACATATTTGTATTGTTTTATTACAAATCAGACGTATATTCAACTTATAGTATGGAATCACAACCGTTATCTTTCTTTATTCAGATATTCCGTTTTTGATGCGTAACTAACACAGGAACTTGAATTCACTAAACAGAAATAGATGAAAAGGGAACATTGCATGCCACCGAACACGACAAATATGAAAATATTGCAGGCTCGGTTTGATAAGCAGAAATGAAATATGCATATTACAGCCCGCCTATCCCGGGTTGAGAGCAACTCATTGTTTACATCAGTAAACAGTAAAAGTTTGATCCGTCCCAAACTTTATTCATCAACAAACAAAATTAAATATAATAAAGAGCCTGATCGCAGAGACCTGTCTCATTCCAAATGACTGATGTTCCGTTCCTGAAAATAAAAAATAAATAAATAAAACACCGAGTTGGAGATGGTGACAGTTTCAATTTTATTCTGTTTCAACACCAGTAGCCTAATATGCGGCTGTACCTTACAACATTCACTCACTAAGTTCTAATTTTCCTCTTTTTGTCTTTTTTCGTAGTAAGACATAGACTTAACTCTTTATCTGTGATAAGCTGTCAACAACTTTGGGAGCAGTTATTTGCTCTAATGTGCATGTTTGACTGTTTTTAGTTTTAGTCTCGACAACAGTTAGATAGTTTAATATATTCAAATAAAGTAAAATTAAAATCCCTGACATTCTACTTACAGTTTTGGCATTGATACTGTCAATGGCGCTGTAAAAGAAAAATCAGACAAATAACCCTTTACTCCATAGATACATCTTTATCACATGGGCAAACAGTGTTACAGTAGTGTTTGCTTCTAAGCCCTGTTTGCTTCTAGGTCAGAAATAACCCCATAGATCTAATAGCGATCAGTGCATATCCCGGTCATATCCCGGTCACGTCACGGATGTGGCGGCTGATCTGGATCTACACGTGTTGCACATGGTTAAAACATGTATATGTGGAGTAAAACATATGTCTACTGTATTGTACCATTTGAAGTTCGTAATTGAAGATTGACATAAACTGTGGTTTTTAAACACACTTTAAATTAATATCCGAAACCTATATCTTGGTCACAAAATCGTCCTTGACGGGTGCAAAAAAGTTTTGATTTTAATATTGCCAAGTTCTCTTGGTGAGAAAAAATAAATAATTCTCCTATTTCTGCAATAAGGTCATGCTCGGTTTTCTAAATAGGTATCAGATGACTGTATACATATCTATACAGATTAATTTTGAAATATTTACATATCGAAAGTAAATTAATGAAAACACTATATAGTGTCAGTTTACAAATTTATTAATCCATAGCTTTATGACTTTGCTAACAAGTTAATTGTAATGAAAGCAACACGCGCAAGTTAAGAATAAAATGTAATGTTATTTTCTACCTTTATCGCAACTCGTACACCGAAATATGCCAATCTGATTTTGATTGAAGTGCCTACGGGATTTGTGACGCGCTACCGTAGCTACGAACACAGTGTTCATTAAACATCCTAGCTTCTAAACGTGTTCCTGATGTATTAATCAAGAAGAATGCCATTTACTGTATTTCCGTTTTATTCTTTAGCGCATTTGATTGGTGTGTTGTTTTTTATTCACAGGAATATGATCTCCACGTTTAAATCGGAGGACCATACCTGCAGGTGCACGTTAAGCAAATATGGTGAATTATAATGTATTTACCAATCAGAAAAGCGGCTGCTGCTCCTACTGCCGCTCCTAGGGCTGTTATAGCAGTTGCAGAAATTCTCTCTGTGACGCGAAACCACGTCTTGGATACTACTGTTGGCAGTGTCATAGTAATGCTAGTAGCAATGCCATTCAAGCCCTGGCCGGCCGCTATCAGACTTCAAGAAAAATTGCATTATGTACCTGTATGAATGGCGTAAGAATATTTTAATAGTTATAAATAGAAAATAAGGACAGTATACCAATACAATTTTGAGTTCTGCACTCGAAAATTACGATTAGAAAACAGATTAAAAATCAGAAAACCATACTGTGTGATATGGATTTATAAATCTCACTCATTGTATCATTCTCGCGGACACAAACTGTACTATGCTAAAATGATTCATGGGTCTGAAATAAACAGTGTTCATGTTCCTGCAAACAGTGTTATACAAAAAGGTTGCAACTTAAAACTTAAAAAAAATGAGATGGTTTAAGTAGGGCGAAATCTGGGAAGGATTAGAAAGTTCAAGCAATTCACCATAAATCTATGTAAATTAATAGACCTTTTAAAGAAAAACAGCTTCCATTTTCACACAATTAAAGTGAAAACCATTAGGAGCATTAAAACAGATAAAAGCTAACTGAAGAGCTTTAAAAGTTGGTTCAAATAGACTTCATCCGAGTTTAAAGGAAATTCTCCTTTATTAACTGCAGATTATGGCATAATACAATATGTATGTATAGTTTTTTCTCAATTTGACAGCATTGTGTTGTTTATGAGTATTTTTCCTATTTGTCGTATTTTGAGATTTTAACGATTTTGTCATAAATTCATATCATTGTATACTAGTTTGTATAACGAATTTTGTAAATTATTATAATACATATTTCTTCAACAATCTGATTTACCTACACGGTTGCAATAAAATGGTCCTGTGTGATGATTCTAGTGGCTGTGGCGAGCGCCATTATCACAGTACAAACAACCATTGCACCTCGGATACATGTAAAATATCAGAAAAAATAGAGTTGTTTTTAAATCAAATCGTGCTTGTTCAAGTCTTGCACTGAATGAGTATTTTTCAAGTAATGCTGCAACCTATGACTGTATTCTACTAAATATCAAATATTTTTTTTAAAGAACCAAGACCAATAGTTTCATCTTTAATATTTCAGTTCACATATTTTATAACCAATGCTCTCGTTTACTTTCTCCTTTTTTGGCTGTATGAGGAGGCTGTGTCTTCTGGATGTGGTCATTCCTGGTAAGCACATGCACTTTTTGAAACTCGGATAATATCTTATAGTGTTACCTTTACAGTCAACGAGATAGACTCCAAGAATTACCGACAAGAAGCCTGTGATGTTACCAACATTGACCACCCAAAACAGCGTACTGTCCGACCACCCGTACACTACATACGCCGATTGCGATATCGGACCCCAGGTTGCCCAAAGGTAGTTGTTGAGAACGTTCGCGAACGTAACCATGGAAATCACGTACCATCGTATTCCATAGACAAATGGTTGACTTTCTTGCTCATTAAGTACCTTGTACGGACTTATTTCTGTCATAGTTAGTTACTTAATTTTTCGCAAAACTCTGAGATTTAACTAGGATCCTTTCATTATCCAGATTTCTAACAGATTCCGATTGTCAATCATTTTTATATTGATTTATTTTATATAGAACACTTTTTTTTATAAATCTGATGATGGATGTGTTTAATTTAATTTAATCTTACAGTTTATAATTTGATAACACTATAATATTAAGTTCGTATTACCCGTACAATTTAGGTCATTTAATATCTAATTCAGTTCCGTTATCATTTTGTAAATCATTTTCATCGTTAAATGCGACTAATCATTAAATAATGTCACTAATTTATGTCGTTAGATAGATCTTTATATTTGAAATTGAAAATTGAAATTAAATTAAAAATAATTCAGAAAATTAAGTTCCCCAATTTCGTCAATTTTATTGTTAAAAAAAGTCAATAAATATTAAAATATTAGACTATTTTTAAAAACGTCATTTTAAAAATTTATTTGTAAGAGCTGGGGAACCTCGAACCCAATTAAAAGTACCTACCAGAGGCATTATCAATATTGCATGGTGTGTGCTTTCCAACTAGACAGTTTTGTAGTTTGAAATCTTCCAAATGGGATTTCAATGTTAATTTACATGCAAAATTTATTTCCCCGAGTATATTTGCTATGTCTTACAATATCTAAACAAATAAAGATAACCTTGGGCTGCTATTCACACTGATTCTCTTCAAATTATGATTCATTTTGCCTTTTTTGTCAAAATCACATACCTTGACAAATGAAAGCACGCACTTAATACTTAAAAGAAGACATTCGCTCAACTTTGGCCCTTGACGAATATTATACTAGCCCAAATAATGCACTGCATAAATAAACATCCATTATTGAAAAGATGTCTTAAGTAAATTTATATAAAGACTACACTCCAAATTGAATATTTAACATCTTTACATATAATTAACTGTTCTTTTTAATATTTACGATACATCTTATTCAAACGGTTAAAGTCGCTTAAGAAAGTCGTCAACTATTTGAACATCTAAAAGTGGCAAACAGTAATCGTTGTGGCTAGGAAAAGGCATCTTTTTATTTGAAAATAATTTAGTGGATCAACTTTCAGATTTCGGATCAGTAAGATATTAAAAAATATTATTAAATATTTTAGTTTTAATTATTATCGAGTATTGTAAAGTCGTATATAATGTTACTGAAGACTTTTGTATAAACTGTGTTCGTAATAAATTGAACTAACTAACAGAATTATAAAGTAAATCTCATCTTGGATATTTCTATGTTCATAGAAATAGATGAAAAGGGAACATTAAAAGCCACGATAAATATGAAAATATTGCAGGCTCAGTTTGGTTGAGCCTTTCCATATTTTTGTAGTACTTTAAATCTCAAATCAAAAAGATACCGAATTAACGTACGAGGACAACCGAGTAATGGAGGGCGTCAGAAGTGTCGAGACTACGGCGACTGGAATGTGGCTTACTGATGATGGAGAAATTAAAATTGCTAGCATGTGAGTTGGTTACTAATTAACTGTTGATAGTCAAAACATGCTGCTTGTATAAAATTCATAACTTTAGGGTATTTTTGTAAAGCATTTAAACAAACAACTGCGCACTTATATAAGCTTTTTAAAATAAGAAATTAACCTTTTAGGTTTTCGGTCCACTCATTTAGTAAATATGGCAAATTATTATTCTTTATATATTTTTAACACAATTTTAGAAACGCAAGTTTACCAAGTATAATAAAAAACAATATAAATATTACTATTTATTTTGTCAGAAAATTTGAAAATCTTTATTTGTGTCGAGAATAAAATTAAGATCACATAATTATTAGAGTCCACAGTCGTACACAACCGTTATTAACACAAAGTTATGCGGTTGTAGTGGTGGTTTTGTGTGGGGTAGCGTAAAGAGGGGGCGGGACGGGGGATGGGGATAATCACTTTAGATCAGATCTGAAAATGATACAGTACGCTGTTTATAAACGTAGTAATTTGCTGTTACACCGCGCTCTCTTTTTCATATTATTCTTTATATATATATTCATATTATTTCATAATACTATTTTTTATCTTTTTTGTTTGTAATATATTTTATATCAGCTTTCTAGACATTTTTACTTGAATAAAGACATATACCAGATAGAAACACTGTATATATGTTCAAATGAGGGATACTACAGCTTGTTTGAATATATAAGTGTACTTCTCGATTAACACTTTACAGTGATATGGAAGCAAAGTTACCACGTTACGACAACCTGACTCCAAGTGCCAATTTGCACTTTATTGTTTTTCAAAGTCGAAATATGTATAGAGTTCATTCTCACGGCGATGTGGCTGTTATCTCATGGGCGAACAGTGTAGATCCAGATCAGCTGACAGATAGTTGCCGTCTGAGCAAGACTACACTGTTTGCTTTTAGATTCATAAATTAAATGATATTTCTGACCAAGAAGCGACCAGCGTAGATCCAGATCAGACAGCATGGAAGTTCTGGCTGGACTGGATGTCACTGGTCGCACAAATGATAAAACCCGTTTATATGGAGTAAAGGGAACATCTATTCAAATTAAATAATGCATAAAAATTATAAAAATGCGGACTAGATTTGATTGAGACCTTTAAAAAAGCGACGCAGCAATCTAACTTTACAATTTGGTGATTCTACGTAATATATCCGAAGCTTCCCGGAGATCGCCGAGTTGATACGATTGTCTAACTTTATTGTCATACTCCAACAGTAACATTCGCTTAACGCTTTACTCAGTGGGTTATGGCTTTCATCCCATGTGCGACCAATGTAGATCTAGTTAAGTCTTAGCATCCATGCAGTCAGATCACATTCTACACTGATCGCTGTTTTATTCATTGGGTTATTTCTTACCAAAGAGCGAGGGATGTAGATTAAAATCAGACTGCAGGGATTTGCAAGCTGATCCTTGGTCCTTAGTTTGTAAAACTATAAAAAAAGATCAATCTCAGATCACAGCAACTAGTTGAAATTGAGGACACTCTCGGAACTTACCAATGAACGCTTGCGATCTGAAACTGGTTTCCTTTTTATCAGTTATTAAAAAATCTTAAGGCCAGGATCTACACCGTTCCCCTATTATATAAAAGCCGCGCCTCTTGAGGTAAAAAGTTTAGGTGCCATGGTACTTGTCATTGCACCGTAATTGATAAAAAGGAAATTATCAAATTTCGCTAACGGCAAATTGCATTTCAATAAGAAATATAAATGTTATTAAATGTTGTAATTTTTTAAATACGTTAAGTTAGAACAATAAAGGAAAATAGTAAACGAAGCATTTCAATTTGAAATTGTTCGATAAATCCAAATAAGTTTATTCACAATACTTAAAAGCTTTTAAGCTATGATATATTAAATAATTAGTGTCTCCATTATTTCTTAATTGAAAATAAAGTTACAGAAAAAGAAGATCATTGTTAATATATTTCAAAGCATTTAGCTCTTAGTTTATTGATTTCATTTAAATCCCGTTTATTACATGTATTGTCATATATTACAGCGTTATACGTCGTTCAGCAGTTATCAATACTTTTAAAAGGTATGAACGCATGAACGCAAAATACAGGTACATTGTATAAGTCCTTTTATATGATCGTATTTAACATTACATTTCCTGACGCAAAAACTGCATAGTTATGACATCAAACATTACAGTAAGTGAAAAAAGAACTTTAAAACCCACCGAACACATTACAAATAAAAATATTGCAGACTCAATTTGATTAAGCCTGTTCGTGAACAGTTATGGAAGTGCATATTAATGTTCAGGACGCATAGCCCCCGGTTTAGCGCAACTCAATATTTACAAAACTACAAATATCTTGCTCAACGATCAATGGCTATGCAATTGATAATAGCGATGATGAAATGTACGGGGCGACGTTTTTATTGAGCCATACGGCACAAATAACTCTATTGTGATAATAAAATAAATGCAAAAATAACTGAGAGCCACCGAAAACGAAAATCATTTAATTATTGCGGTCTTCGTTTGAATGAGCCAGTTCATGAATAGAAATGTTGCATATTAGCCGCAGGAAAGCGCAACTCGGTATTAACAAAAAAGAAGAGTATTGTTTTTAAAGCCCTTCTAAGGGTTATATTATTGATAACAGCACTGATTTGATGTACTGGGGAAACTTTTACGAGCGTTACAAGACACAAACAACGCTACTATGATAATTAATCAGATAAAATAATAACTGTGAAAGTAACCGAATACGACAAATTTCAAACTATTGCAGGCTCGTTTGGATTGAGCCTGTTCATGAGCATTAATAAAAGTGCTTATAAATGTTCAAACAATAACTATTATTAAAAAATTTTTAAAATTTATAAAAAATAATTTCTAAAAGTAAGTTACGAAACTTGACAACCGAGATATTTCGTCAAAGTTTGAACATTCATGTTTTGCATATTTACTTATAATAACATAATTATAAATATCAAAATAATTTAATTGTTGCATTAAGGTTTTTAAACCACAAACGCAACATATTTAAGTCATTCCTTAAATCTCTTAATTTTGTTTTATGATGCAAACAGTGCACCATATATTCTCATCAATGACCTCATCATTGATCATTTGTCGAATCTCCGGATGTAATAGCATTTCAGCTGTCCATATCACCAAAAGAAAAGCAAACATTATTTCTTTTACTGTTACCAGTCACATTTATCATCTTGCCGTATTATACAAATGAAAGATTTTTCAAATGGGAGTATATGTTTGCACACAGATTGCTTTTCAATACCATATAAATTGATTATCTGATACCGACATTTAGATAAATGCCATGATTTGAAACTCTTATCGCTTTTTCACCGGAGTCTTAGTTTCCTTTCTGATTTTAAGAATGCAGATTTTATTTCTTTTGTTGATTGATTATTAAAAAGCCGTATGAAAATAGAACGTGCACTGGATGTTACTCAAGATTGTATTTGTTGTGCATAGTTTGCAGTTCTTAAAACCTGGCATTCAATCAGTTGCAAATAATAACACTCAAAAAGAAATTTCACATAACATTTTCTTTACGGATTATTCAAGTTTTTATGCAAAATGGGTGATCAAGCCCTAAAAATTGTTCGGGAATTTCAGTAAGTTCTTTTTATGTTTTTCTTATTTAGAATATTTGCCATTCTGCAGCATTGCCCTTTATTTTAACAATACCTTGGATGTTTGACTGTAAATTATTAAACCAATATCCGGTAATGCCCTTGTGTTAGCCTTATATTGTATTATTTTACCATCATTTGACCATGTTGACTGCTTATTTTTATTTCTGACTTCATTCCGTTTTACAAACTTGTATATAATTCTAAATTGAGAGAAAAATAAAACAAAAACCAAATACCAAATTATGTAAGTAAGCATCTGGATTATCAATGCTTTTGTGATCGTGGTTCTAGCGTTTAAAAATTTGCTCAAAGTGACAGATTGGAAAAACACATTGCAAATGCTTTATATCCATAGATACAATAAACCGAAGAAGCACTTGCATCTTTACATGTATTACAATATATTAACCATTAATAATATGATGAAAGTAAATGACTGTAAACTCACATTAAATCGTTCAATTTTACTTGTTTACAGTTGATACTGATAAGGGAACGTTTTAATAATATTACAGAACACAAACAAATAGTGGGTTTGTTTAAATTAAGCTTGTTTATGACGATTCCTCAAGATTAAAAAGAAATTCCCCACTCCCCTTGTATTACATGCTTCAGCTAAACACTAACCTCTCGTCAAGATGAATAAAATTAATAGATATCATCAAAACCATAGATTACGGCGGCAGCGCTTAGAAAACCATGCAAGAGAGAGACACAGTACATACTATCCGTATATATATCCTCAACGGACGGTCAAGTATGCCTATATACAGTCACCCTCAGTGCTTGACATTCCGCATGGTTTAAAAATAAGCATTTTAGCATCAAGGGCAGTAATTGAAACTGATAACTACACTGGAGTATCATGAAAATAGGGGAACAATACTAATGATAAAAGGGGAACAATACTAATGATAAAAGGGGAACAATACTAATGATAAAAGGGAAACAAACTTATGATAAAAGGATAACAATACTAATGATAAAAGGAGAACAATACTAATGATAAAAGGGGAACAAACTTATGATAAAAGGGGAACAATACTAATGATGAAAGGGGAACAAAACTAATGGTAAAAGGGCAACAATACTAATGATGAAAGGGGAACAAAACTAATGATAAAAGGGAAACAAAACTAATGATAAAAGGGGAACAATACTTATGATAAAAAGGGGAACAAAACTAATGATAAAAGGGAAACAATACTAATGATGCAAGGGGACCAATACTAATGATAAAAGGGGAACAATACTAATGATCAAACTGACCTTAACGACAACAGCAGCTCGCAATTAGCTCACGCATTGAATTTGAGCCAGAGACTGGTATTTTTTTAGTGACCGAATGCCGATCCACCACAAAGCGTTGGAAAAGAAGAAAGTCCAGCGTAAAATAAAATCGCCGAGAGCAGGAAGGCCGATGATAAGGAGCAATACCTACATAAAACTGAAACGGGGCACATCAAAGGCGGAACTTCAGAATATACCCGTGCGACCTACAACACCGACATATCTGAAAGATAACTATGACTACGATAAAAGTAGTAGTGGTGAGGATAATAACAGTGATGAGGGTGAGTGGTGCAGTAATTTGTTTTATGTAGGAAAAGAGGTTATATTGTTCTCTTATTAATTTATCTGGCCCTATGCATCCTGGGACAGGATGTTTGAAACTTTATTTGCCGGAAAGGCTTACGAGAGATTAAATTTCGTTTCAGAATAATGACAGCTGTATGAAATGTTTGAATGTTTTATTGGAAACGTGTTGTTCTAATATACAATGCATAAAAATAAAGTAAAGAAATATAACTATTTGTAATAGACGAAAAGGAACTTTTTAAAACCATCAAACAAGGAAAACTAACTTATTCTTAATTTAAACATAGATTAGTTCAATCCGCAGATACCGACCCAGACAAAAATTTCTGTGTCTGTCTTATATTAAGGATAACAGAGATAGTTTGCATTTAAAGAAATATAAACGAATAAACGTATCGGACTCTCAAAAGATTTTATTATTCTAAATGAAGAATGAACACGTTGATTCGTACGCCGAAGTTCAAGTTTTAAATTAGACGGTAATATTAAAAAGAGATTGACAGAAATTGATTCCAAACAAATTAATACCCTTTACATTAGTAGTTATAGCTAACGTGCCCTTTCATTTAAACTTTCATTGTCACTTTAATATTATTAATGTAAATAATATTTAATGAATCTTTTGGAGATCTCATTTTTTCAATAAATATGTACAGTCATTTTAATCATATCTGACTAAATCTGATTAAGAAATATTCATTATCATACAAATGTATTTGTATATTCTGTTCGGTAAGTAATGGAAGCTTTCATGAAACGAAATCATAGATTACGATCATTTTGTTGATTTATTGTTGGGCGATGTATTTACAAAACACGCACAATCACATTAACACTATTGCAATGCCTTAAGGTTATTAAACTGAGTATTGAAACCAGTCTCAAATCTCAAGGATCTGATTGGCTGAGATGGCGACTGGTCGCCATTTCAGCCAATCAGATCCTTGAGATTTGAGACTGGTTACGATGCTCAGTTTAATAACCTTGGTAAAATGTCTTTCTCCAGACAAAGACAAGAAACCACAAAAAGAACTAGATATAAGTCAAAAGGTGTATTTAGCAGCGTGTGAACGAGATGGTATCCCTCCCCGGCAACGGTTGTTGAAGGGTCTAGTGGAAGAGACTCTGGACGTTCGCAATCTGATCCTGGTCTCAGCTGATGTCAAGGCTCTCTCTTTGGCTCTAACGGTAGGTGAGCATGGTCGGATGCAAGATTTCCAGAAAAGGGGTCCGTTTGGGTCAGTGTTGGGGTAGCTACATGATACTTTCTAATTTTCTGGCAAAATTTCACACGGAAATTAAATATTGCTGCCCAAACGCAACCATAATGAACTCCCTCTATATCCACCCTGAGTGAGCTTATTCGTCAGTGTTTTCATTATTAATGCAAAGATTTGGGTACAGAAACTTTTGTTTACTGACTCCCAAACCGATAATCTGTATTTGGGACATATGAGTGTTTTAAGCACAATCATGTTTTTATTGAGTTTGGGTGCTGAAGCCTTAGTCTGCTGACCCGGTAGCTATTGCTCTCTTTCTTTCGGTAATTATGATAAATGAGCTTTGTACAGTTTTATTATTCTTCTTCGTTCTCTTTCAAGAGCTAATGTTTGCTTATGTAGTCGATTCTTCTGAAAAGAAATATTGTGTTTGAAGATGAACTTCCATTTAATACCGGAAGCAAGTGCAACACATCAATAGTGTATTTTTGAATTCACTCGTCAATTCATCTTAAAAATGACACTCAACAATCATACTCACTGTGATCTGTCTTTTTAAGTAGCGATCTTAAGCAAATATTATATTGTATTAGTTTAAATGTCGACAATATCCACTTGTTAAACAGTTTGCGATTTTCTTAACATTTTAAAGGTCAATCAAGTCAATCCCTGAGATTTCCATTATAAACCAGGTGTTTTAGTGATGATATATACAGGATACAATTTCTATTTGTTTATCAAAGATTTTAACGTTTTAATAGGACCAAATATAAATTCGGTGATTTAAAACGTTCCATTTTTTTATCGATTTAAATATATAACAGAAGTGTTGTTTGTGCCATGTGGCGAGTGTAAAACGTCTTCCCGTACATTAAGTCAATGCTGTTATAAATAACACCATGTTCAATGATTGTATGGGCCAGTTTCATTCCCTCATCACTTGTTTCAACATCTCTATTAATCCACAACTATAAGAAATGATATGACTTGGCACATTCCGCCTGATCCAAGTTAGGAGTAAATAAGACTGTCACATACTTTGAAAAATAATGTTCAAAATAGTGTCAAGATTAATATTTTATAAAATATGATAATAAATTTGCTTTGGCTATTGATTGTAAATAAATAATCATGTCGAATTCCAATGTTGCGCAAGGAGAACGTTAACAGGTGCAGGATGATTTAACAAATTGTTAACAAGTCCTATAATTGTTTATATTTTAGGCTAATATGTGTGTGAGCGCGATAGACTTAAGCGGCAATAATATTGGACGAGAGGGTGTTGAAAGTCTGGTGGAAATGTTGTCAGAAAACGTCGGTATCAGTGAGCTGGTAGGTAAAATGAAATGGCCACAGTAATGGTTTAAATATATACTAATTATGCGTGTAAGGAAGTATGTCATGAAAAGCGTTGTATCTGTTTCCTACATTTAATGCCTCATATATACAAAACTATACAACGCTAGAAAGAGATGATGTCGTGGTCGCTCTATTTCATAACGTATAAGTGTACTTCTTGATTTGGCAGGGTTATACACTAGCAGCATGAATGTTTTCCCATGCTAGTCGTGCTATCAGTTATGATGTACTAATTTGCTAGTTAGCATGAGTTTTGACTTGTCTGTATTGTTGAATGGCCATTATTTCAATAACTTGAAGGTTTATGGGGAAATCTTTTCTTAAAAGAACCTAGAAGCTCGATTTGTTTCTTTTATCCCTGTCATCGTGTTCTTGCTTATTTTACTCCAGTAGCTCTGGTCTCGGTAAGATCATCGAGTACCCGCCCTTTGGCTTTGCAATGCTATTAGATTCTTATGTTTTGTATGTTTGCATGCAGCATTGTTGAGCCGATAAGTGGGTTGGAGTGGTTTCACCAAGACAACTTGTATTTGTTTTGTGATATAAGAACCTGTTGGGGCAAGTGTGAGGTTGGTGCACCCTAGAACCTGGTTTAAACCCCCAGTGGCAATTTGATTTGCCACTGACTGTTCCAAGGCGGTAGCCCCTCGGGTTCTCATTTTTGTTAATTGTTAGTGGTGTCTCTTTTGAAACTGATCATTTTATTAACCATGCTCTCTCCCTCTCTTCTTCTTGACTGTGTGGGGAGGCTGTTTTTTCTGAATATGACGATTCCTGATATGCATTTTTCACCTTTGCTTAACTCACTTTCCACCCGTGTTCAGTTTGATAACTTTTGATGTTTATTTATAAATTATCTATAAATATTGAATGACGTTTGACGTTTATCATTTACTTCGGCAAGGTGTTCCTGCGTTCTTCCACTCGTTTAACCAATGCGGATTCTTTCAATTTATAAGTTATGTATTCTCGTATATCTTAAATATTAAATAACATTCATTAAGACTCCCTTCTATCTGTGTGTGCTTTGAGAAAGTTTGTTACGGTTGGGTTGGTGGAGAAGCGGTTATACTAAACATACTCAATATAAAGATAATTTACACCTTAAAAATTAATTCCAATTCAAAACAAAACAATACTTCGATATGTTTTGTAGAAATTATCGTACACACAAATCGGCTTGTATGAAGTGTCACTGGTAACAGAGCTACTGTCAGAAAACTTGAGTATCACCACTTTCGAGGCAGCAGGTAGGTTCTAGAGCTATTTTAATCACTGTTTTAAAACTTGACATCACTTTCGTGTGTTTGAAGTAACAATGTAAATTTAAAAAAATATTTTTATTTTGGGGGAGTAGGGGTGGGTAAAATCACAAACCGGACCCTCACCCCACATTTAAAGATTTTTTTCGGTTTGAATTTTAAAATAAAAAAATCAAGGAAAATTGCTTTCGGGTTATGTTCATGTTGTTTTATTTTGGTTGGGATAAGAGAAGTGCCACCCATTCGACCCACCCTTACGCTGAAGAAAACTTTGACAGTGAGTGTAAAAAATTCTTTTTTGTTTATCTGAAACGTTGGTGTGCATATTGGTATTATAGAATAACTATTTAGCCTTCCTATTTTAATCGTTTGGATATATTTTTTGTACGTTTTGTACGTTTACATCATTTTTCCTAGAAGTCCAAGATTTATTACACTTACTCGTATACATTGATTTATATACCTTTTTAAGGCAATAATTTAGATGATGAGTGTGCGAAATGTTTTGCTGAAGCACTAAAGGTATGTAGTTTTAAGTATAACGATGCTAGCACAAATATAATTCATAATAACACAACAAGTGTATTAAATACAAGCAAATAATATTTCTTTTTTAAATAATGCTATTTTTTAAGCTCAAGGTCTTCTGTGTTTTGTATAAAATAATACTTTACATAAAAAATTAACGCGGCATTTTGTAGACACTATAAGTTCCTACATATATTTTAACTTGTAGGCCCTATTATCGAGGATAAATGAAAATCTCGATATGTTTCAAATTAACGAGAACATATCCACTACAGTTTTAACATCTTTGATAGTGTATTTACTGCGTACCAAATTTTCTTTGGATTCATAAAACATCTTTATCGTTAATATATATTAAGTATTAAGTACGCTTATTTCCCTTTGTAAGCTACTTTCTGTACAGGTAGAAATAGTTGTTATAAAATGAATCTTGTCGAAACTGTATTTTTCCTCAATTTTTTTGGTAAAGTTGGGGAAAAATATTTTTTGGAAATATGCGTATTACTAGGATATTAAAAATAAAAAAGCTGAAACAGCTGTATGGAGATCATAATTATGTCAAACCAGAGCGCAAGGTAAGTTTATCATGTTTCAGGGTAACAAAAATAGTTGCCATTAATTATCTGTTTTCAACGTGTTTCATAAGCAATTCATGATATTTAGCCATCTTTTCTTGATATGTGTTTGCTTTTGATTTTTTTCAGTTCAATAGAAAGTTGAAAAAGTTAAATCTAAGTCATAATAGTTTTCAAGAACATGGGGGAAACCTGATAGCAAAGTCAATAGGTATGACATCATTAAATTTTATTGTAGTCATGTTACAATAAATTGTCATGCATATTTGTGTAGTTCTTAATATTTATTTGTTTAACAATATTTTAGTTACACTATTGCAGATATTTGTTTAAATTCGGAATACACAAGTTACATATAAGCAGATGCCAATTTCTTCGCTCCTCAAATGACAGTTAACTGTAAAATTGATACACTGTCGTAGTCAGTATATTAGCATAACATCTGAATTTAATTAAACGTACTGTATGTATACATATTAGCTCTTAATTTGAACTTTGACAAGCAAGGCGAGATTTGCTTGCATGATTGTCAACACTATTGCTTACTGTAAAATATTTAATATTCATGCATTAATTTTAGGGGTCCAGTACTCTATGGACACATCGATCCACGAATATAAAACCACAATGCAATAAAACAATAAAGTTTTGAAAATAAAAGTAGTTCAGAAAATTGAGTTCCACAAAATTAAGGTACAGTGTATTACCAAAATGGTGTTTAACAGAAACCCGTTAAATTACAGTAAAACTTCGATAACTCGAACATCGAAAACTCGTAAACTCGAGCACTCGGGAAAACTCTAAGTAGTTTTGCTGGCCCCGGCAATTTTCTTATATATTCTATATAAAAATACCATGGAAAACTCGAACTTCGAAAACTCGAATTCCCGAGGACAAGTGTCGGTCCCTTGAAGCATATTTCTTCTTTGTTTGTATTGGAAAACTCGAGTAATAAACGGCAGATAAATTGTTCGCACCTCGCGGGAGTAATTGGCAAACGGTGACGCGTAGTTTTTCACACGTTGTGACGGGTTATAATTGGCAGTTCATTGTTAATCGCCAGCGTTTATTGTGTTTTAATTGATTTGATCAAAGCTTTAGCTCAAATAAAAGAATATGAAACGAGGTTATTTGTTGTTTTTATGTTGACGGCTTAGTAAATTATACATGCGTATAAATATAACGACGCACCGTTTGTAAAGTATACTAGTTCTCGGACAATGTCATCACGAAATGTTTAAAAAGCAGTTTTCTTGAAAAAAAAATACCTCAAAAATCTTTTCAAACAGGTATAGGTTTAAAGAAAATACAGTGTGAAATGAATCTTTTATTAACATAACTGATATTCAGATGACATACTAAACAACAAGGTAATATACATGTGTTTATACGACTTGACTTTAAAATCGGACCTCATAAAGTGAAGCTTTGAAAACTCGAGCGCCATGGAAAACTCGAACATTTTCATATTCCCCTTGAGTATTCGAGTTTTCGAAGTTTTACTGTATATGCACAGGAAAATAAGTGCACCCTAAGAATGTATCTATGACAGTTAACGTTCTTAGTAAATATACATATAATTCCAGATTTTATTGTTTGTTTTACTGTTTTGTTGATTTACCATAGAAAACAATGATTCAATAGAGGAACTAGATATGAGCTGGAACCATATACGGCTGTCTGGTGCACTGGCCTGGGGAGAAACATTATATGTAAGTTCATAATAACCGTTTATTGCGATGTGGTTAAAGTTTTTTAGCAATCGATAGTGAAATGTTGCCTCGTACATTGATTCAGTATTGGTTCTTTGGTATCATGAAGAACATTCATTTTAACCGTTAGAATTCCGATGAAATATATGCCTTAGATTTTTCAGTATCAGTGATCCCTCATGAATTAATAAATTTAATCGAAATGAACTCCTTTTTCCAACAATTTAGGTGATAAAAGATTTCATGAAATACCTAAAAAATTCTATAGGACGATCGTCGAACAGCAATTAGTAAATTATTTTCTAGCGTTGCGTGGCATTTTGTTATTTTAGATTGGAAAACAGTCTGCCTAATTATATACGCGGATAAACACAATCCGGCACATTTTAAAAACTTATTTAGATTTACTTTACTGCTTACGAGAAAGAATGCACATTTTTCCACCCAGTTAATAAACATATGGAGGAAACATGTTTGTTAATATTTTTTGTAGAAAAACGAGGAGCTACGGCATCTGAATCTATCGTGGAATGGCTTTGGGGATGAAGGTGGCATTGCTCTAGCCGAAGCATTAGAGGATAACAAAACTCTTCAGACACTAGATTTATCAAACAATAGGATTGGATATGATGCTTGTAAAGCGTTTGCCAAGGCGCTCAGTGTCAACAAGACGCTACAGACTCTAGCAGTAAACATGCTATTTCTATGTCTATATTGTTCTACTTATGATTGTGTTTAAATAGACTCTTCAGTTTTGCTTTGTAAATGTCCCTGAAGCTGTATTTATTAAATCTATTGATATGAACAACTATCATTTTCATCTAACAGATGTAGAGCCATTCAATTCGACCGATGAGTAAATGTAAAAAAAAATTGAATTACGCTCTCACTTTCAGGTTTTTTTGTATATTATCTTTAAAATGAGATTGCCTCTACATGGAAGCGAACCCGCACCGTCATGGCGACAGCGCCTAGCGCTGCAATTCCGACAACGCAACCAAATGAGCTATTCGGGACAACCCCTAAGTTTTATAAGTTTTCAGATTCATTTTTGTTTTCAGCTTAGCCAAAATCCAGTGACTACTCAAGGAACTATTGAACTTCTAAACGCCATAAATGACAACGAAGGTTCTAAAATATGCCAACTATTACTGGAGGTAAAGAAATCTAGTAACAATCATCTACTTATTATGTAGACGTTTACGAAAAACGTATCCAAAGCATTATAACAACCACTCGTTAAGGTACTATCCTGTATCCGGTTTACTAAACACTAAAAGGTTTCGCGAAACAACTTGTGTAAAATAAAAATGTCTTTAAGTGCAGATCGCAGTTGTACCATGAATGTAACAAAATTATCGTATGTTTTTAGAACAGATTAGAACTGATCTATCAGATCTTATATGACATACTTCCTACTTCTTTAATTGATTTAACAGGTCATAGTACACATAACATTGAATTGACACAACACAGCCATTGATATAAAAGATGTAATGTATTTTGCACTCAATGCATTAAAACGTCAAATTTAGTTTGAAATCCGGTGTATTTAGATAGATGATTGCATATCACATTTAAATGAATTATAATGAACATTTTCAGTATGAAAATGCACGTTCTTAATAATGACGACTTCTTACATGTATATTAATTCAAGCCTTAATCATCGCAAATGCAGTTAAGGATCACGTTTTGGGCTATTTTCTTCATGACGATCATGGTAAATGCTGCTTAGTCAAATACGTTTGTTGATCAAACTTAATTCTAACGATGCATTTTTTCTGAGTTGTAAATGAAGTTTGATTCATTTAACAGGGAAGCAGTATTCTCATTGGGATGTTTGAACCCCACTGTCGAGTTAACTACAAATTAACTTTTAAATGAAGATGAATGTTTTATGATTATTTTCAAATACTAGTATCCTTCGTAAAAATGAGGCACGCCACGGGAAAAGGTACCTTCGGTCATTTTTGTGTGATTTTTGTTGTTACTATATTAAGAAAGAATTTTCAAAGTTTTATTATTTTCTCATAACAAAACAGTGATTTTGTTACACATTTTGACAAAAAAATGGTATTTTTACCGCGAAATGCATAATAATTAATGTCGTCTGCTCAACTTTATGACGTCGTTTCAAGGAATGACGTCAACTGCCCGAAGGTACCTTTTCCCGTGGCGTGCCTCAAATGTATTAAACATGTATTTTACTTTAGGGTGTTCAAGTGACACATGACACAGACAATATAACAGCCGAGATCCGTGAACAGCTGGAACATTTCACTTTGCTACACGGCGGATACGTCATCTCCCCGGATACTCTCACCTTCAAACCTGCTACACTACCTGAGAAGAAATGTAGAAGCAGCAATAAGTCTTGATGTTTTTGATTTTAGCTATGAGTCTCACATTTTGGTTTAAAACCATTCCTGAATCATTGGTTCTTACTTTATTTATAGTAATTATGTAACACTGGGGCCCGAACACTGTTTAAAATAGCAACAAGAAATATAACAACGAGAAACCGAACACTGACCGTCGTTTTATGCTCATTAAAGCAATTGCTTAGTAATACATGTTTTGCATAGCTTTGTCAAGTGTGTGTGCTTGATTCATTGTTTTGTTTAAAATGTTCATTAGATGTTGTATTATCTCCTTACAATGACTTTTGATATAGTTGGATTCACCTGAATTCCTAAAATGAATCCGAGTTTTTTTTAATTCGCAAACTATACTCAACAAAAATAAAAAGTATCCACTTTCCTATTTTAAACATTGTAAAATTTGAAAACGAAAACTCAAAATTCTATTTGTGTACAAATTTGCTTTTCTTTCTGTTATCATTGCAAAGGGTTTAAGTATTCTTGAAAATCTGCAGCCACAACTTAGTTATCTTTCCCTTTGTTAAAATAAGGGTTTCAGTAAAATGTCAGCGATTCTTTGAAATATTCACATTTATTTGAATTGAATCACTCTCTCTGTCTCTTGTGGATAAATAAAATCACAAAATATTCACCAATAACACAACTGGTCCTCGATAAACAACGCTAGAAATTCCAACCATTCCCAATTACCTCCCTTTAAATTGAATATATAGTGTTTTGTAATCCATGATTAATTGTTATTCGATTGGCAGTTTCTCAGGTCTTGGTGTGGAAGTTTTTATTCATGAACAATTTAACTTGAAAAGAACTGAGATTAACTTACAAAACATCATTCAAAGCGTTCCTGAGTAAATAAAAATATGTTAATGAGAATATAAGCATAAAAAGTGGATACTTTTTATTTTTGTTCAATATATGTCTGAAGAATAAACCGGTCAATAATCAAATTACAACAAGCCTAATCGGAATTTCTCTATCTATAACATCCGTCAGAAACTGGGTCTCTCATATGAATATAGGTTAAAGTCTCTTCCAAAACTATATCTTAAATTAAAAAAAAATTGATGGAAATATCATTTCTGGATTTTTTATGTGAAGTTCTTCATACTAGGACAACAAAAAAACTTACAATGTTAAACAATAAAATGTTTAAATTTCAACAATATGCAATACTTTATGAGACCGATTTTATACGAAAGGAATATCCATCAAATCTAAGGCCGGTATTCAATGGTTCCGTGATTCGTGATCCGTGTCAGTGTCCGCTTCCGCGTCCGTGTCCGCGATTTTTCATTCACCAAAGATATCGCTGGGTATATTCCATACCTCCGCGTCCGTGTCCGTGTCCGCGACTTAGAACGGACACGGAGATATGGAATATACCCAACGATAGCTTTGGTGAGTGAAAAATCGCGGACACGGACGCGGACATGGACACGGATAACGGATCACGCATCACGAAACCATGGAATACCGGCCTTAGTCTTCCATGTATAACGCGCAACATCAAGTTGACGGCAATTTTGTTCGAAGTGTTGTTACAGTAACGTTACATAATCGGTTCGGATAACTAAATAAAAATGAGTGAATCCACATGTTGAAAAATGTTCCTATCAAACGAAATATATAAAATTAAATCCACGTTTGGAATAAAATTGAATATGTGTTATAATGTAAGAGAAAAAGATCGGCAAGAAAACAAGGACAAGTCAAATTTGCGGATAAGTTTCGGTCCTTTCCGTCACTTTTCATATATGAACGGCAACTCAAAATAGTATTTCTTTATAATTTTTGTGGGAGAAAGTTTTGGCAGTCATACTCGCTTACCGAGTTTTATTCACACGCGATTGCATGTATGTTTAGAACGCAATAGAATAACTCACTATTAGCCGTTCTGTTTTCATTTTGTCCTTTTGTTGTTTACAAGTAATTTGTGTCTGTCGTGTTTCCTACAGATAAGATCACTTGTTTATTAGAAACCTATACCGACTTCCTTGTTGAGTTGTTAGACTTGATTCTACTTTTGTTATGTTTGTCAATAAAACTGTTGTTATACGTTTACATCTTTTCATTCTTTTTCAACGCAGATTTGCGTCGAAAATGCAATTTCTTCCTGTTATGCTTTGTCATATTATAAATGGCAAACACTGACGGTTGGATTTAAAAGCAAACCTTGGTTTGTCTGTTATGTAAACAAGTTGTTATGTTTTGAAAAGACATAGATGTGCTACCGGGATATATTTACACTTCAACTTCAACCCCTACGATGAATACTTATTAACCTTTCGAGCCATAATTTCTGACAGTACGTAGTGTGACGTATAACTTGAAGAGGCGTGGTTACAGTAAAAGCCGCTCACAAAAAATTGGACTGTTCACAATGTTTTGATGTTTTAAGTCGGCGATAACTCGCGTTTTGCTACGAGTTGACGAAGACACGAGAAAGCGTGCCGTCATTCACTTTGTCGACAATATTGCTGTTCTAACAGCCATTCAAAAAAAGCTATAATATTACGAATTGTTCTCATAATTTCTGTATTAATGAGAGTATTATTGTGTTCATATATAAGGACTGAATCGATTATTTAATGGTTTTCATTTGGGTATGAAAAACAGCTAGATTATTTAAAGTACGCACGAAGCTCGCACTGATTTCCATACTCAAACGAAAACCATCATATATCGGTTCAATCCTTAAATACAAATATAGTTAAACCTATTTAATTCAAATTAGAATTAATCTTGAGGTTGGAACTGGTTGCACCCCTAAGATCAAATGTGCTTTGACATTGACAATCCTAAGGCTGTAGTACTAGTACACTGTAACAAAACGGTTTCTTTTTGTAATTTGTACAGTATGATATCTTTCCTCTCTATCTTGTTTTTAGCTGGCAGTATAGGGAGGCTTAACTGACTAATCCTGAAATGCGCCTCGAACATTATTTTACATTTTCACATTTATAAAGCAAGTTCTAAGAATATGTTGGTTCGTCCGCCTTGTTTATTTTCTTGCAATGATGACAGCTAGCTGTAAGCATTCTTTTTACAAATCTTAAGGTACCCTTTGCCCCTATATTTGGACAAGTTAGGTGCCATTCAACAATTGAACAATACACAGAAATATCGAATAAACAAAGTAATGCAATTCATTTGATGTGCATGGCAACATTTAAGAAAGTAAGTACGTATTATTACGACCAATAGCATAATACTAGAAGGTGAGCGTAACAACGACAGCATATAAACGGCGAACATTAAAATGACAACATACAAAACATAAAAGCATTTTAACGATAATATATTAATACATGTACCTAATTATTATTTCTTCATAAAAATGCTCAACAAGCCCATGCTGTTACTTTGTTATCTTCTGTCCTGTCACTGCACTGTTTTAATCGATGTTGAGAATGGGATAATTTTAGAATGTATAATTAATAAGCAAGATCATTGTTTCATTGATTCTAGATAGAACATTTAACATTTTGCGTCTATTAATTTAATTGTTGTTTTCTTCGGTATGTCTTTCTATTCCCAGCTCATTTTCAGATAACAGACACCATAACCATTCCGATAGTTTCCAGCAACCACTCGATTGACCGCTACGTAGATATCCTGATCAATTATACCAGGAGTGTACTGACCGTTCAGACCAAACAAGCACTTGTCACAATGGCTTGTCAGTAATCCCCCATCCGTCTGAATCTTTAGGAAGTGGTTGGCGATCCAGATATCCACCTTGTTTGAACTAACGCTTACTCCATCGGGGAAGCTTCAAGTCATAACAAAGAAAGATTTTGAATAACTGAGTTGTTATTCTTATAGTAATTTTTCGCAACATACCGAATTCCAAAATAGGAAATTTCCGTCGCTGTTCTACAACCATTACGATATTCTTACGCCGTTCATAAATTTACTCTTACTTGTGTTACTATTGTTACTATTATGTTTACCACATAATGGCTGACATTTTTTTATTTAGTGTTTTTAAATTTGTTTTGAGTGAAGAGGGTATAAAATAAAAGAAACATAACATTTCTCGTTGCGTATGCAAACACCATAAGGCCCGACCTTCGGTCTCACGTGATATTGTTTACACAAGCAACTCGAAAGATACAACCATACACACATACTACTAAACATTTCACATTTCATATTTCATTTATGATTCCATTTTTCAAATAAATGCAGAGTAAGTTTATAAAGATTTCAATTAACATTTCATTGAATAATTTAAAGTTACTTCTACATTTGTCTAAATTCTTAAATAAATACAACACAATTATCTTGTTTTTTACCTGTATAGTTGTTGGGCTCTACATTCGGTTCTATTCACATTATTTGCATAGACAGTTATGGATGTGCCCCCGGCGCCTTGGATCTCCGCTTCATATTCTGTATGCCCGGCGTCACCGGCTTAAGAGAAGACAAACACCTAATCAAAGCTAACATCTTCATTTGCTGCAGATTTTTTTTTGTTAAACAAATGAGTAACAATTCTGTCTGTGAAGAAATAAAAGTTTCATTATTATCTGAGACCAATATATGAAATTTCATTTAGGTAATTCGAGCCTCCTTTTTAAACCTTTCAAATTTCATGAAACATGATACCTTGTATAAAGAACACTGCATAACCGTAGTGAAAATGGTAGGAATAAAATGGTTTGGTTATTTAAATAAATTAATAGAATACGGCAATTAATTCAGAGCTCGAAAATAAACAGGAAACATTTCATTACGTATGTTACACGTGTTTCTGAATTTATAATGTTAATAGTGTTTTCAATTTTCATTTTCAATGCTTATTTTTTAAAAAGAGTTTCTGCATTAAGTTTACGCACAAAGAGAAAAAAATGAAACGTTGAAAGACTTCGAAAACTATAAATATCACAGGTTCGGTTTGATTGAGCCTGGTTATGGGCAGTAACTGAAAATATATTACTTCCCGTCTTGAGAGTAACACTGAGTACAACACAATGCCATTCCAATTTTGATCCATCCCAAACGATGGTGCGATGTTGGTTTTATCACGTTTAAAGATGAAAAACAACATATTTACAAATTTATTTGCAATAGCAAAGGCAAATTTGTCTCAGAAAAATAAACGAAAATTTTAGGACGAAGATATATATGTAATAAAAGGGGCACCGCTCAAGAGCATCAATTTAACTGCGCAGCATTACGATAATTGTTATCGGTTAGTTCCAACAAGAGATTCTTCAACCCTTCAACTACTTATTTAAACTCAAAAATGAATATGCTTATCAGGAATGTCCACATACAGCTGACACAGCCTCCCTACACGGCGAAAAAGTAGAGAGGAGAAGAGATGATATTACAATGATCAGCTTCAAATATACGCCACAGTGACAGTGAGAACCCGA
This sequence comes from Corbicula japonica, assembly GCA_038501625.1. Lineage (NCBI taxonomy): Eukaryota > Metazoa > Mollusca > Bivalvia > Venerida > Cyrenidae > Corbicula > Corbicula japonica. The sequence goes on along the minus strand of JAZAYU010000069.1, from coordinate 1,288,436 downwards.
GAGATTACCGCCTTTAAACGGCCAGTGGTAAAACAATTTGCCACTGGGGGTTAAAACCATATTTAAGATTGCACCAACCTCACAACTGCCCCAGCAGGTTTTCATATAAACAATCGAATACAAGGTTGAGCTTTAAAACACAAAAACAGTCAGTTTTTAACATTCAGTTGGGAAAAGTCGCGCATGTTAAAATACAAACACTTGCTGCATCTTAACCCACACGGCAAGAACTTTTGTTGTAAGATTGCAATTTAGCTGGTTAATTTATTATTCTTATATATAGTCGAAATATTAAACCTATTTAACAAATTTATGTAGTAATTGCTGCTATATTGATTTGTGGTTTCCGTTATTTTAAGTTTTATTAATTCTTAATTCTTAACAACATTTCCCTTTGTCGTTAATTGCTTGTGGTGTCTAATTTGAAATTGATTATCTTATAAACTCGTTGAAATCGCTTTTCCTCTCTACTTTTACGCTGCGTTGGGATGCTCTTTTTTCTGCCCTTAAATGCATATTTCATTTATTTTCTCAAATTAGATGATATTTAGATACCTACCCCATCCGTTGTTGCTGACGCTGTCACCGAAGTCCCACATCCAACCGTCCCTTCCGGTTTTGGCCATATACAGTTGAAGTCTCAGCATCCGCCTTCCTCCATAGGGATTGCTGTCATGGCAAAGACAATCCGCATTTGCTGGTAGTTTATCAAAGGTTACCTGCACATATAAAACGTTCAGGTTTCAACACATTTATCTAAATATAAATATATTATATTCGATAATACGACATCTTACGATTCCCAATACAGATTGTTGTGGAAAAAGCGTTGGAAAGTTGATTATTTTATTGATGAGTATATTAATTTGATATAAGTTAACTAAATATCAGTAAAATGTTAAAAGTTTTAATGAGCGATAGTCAAATAATTAAACCGAATCGGAAAAAAGTAAACAAATTTATGCTAAAATTAAAAAGTTTTGCCATTTTGATTGCTGCAATTAGGAGCACATGCAATAAAGAAAGTTCTTTTCATTTGAAATTAGTATATAAGTTTTTTTCTAAGCTGTGAAAATAAACTTTTGAAACTTTTGTTTTTTGTTTTTCAGACAATGTTGATAATTTCTATATTTTCAACACTGTTAATGATGAGACAAATGCAACATATCTCTTTAATAGAGCAGTTTTATAATTTTAAATACATAATAATAAGGGTTACCTTAAAAACCGCTTGTCTACTACAGGGGAGATTACCGTAAACTCCGGTCACAGAACTCCAAACAGAAACCCCGTTGCCAAGGTTCTTAACTCCGTTATTGGTGTTTAGATCAACACATATTTCATTAGATTGGCAGCCTATAAGCAGAAATATCTTGTATGATTTATTTTGCTACCTTAAGATATTTATATATAAATACCTAATGTTCTATCCGTTATTTATTTATTTTATCAATTGAATATAAATTTGTTAACAATAAAACATATGTTTGCTTACCAAGTAATTATCGATATGCAAAGAAATCTCTCAAAAATATACAGTCGTCATATGCGCCGACAACATCTAAAATTGTCTCTGTAAATGACGCAAATACTTTTAATATCGGGTTTTTAAATAGATTTGTTCTGAAAAGTGCTTGATAAGCGCAATTATAGCTTTTTCATTTATAGTTTATACTTACTTATTTCTTCAAAGGTCGGATTCGAACTCGCAACGGAAAGAGCAGCCAACATGCAAGCAAGTGCCTAAATATATTAAGAAAATATATATTGAGTAAAAACTTGCACAATAGTCTCCTTAACAACAAAATCACAAAATAATTTCCGATAATTAACTTACCAGAAGCAAAGTCATGGCTGTAAGATTTTTCGTAAAATCGTCAAAAACAAATATTCACAACCCTTTATAGAATAGTGTTTATATGGGATATTCTTCCTTTATATAACTATATTTTCTTCCTGATTTTTTTATCAAGCATTTATGTCAAAGCAAAATTCGTTTATCCTAAAACGGTGGCGGTAAACACTTTTTACCAAAATATTGCTGTGTTAGCTTTTTTGATTTACGACATACAGTTGAAACTATCAGAATGAAAATGATTAAGAGTAGCAACATACACAATTGCACTCCTCTTCCCATAGACCAGCACGGAGGAAAATAAAAATAATACATTGGATGAAGGTGACAGACCAACTGTATAAAACGACTGAATTTTAAGAAGAAAAAACTATAGAAAATAAGGCTTATTACTAAACTAAAAAGGAAAAGTGACTTCTACTATGTAAACAAGGTAATACTCTTTCTTAAAGCAGTGGCCCAACTTAAAGACTCCCTAATACAGTGCGATGTGAATTTTAAGTATTCTTGTCAGATGTGCAGTTCGCCTGCGGAACAAATCAATACAAAAGAGTTATTATTGATCCTTACCAGCTGCGCATAAAAACAAACAAGTAGCGATTTTTGGTAAGAATTCGTATCCATTTCTATGTTGATGATTCACCATGTCCTGTGAATAAGATTCTGTAGTATCCGGTAGAAATAACCGTTGCATAATCAACAAAAGGAAAATAATAACAAATGAGTGAAAGATGCAAGTCAAGAATTGCCGTACACAGAAAACACAGCCTTCCACACAGAAAAACGTAGTGAGAAAAAATCATAGGTTTATAAAATAACTAATTTCATATAATACACCACAAACAATTTACGAAAAAAGAGAACCAGAGATGGAAACACCTTGGGACAATCAGTGTCAAAACAATTTGCCACATGGAGTTCAAATATGTTCTAGGGTGATCCAATTACACTTGCCCATCAGTCTCTCCTATGAACAAAATAACTTCAACAACATATAAGCTACAAGGGGTGCACAGTTATTACCCAAACTTCTGTATGTGCCAACGAATTAGACATATAAATTGGATGGTCCAACAGAAGACGAAACAAAATGTTCCCTTTGTAAACATTAACCGTGTTCAAGTGCAAAAGGCACACCCAGAAAACTCAGCCGCCCTATACAGCAAACACGTGGGATGCAATAGAGAGCATGGGAAGCATGAGCTGTCAAATTATCAATGTCTGAATAAGACACCAAAACATTTTAACAAAAAAAGAAAATGGTCCGAGAGGAAATTGTCAGTTGCAAAACAATTCGCGACTGGGAGTTTAAATCAAAGCCTTACTCTCTTTCTCTCTACTTTTTGGCTGCTTGGGGAGGCTGTGATTTCCTGGTATGTCATTTCCTGATATGCATATTTCAATGTTTAAATCAGGTTCTTTGTTGCACCAATCTCACCTTTGCCTCATCAGGTTCTCATTTTAAAAACAAATCTACAAAATGTTGTTTTTTGTGAATAAGCTTCAATCTGGCATTTACAATAAATGACTTAATATAATTGCTCACGTTTTTTTCATAGAATATATATATATATATATATATATATATATATATATATATATATATATATATATATATATATATATATATATATATATATATATATATATATATATATATATATATATTGTGTGTATTTTTACATTTAAATACATAGATAGAAAAGAAGTTTGAAACATTGAAGTAACATTTTGCATTTGACTTATTAGTTTTTAGGCATTCATTGCCAATCATAATATCAAATTGGACAAAGTTTAACAAGTCAAGTCAAAGAATTTATTAGCATATTCAAAAAGAACATTTCTAAATAACATATATAACATAATGTATAAAATGTCATGGAAATAAATACATGAATAGAAAGATAGAAACAAACATACACACTATGAGAAAAAATTTAAGATATAACAATTACATGTAGTTTGTTATTGTAATATTATCGGAATGTGTGTGTTTAAAAAGTGGGGGCAAATCTTTAGGTCTCGGCGAAATTCTAGCGATTCGTTTAATGGTTGCTAATTGTAATAAGTAAATAGCGCAAGATTATAGAATATCTTTTTATTCGTATACGACAAAAGATTTGTAAATTTATTCATATTTGGCAATTCCAATAGTATTTTGGCAAATATTTTATCCGTAGATCTCTATATAGAGGTCATACGAGTTTTATTTTTTGCGCAAATAAAGGCGTCTTGAAAATACCACATACATGTATTAAACACGAACCCTTTATATGTAGAAATGGATATTATACCATTTCCAAATTAAGGCAACTGAGTTTTCTTATATCAAATCCTTCCTTATGTTCACAGTTGTTTTCAACAGTGTCAAGCCTTTCCGATTTGAGACAATTTTTTTCATAAACGTTTTTACATCCTGATTCCTATCACGTGTTCCTGGTGCCCAGCAAACAGTCATTCGGTAAAAATTTCTAACTACAGATGGCGGCCCTTTAACCGACCATTAAAGTACGGTAAGTTCCTTGTGGAACTCGACCCCCGCCTTGTATGTGAACGTTTAAAAATGGGGACAGTTTATGTAGGAAATTTCATTGAAGCCTTGAACTACAGTTTTATTTCCGAATAGTTAAAACTATAGGACGACTCTTTAAGCCTAGTCTATGTTTTCAATCCCGTCAGTTCCGATGGAAACAAAAACACATTTTGTAAGAAATAGTACATGTAAATATAAGTAGGTTTTTCGTCTGATAGTTACATAAATGATTGTACCCATCACTTCGTCAAGAGCACTTAGTTTGGGGAAACTAGATTGCAAGACACAAACAAAATAGACTATGGCACAAATCTTAAGCCAATGAAGAGTTCACAATAAAAATAAATAACATATTACGAATAGAATTAAAAAAACAACGCCTGTGTACAGAGCATACGTTGTTTCGATTGTCAAAGAATAAGTTTGGTTTAACAGCTTTCACTTTACGCCCAAGTGTAAAGATTACAGAATGTGTTCTGATTTCTTAATACGATTAAGATAACATGGAATTTGAAAAAAACGACAACAACTACTTCACCAAACAATAAAAATAACATACACTAAATTGTTAAACATCATTTTGTTTGTTATTCTTAATGTGAAACATGAATGTGCCCCGCCCTTGAGTAATATAATACTTCAAAATTTTAGTCAGAAATTAGGAAAATTGTATTTCGTAAAATAAAGTCTGCGCACTATTCAGACAAAATGCTTGTTACAACAGAGTATGAAAACGTAACTTTTAGATGTTATTGAAATCAGAACGCCGCGAAGAATTTAAAAATCCAATTACCCTTTACTCCATATACTGTGGTATAATTATATTTCGCGGTGGTTTAATTTTCGCGTATTTCGCGCTAGGGTAAGAGCGCGAAATTTAACCCTAGCGAAATCAAACAATTGAATATCTAGTTCTTTTAGATTAATAAAAGTGCACTAATTAAAGCCCTCGCGAAAATGTCTCATATGTCATTTGCGCAAAATTGATTCCCGCGAATTTAAATGATACAACAGTATATGTTTACACATTTGTATGCGCGTGCAACCAGTGCCGTCTGATCTGGATCTGTTTTGTCGCATCTTGGTCAGAAATAACCTAATAAATCTAAAAGCGAACAGTGCGGATCCTGATCAGACGTCACGGATGTGTCGACTGATCTGGATCACCACTGTTCGCCCACGCAATAAAGGTGTGTCTATTGAGAAAGGGTCAATTCGTTGGCACAACAATTTTCTAATTCTCAAACATGAAACATATAAACATGAATACAGTGAAATATTTGCAGGTTTTGCAGTTTTGAATTTCGTTTCAGAATTAAATCTAAATCCAAATTATCTGTGTCTTTTGCGAGATTTTGTAATCTTAGTATAGATTTTCATCATTGACCAATAGCAACAAGAACAACAACACACACTTTGTAATCTATGTTATAATGGCACCGGATTTGATAGAGATGTAATAAACCGACTTGGAAGTACATTTTTGTACTGAGCAAAAGAAAAGAGAAGTTCATTTCGAGAATTGTATTCTTTTATCATTTGATGAGATGTTGAGTTGCTCTATAACGACCGGCCAGTACATTTTCCAGTGGATCTTTGATCACGGTATTGGCGGGAATTATAATTACCTAAATATTGGTATATCCCGTTTGTAGCTCGTAGTGCCGTATAAATTCCATATTCCTGTCAGCAAATAAAAATGAATAATGTCGACACAACAAATGCATAGCCAATTTCACTTGAAATTAGTCACGCGACAGTTACCGTGTAATGAAATTAAGCAAATAGTAATGTGAAGTTAACGTAATACTAAGCTCGAAATCGCACAAATGACGGGAAAAATATTGACGTTATTTTACTGACGTCACCGCCAAAACATGTTCAAAACGACGCTATATTCATATTTGTGTCACAGCACAACCTCACCCCTCCCAAGTTTTGAAACGCATTGTTCATACAAGTCAGTCAATTTAGTCATCACAAATCGGCCCAAAATCGGCCCGTGGCACTCAACGTAGTAAAAGAAAATCGGCCCACAATCGGCCCGTGGCACAGAAATGGTTAATTATTATGCATTTCGCAGTAAAAATACCATTTTATTGTCAAAATGTGTAACAAATTCACTTTTAGTTGTGAAAAAATAATAGATAGTTGTAAGTTCATTCTAAATATAGCAACAACTAAAATGTTACAAAATATGACCGAATGTACTTTTTCCCGTGGCGTGCCCCAATTATGTAATGTAAGCTGAATTTATGCAAACATGGGTTTTACCACTTTCGCCTTCTAACAACTGAAATGTCCAAATCCCATGCAAAGGCATTGAAGATAAAATGGATTTTTTTAAACATTTAGTGTATAGTTTACGATTTACACAAGTCCTGAAAGAGGTTGATGTCATCCCCTGTTTCGACTTAGAGCAATACACCCTGTCATTGTGTGCTTGGTGATTTGTCTATTGGTGCTCTGGACTCAAAAGTGTCATTAGGTACCCGCCCTTTTGCTTGACAATGCTATTATCTTATAATCTATTATATGTTTTGTGCTTTCTCCCCTCTTCTGTCTCTTGGGTGTGTGGGAAGGTTGTGTCTGCTTGATGTGGCCATTCCTTACATGCTTGTTTCTTTTTTTCTCAAATTATAAATTAATGAAAGTGATTTTGAAGCTTCTTACGGGGGTCTGTAACGTTTGATTGATAAATTGATTAAAAAGAAGAATCAATATTCATTTTATACGATTTAATTGGTTATGCTTTGCTGTACAATAAATTAAACAATATAAACAGTTTCTTGAAGGACTATATGATGAAAAGCATGCGTCTCGGATAATATGACAAATAGACCAATAATGTATCTTTTTATATACCCTGTCATCAAAACATATTACTGCATAATACCACATTTGCATTGTCTTTCGCCAGTTGTTCGTCTGTTATGTTTATTGTTTGTGAAATGACATGTTAGCAGTGCTAGTTTACTTATGAACAAAATGTCTTGAAAGATTTGCTAAAATGACACCTAAAGAACATTTCTGTTAAATTAATTAGAAACCGGATCAGCTATTTTCCATAACTGCACTAAAACAGTCTCAATTAAATCGATCCTGCAATATTTTGCTATTTGTCATGTTCGGTGGCTTTCAATGTTCCTTTTTCGTGTATTTACTGTTAATTCTTTGTTATGTCCTGTTTTAAAAACTGATCATATTACTTTTTCTTTTTATACTTTCTGCTATTTTACTGTTTGTATTAGCTGCGTGTTCTTTATGTGGATTGTGACGATATTCATATCACCCATTTCTATACAATTAAAACATGCCTTTTTGATATCACACATTGAACATGACATGTTGTTTTATACTGTAGTGTAGTGCCAATCATTGATTATAAGACATGCCTCTATGTGAATATTTAATTAGCTATCCCTTTAGTTGATCAATGAACTTTACATATACCAATTCCGGACAGTAGGTTAATTGCAATACTTTTCTCATAAGTATTCGTGTAACAATGTTATTTTATCTTAACATATCCAAACTTATATTATTTTTATATGTGGGCAAGTGTGAGGTTTGTGCACCCTAGAACCTGGTTTAAACTCCAGTGGAAAACAATTTGTTTTGCCACTGACTGTTCCCAGGCGGTAACCCCAAGGGTTCTCTTTTCCGTAAATTTTTTGGCGTCTAATTTAAATTGACATACTTACATGAATAACAAACATGCTCTCCCTTCCTCTCTTCTTTTTCGCTGCGTGGGGAGGCTGTGTTTTGTGAGTGTGTCGATTCCTGATATGAATATTACACTTTTTTAAAAATAGTTTTAAACTTACTAATCGAAAGTTCATGTATAAGGTAAATATATTTTTATCAAACGATTAACAAATAAGCGCAATATATTGATTATATTATTATATATAACATAGCATGAAAACCATTTTATTTTGTTTAAATGATAGTATTGTTTTCATATTTACACATGTTCTTAAAGTACTGGACAATACTATTAACATATAACATAACTTTGATAAAGGCACTTGGTCAGCTGAAAATTCCTGATTTCTGTTTGTCATCAATGTACTAAATGCCAAAAAGTTTAGTCATTAACAACACTTCACGTGTAACATCGTGATGTGGTATTGCAATAACGTCAGTGGAACATTTAACACTCCGTCTCTGTCGCTGTGGTATTGCAATAACGTCAGTGGAACATTTAACACTCCGTCTCTGTCGCTGTGGTATTGCAATAACGTCAACGGAACATTTAACACTCCGTCTCTGTCGCTGTGGTATTGCAATAACGTCAACGGAACATTTAACACTCCGTCTCTGTCGCTGTGGTATTGCAATAACGTCAGTGGAACATTTAACACTCCGTCTCTGTCGCTGTGGTATTGCAATAACGTCAGTGGAACATTTAACACTCCGTCTCTGTCGCTGTGGTATTGCAATAACGTCAATGGAACATCTAACACTCTCAACTTGTCTGTGTAGATGCGTCAACCTTCACTACAGCTGGCAAAGTAGATCCTAGACTTCTTACTCGCCCTTTCACTGTTAGACTGGTTTGTTTTGAACCCTGAGAGGCTAGACTATGTGGTTCTGTTTTCAATTTCTTCTTGATTGCAAGAAACTGAATAGAAAAACAAACAATGCGAGTTAGTTGCTGATTACAAAATATAGCTCAATATTTAAACCAATTTACAGAACAATCCATTCCAAACGATGGTATACATATGGCGGTGAACAGGGAACCTTAAATGCGGTATTTTCAGATTAATATCATTCCATGTTCAGCGGTGTATGGTCCCCAGATATAAAGAATTGCCCTAAACGCAAAAACAATGAGCTGAAGTAAACAAAATAGACTTTTGACAGAGGATTTGAGAAAAAAAATCCTCCATATCACATAAAACGCCAAGGCAAAATTTTAAAAGCAGGAAGTATATCATTGGGGTGAACAATATCCGAAACTGTATTGGCTGGGAAATTGAAATCACCCATCTATTTACTGGCAGAAATATTAAAGGAACAGTGTCCTGATATCAGCGTACAATGATAAAAATAAACAAACAAACTGAAAATACAAATCCCTGAAATGTGTTGGAAATTCACCCCAAATACACATTTTTACAACATAAAAACACGTTTGACAATTTTAGTGTTTAAAGTATCGATTACAATATCAACTGTTTTTTTTGTATATTGAAAAAAACAATGTAGAATATTAAAAAGCAAACATTCTGTAATATATTATATTTATTTGAATATTTAATATAATTTTAGGTCATTATATAATTGATTACTGGCCAATCTTAACCTTAAATAAGAAAACGTGTAGCATATTCGTGCACATACCTTCGGTACAAATATGATTAAAAGTGTCAAAGTCGCGTAGACCTGGATCTGAGCAAACTGGAACACGGTGACTAAATCGGGTCCTAGCACCTTGATCAATAATTTCCTGGAAAACAAACACAGAATAAAAGTCACATCTCCTTGTAACAAAATTAGACTGTATGAAAACCTAAAACTATGCATCAGGAAAATTTGATTACTGCAAACTACGAAAGCACACCAAACTAGATACAAGTACTGGAGCATAAGGTAAACACACAGTTATAGAAACAAAAAGATAAAGTCCTGCATGGATGAGGCTCTCATAAAAGAATTCGGATTTTAAGTAAAAAACAGTTTCTCAATAATGGAGAAATGCAATATTTGCATATGTATGTTTCGGATCATTAGAATTAACAATTAGATTTTTTGACATGAGCAAGGTTGCATTATTGGCTAGTAAGTTGACCATTTAATTTTGTTTGTCAAAAAGTAAAAGTAAAAAAAAAGCATAAAAAGTAAAATGCATATTAGGAATGGCCTGTGAAAAATAAAATGATCATTTTCAAAATAGACACCACAAAGAATTAACGGAAATGAGAACCCGAGGGTAACAATTTTGAAACGGTCAGTGGCACAACAATTTCCACTATGTTTAAACCAGATTCTAGAGTGCAGTAGCCTTATACTTGCCCGAAAAGATTCTCATATGGGGCGCGTTGCGGGAAAAGGTACCTCCGGGCAGTTGATGTCAATGGGTTGAACGGACGTCATAACATTGAACAGATGCTATTAATTATTATGCATTTCGTGGTGTAATAAAATAACTTTTAAGGTATGAAAAAAGTAAAAGATAATTGTTAGTTCATTCTAAATATAGTAACAACTAAAATGTCACAAAATATGACTGAAGGTACCTTTTCCCGTGGCGTGCCTCATAAACAAAAAAGTACAATTTGTCTTGGTGAACTAACTCCAGCCAACCCATCAACTCAACACTGTCGCATGCGAAAGCACACAAACATATTAGACATAAGAAGCTAATGGCGTTGTCAAGTAAAACGATGGGTACTCAGTGACATTATTGAGACCAGAGTCCCTGTAAAAGCGTTCATTTCGCATAATGTTTACACTACTATTTACCCATTTTGCAAATAAATGTCTGTAATTAAGAGCAAGAAAGTTGAAAACTCAGATTTTCACTATTGAATCAATCATGAACCTAATAATCCTTACGATATCAAGGACATGACGCTCCCGATGATGATGGCGTTATAGACCGCCCACGTGATGAGCTTGCTTTCGTTGAAAAGAGTCGGCGCCTTCCGCACTGTGAAACACAAATACACACCATACCAGAGAAACACAATTTCGACTGAAATGTAACAGAAAGCGAAGCGTTGAATTTTAGGTTTTACTATGTCATCGCTCCCAGCTAGAGACACTATCATTTTAAATTCACAGCAGCGCTATTAGTGCAGTGTGGCGGCCGTTAAAAGTCTCCCCATACATATAGTCAGTACTGTCATCAGTGAAATGACTCGTTACCGATGTCATGCAGTGATTGTTACGTATATCAGGGCTATCTGATCAACCTTTTTTGGGGTTGTCCCGGTAAGCTCAATTGGTTGCGTCGCAAGAATTGCAAGGCTATGCGCTGTCTCCGTGACGGTGCGGGTTCGCTCCCAGCTAGAGACACTATCATTTTAAACGCTAGCTTTGAACTTGGAGCACATGTCGAAGAGAGGTGTTTATATTAGCATTATGTCAAGCAACATTGAGGACGACGCCGCTATCTTGCCTTCTGCCCTAGGTGATAGGTTTTCAAACGGACGTATAAAAATGAAATATTTTTACATTTTAGCCATGCTTGATGTAGGAAATTTAGCATCTTTTAACTGCCTGCAGGAAATTGCACCAACTAAATTCTTCTTTTAGTATGAAGAATCTGTTTTTACATGTATATCGCTGATTAATGATTATTTATATTACAAGTGTTCATTACAGTTGAGTCGCATTTTATTTGAAGTTTTGAACTCATCTAATGTTCATATATGTCGGTAATTATGAGAGGTAATATTAACAGAGTAAACTGAAAGCAGCAATATGGCACTTCTGTCGTAACCAAGTAAGAAACATCAAAACTATTGTAAATCGAAGAAGACTTAATATGTAGGAAAATAAAAAACGAACAATTTCCTACCTGCCATAAATGCATATTCCCACGGACCAAAATTACAAGAATAAAACTTGAGATCGGACGAAGTTTTCAAAGTTTCAACTTTCGGCGCCCAGCTGGCATTCCAAGCACTGAGGGCGGCTACAGTAAGCAGTAATAAAAGTGCAAATCGTTGCAGCAGTACTTCATCTGTCAACCAAATGCGTTTCTGTGTGCCAATGGAAAATATCATGGAAATTCTGAAAATATAGGTAATCGCATTTTTTTTAATGACTAGCTTTTGACTTTTGATTTTGGATGAAGGCAAAAATACTTAAATAGATAAAAAGAGAACTTTGAAAGCATCGAACACGACAACTATGAAATATTACAGGCTCGGTTTGAGTGAGCCTGTTCATGGACAGAAATGGAAATGCATATTGCTGCCCACGCCGCCTAGCCCCGGGTTGAGAGCAACTCAATGTTTACACTTATAAACAGCACAAATAAATCAGTTTCAAATACAATGTAACACACAACAAACAATTAATGGATAATCAATTTCAAACAAAACACATACAATTTAATAAACAGCTAAAATGTCAACAAAAAGTAAAAAAAAGTTTAATGAAACCGTTCTACAGCTAAATCCAGAAAAAATGTTAAGGGAATTATATTTTAGTTTCTTTGAAATGCTTGACTAGAAAAAAAACTGTGTCTTTTAAGCTGGAAAATCCTTATAACGGGTAAGTGTGTGGGGTACAGTTGCGATCATTGCTGGTGTTTGTATATAAGCATATAGGGTCAAAAGTCATATATGAGGAATTGTTGTTATTAAGCCATTCGCTTATGCAAAACCTCTTTAATATACACATGACAATTTAATTAATTATTATAACTGGAGAAATGTACCCGACGAATGTTTCTTGAGGATAAAAAAACTTTCAGAAATTCTAAGAAGTATTATTATGTCTCTTTCGTGACATGGAAAAACAGTAAATATAGCAACAGGAATGTCTTTTGTTTCATTTTGTTTATAAACAGGACAACCAACTAAAAGAAAAATATTTTCAAATAAGCATGGGAATATTTAAGCAAGTTCTGGCAGTTCTTTATGGTAAACTTACCATAAAAACCACCCGTAAGTAGTGCTATTTATTGATTACAATGGATAAAAATAGAAACTTCGAAAGCCACCAAATACGACAAATATGACAATATTGCAGGCTCGGTTTGATTGAGCTTGTTCATGGGCAGTAATGGAAATGCAAATTACTGCCCACGCCGTATGTTTAAAGCGTTTTATTTTCCAAAGATAATTCTGGTTTCTCCATTGATAGAGATTCTCTTTATATATATAAAAAAGATTGAAATAAATTATAATAGAATACTAATGTCTATTCTTGTGAATCAACACTTCACTCCCTCGACAAACTCACAAGTCTCACTGGGAATAAAACGTTGCAATCTATATCGCTTGTAATGAACATATATATTTTTTTACAGGTTCTTATGATAATTATACTTAATGGACTTGTCAAGGCCTAATCGAGCTGCTCACTTCTTACTAGATAATATTCTTTTAGATTTGGTACCTCTTTTCATAAGCAAGTAATAGGCAGCCTAATGGTTACTAATTGTGCACCTATTGTTGCAGACCGTTTTAATACTTTCGTGAAAGAGACATTATGTTATCTCTTTCTACCGAATATTAAGATGACACTACTAAAGTTTATGACAATTAACAAATTACAAACAGAAAATCAAACATATTTTACCTCCAAGTTTTTAGTATGAGTGACCCATACAATATGCAAAATCCAACATGGAGGGGCCATATGCGGAAGCTACATATGATGACAGAAGCCTCTGGATAATACAGGAAAAACTGAAAGAAAAAATATAAATACTATATGACTATATAAACACATGTTAATCGGCAGGTAAAGAAATTATATAAATACTTTAAGACTAATTGTTAACAAAACACATCATCCTAATCGGCAGGGTAACGAAAATGACACCAAATCCGGTGAAAAAACGGAAATGCCGATCGGGTTATGAGATGGTAACATTATTTAAACGGTTACCTGTACGCACGTAAGAAGACCTCCAAGACACATTAGCTCGAGAAAAATGAGACTTGCTGACTTTATCACCTGAAGGCAATAGAAAAGAGCAAGTAAGCGAATGCCCAATGTTTGCCCGACATGCTTGCAATTGAAGTCTTGTTTAATAAAGTTATTGATTAATGTAATTAATACATATTTACACTTTCAACTAGGTCTTTACTTTTTTCTAATTTACCATGTGTTCAATGCAAATGCTTACAACATGCATAAAACTATTATTCTTTATGAAACGTACAGTAATTGTAAACAATTAACCGAACTTATTCTGAATTAAAACACAAGATGACCATGTATGTATAGATCATATTTGTTCGAATAAATCTTTACTTTTTTCCGAATGGGACCTTACTTACCATTTCCATGCGATAAACGTAAGTTGCGATTGCGATGGCAATAATTCCAACAATTGTCAAGAAGTTAAGGAATGTAAGAGAAATCATCAGCGGTTCATTTCTTTGATGGAGGCATGGTGACGCGTCAACACAAGTGTCACATCCGGTTGCGCACGCAGCACACCGGAACATTCCTTCGCCGATTCTTCCGTTTCTTTGAAAATAGGTCTCTATTTCTTCACCGTTGTACCCGGTACCGATTGGAGAGTAAAACCCATTCTCGCAAATGCAGTCGTACGCTCCTGAAACGAAGCCCTTCTTTCCAACAAATACGCACTAAAACAATAGAACATGATTTATGAAACGCAATGAAATAACAAGTAAATGAAGATTTGAGTTTAATTGTCTGTGTCGATAAAAAGTTTACATCAGAAACAGGATTTTTTTCAATTTTTACAAAGCGACATTATTCAAAATATAATAATGAATGCAAAAATTTCACGGATTCGTATAAAAAGAGTGAATAGTCTAACTTCTACAAATGAATATATATGTACAATCAAGGATTTCAATTTGACCATACATAACCAATATGTTACAATGACGTCACAATGTTTGATTGTGTAAAATGATTAAAAAATTGAGCCTCGTTGTTGATAACTGTGTCTTGGTGATATTTTAACATTTTCAGATATTGCTAAATTTACTTTTCGAAATAATTCGATTCGTCCGTGACGTTATTTAAAGAAACAAAGAAAGATTTTCGCAAAGCGATGTTTCATTTTCATAGAGTTCATGTAAATACCGTTGTTGTAGGCTGGCATTTATGAGTTCCACGGAAAACATCGAGACCTGATGAAAACATCGTACCATCACTGTCACACTGGTTAATATCGATGTGGGTAAGTTCAATATCGATAGTCGCAACTCCCCTATAACAGACAGTACACTTGTTAATGTCTATGTGGGTAAGTTCTACATCGATGGTCGCACCAAAATTGAAACAGACAATACATTGCTATCGATTTGGGCTAGTTCAGTATCAATGGTCGCAACTCCCCTGTAACAGACAATACACTTGTTAATATTTATGTTGGTAAGTTCTACATCGATGGTCGCAACTCAATTAAAACAGACAATACAATGGTTAATATCGATGTTGGTAAGTTCTATATCGAGGGTTGCAACTCCACTGGAACAAACAATAAACTGGTTAATATTGATTTGGGTAAGTTCAATATCGATGCTCGCAACTCCTCTGGAACAAACAAAACACTGGTTAATATCTATGTGGGTAAGTTCAATATCGATGGTCGCAACTCCACTGGAACAAACAATACACTGGTTTATAGCAATGTGGTGGAGTTCTTCGAGTATGGATGGTCGCAACTCCTTTGGAAAAGACAATTCACTTGTAAATATCTATGAGGGTAAGTTCAATATCGATTGTTGCAACTCCTCTGAAACAGACAATACACTGGTTAATATCAATGAGGGTGAGTTTTATATCGATGGTCGCAACTCCACTGGAACATACAATTCACTTGTAAATATCTATGTGGGTAAGTTCAATATCGATGGTCGCAACTCCTCTGAAACAGACAATACACTGGTTAATATCGGTGTGGGTGAGTTCAATATCGATGGTCGCAACTCCACTGTAACAGACAATACACTGGTTAATATCGGTGTGGGTGTGTTCAATATCGATAGTCGCAACTCCTCTGAAACGAAAAATACATCGGTAAATACCTTTGATCGATTTCAAACTCTTCAAAAATACACATGTCAATTAAAAACCAAATATTAAATAGGGTTTCAAACTTGCAGAATCAACTTGGTCATTTATGGGATTCTGCCAATTAAAAATAGCCAAAATTTCAGTACTTTAAAAGAATAATCATCCTTTAACTACAATTATAAGAATCAAAATGAAATTTTAGGAGTCGAATGGTCCTTTTCAGGGTCAAATTGAACTCCTAATAAAAAGAAATTGTTTAAAAGTAAATAGTTTAAGAAGCAAGATACACTACATAAAATGGTGAAACATGTAGACCCGGAATGTCTTCACCCAGAAAACACAGTCTCCCCACTCAGTAAAAAAACGTAAGGAGGAAAAAAGAGCATAGATTTTTACTCTAGAAAACAAAAAAAAACCTGGATGTTTGTTTTTGAGAGGAGGAGACATTATTAAAAACTTTAAAAACCAACTACAGTCTTATATGACGGTAGATGTAACAGAAAAGAAGTTGACAAAATTTACAAAACAAATTAATATAGGGTGGGGTATTTTCCTGGAATGGTCTGTAGTAATAGAAAGAAGATCACTAGGGGGTTTAAACTTTTTAATGGTGCCAATCTCTGATGTTTTATTTTTGTATTAACGGTTTATCTGTGACGTACACGTTAATTTTTTGAATCAATGTCTTACCTAAAGTGGACGATCCCATTTTGTAATCTAAAAATAGGTGAGGAGTAAGTAACCATCCAAATGTTACCACCTCCGCAGTCATAGTATGGATTGGTCCAATGTCCATCAGCTAATTCTGCAATCGGATAGACTTCTTCAACGACGGGGAGAGAGTCATTGTCCTTTCTGAAAAAAAAGATGAAACGATTATTATTCGTACATAAGACCAAAGAAGATTATATCTTTATGAAAACAAAACATGCAACACATTCTGTAGTAATATACGAAATGGTTTCTCTCAAACTGTAATTAAAATTTACTACACTAACGGTGAAATCGACACAAATGAGTCGGTAACTTACCTGTAGTAAATTTCATCTGTTGCTATAGTAACATTGGTCCAATTTTTGACCTTGACACTGTTGTACCATTCTGTTTTCGTGTCAAGGTAATTATAGTTGATGGATATGTCATGGGAATTGACACTGTTGTTTTTCTTGTATGCATAAGGAGAAAATTTATCATATTTGCTGTAAAACAGACAACACAAATATGGTAGGCGATACTGGTAAAAGATGCAAGTTAGCAAATGATATTATTGGCTCATAGCGGCTAGGCCATTGGACCTCAGCATGGGGCAGACCGTCGGTCAGACCTTCAATCCTAAGTAGCGAACCCGCTGTCGGTCCGCATTAGCTGTTACAAGGTAGGTCCGAGTTATTGAAAGACATTTGGTCCTCGGTATTGTGTTACTTGAAAAATGGGCTCAAAATACGCAATAATTCTAAAACTTCTAAAATTTCGTCCAATTTTTAGTTAATTAACAGGGGAATTTATGAAAAATACGATGAAATTAAAAAAAATGCCCATTAAAACTCATTTGTTCGAAATTCTTGAAGGAAAACGACGATTAACCTGATCTGTATTTAGGAGAAAAAAATAACAAAAAAGTAAGATTTGCAAACTTTGAAAACGCAGCCATGAAGTGTCGAGCAAAAGAGAACATGCGTTTATTTATTTTTTTCAATTTTTTTTTAAATCAAATCAAAAACAATTCACAAAAGAGGGAACCCAAGAAAAAAAAACCTTTAGTATATGTCAAAAGTACAAGAACAAGTACGCACGGACTTTTATGAAAATACCCAAAAAAGATTTTACTGACAGGAATATGCAATAATTTTATTTATTTTGTAAATGTATGGATAGTTTCAATGTAAACTAATATAGAATGTAGTAAACGTGTAATTTAATTTAAAGTTAATTGCCACACGAAGAAAACAAATATCTCGTAAAAGCCAAAATGTAAAGCGGAGAGCATGAGCCTAACAGCATGATCTGTTTCAAAGATTTTAAGTTAAAAATGAGGCACGCCACGGGAAAAGGTACCTTCGGGTCATTTTTGTGTCATTTTTGTTGTTACTATAATTAGAAAGAACTTTCAAATTTCTATTATTTTCTCATAACAAAACAGTTATTTTGTTACACATTTTGACAACAAAATGGTATTTTTACCGCGAATTGCATAATAATTAATGTCGTCTGCTCAACTTTATGACGTCGTTTCAAGGATTGACGCCAAATTCCCGAAGGTACCTTTTCCCGTGGCGTGCCTCAAATAGAGTTTACAAATAGCGATAGAGTATTTACGCTGTACATGTAAGTGTTTATAAACAAAAATGAGTCAAGGTCAGAAATAAAAAAAATAATAGAGTTAAGTTGGATTTCAAACTAAAGTCAATGAACTCATTTTAAATAGGGACTACACAAAGTAACTTGACAAATGTATAATGCAAAATACGATATACAATACTTCTTGATTATAATGTAGTTTTGAAAATGTGTTGGGATTTTTTCCATTATCTTTTATCTACAGTTATCGTACACAAACTGTTTGTGTGATAAGTTATTTGAGTTTAGGTTGTATTCTGAACATAAAATTTTTCAAGCAGGCAATGCCCGTTTCTTGAAGAAGACCGTATTCCGTGAATATTGTCGTTTAAAACTTTAAGATAACTTTCTGCAAGAAGGGAAGGATATTTAATTTACTGAATAAATGAAGGACATCTGTAAAAACATAAATGATGCCTTTGTACCAATGAGATATGTTTATTAAACAAATTTAGGTTAACTTAAATAGATTTTCATTTCATGTTTTCTTTTGGTTTCTATTTTGAAATTAATCATATTTAAGCCCGCGCTCCCTTTTGCTCTCTACATTTGGCATTGTGGACAGGCTGTGTTGCGTGTGTGTCTATTCCTTATATAACACGTTCCGGTTTATCTTTGCGAATCCGGTTTATTTGAAAACTCAGCTACTCGAAATAGTGGTCGTATCGGTTTTCTGATCATAAGAACATAGTTTAGGGTCAAACTTATAAAAATTGGTGGATTTTGATCAATTATCAATGGAACTTTGAAAACTGAGATCGGTTTAACACAAACATAGCCGCGGCGATTTTGAAGAAAAAGAGGTTTTAGTGTCGCTGCAAATTCGCCGCGGCGAAATTTCCCCGGATCTATAAAACGACGTTATTTCCCCGCGGCGATTTTTTTTAATTTCTAAAAACGGCTGAATCATTTGAATCCGCTGTGACGGCTTTTAGAAATTTGCCAAATTATAAAACATGATTCTTCACTTTGGGCTATAAGATCATTGATGATGTGTTTTTGTTGCTATTCTCGATATGTATATGTACTTCCTCGGTTTAGGAAATAAATTTATTCTTAGTCATATATTAGAATTAAATAAATAAGAAAGATGTAATTTACACTTATACAACTTAAACACAAAGAATTTATATCAAAGCATTATACTAACCTGTAAATACCCTTTTCGATAGCTATAGCCGATCCGAATATGAGAGAGTCACCATGAACATTGTTCCTCACCAGCAGGAAGAAGATTTCATCTGACAAAGAATCCAGTGTCCCATTGTTTAACTCGAGGACTTTGGACAACAGGTTGGCGGTCCTGAAATTATTACTAAATCGTTTTTCAGTGATATTTACCTATTATATATTCTTTGATCCAATAACCTACCAAAATGTATGCTTAGACCTGATATGGTAACAATTATATATACTTAGAACCGATATCGTACCAATTATATACAATCAGACCTAATATCTTACCAATAATACATGCTTAAACCAAAGATCGTACCAATAATATATATGCTTAGACCCAGGAGCGTACCGATAATATATGGTTAGACCTAATAGCGTACCCATTATATATTCTTAGACCCAATATCGTACTAATAATATGCTTTGGCTCAATAGCGAACAAATATTCCTAGACCCAATATCGAACTTCTACGGCAAAATATATATGTCAATTTAACAATACAGTCGAATATTCGTCACAAACATATACCGGTAACTGTTGTTAATGGACGACAGCATAAGCAAAACCGCTTTGTTAATATTAATATCAATTATTATAACGTCCTTGTGAATAAAGAAGACACTCTGTAAACAATGTTTTTGTTGGCAATATTTGTATTAATATTAAGGGGACGTAATTATCATCCACACAAGAAACATTTTCGCGATTTTAATTTTATCTACATGTGTTTACGAATCCAATTATTACTTGTATTTGAAAAACAACTTGAAAATGAAATTTAATGACACTTTTTTACTGTACCTCAATATTTAAAAAATAAATCCAAGGGTTGGTAAACAGATTTTTTCAAAATAAAAAAATGAATACTCGGATTTCGATCTTGTTATTACCTTATAGCTGGATCTGTATATTGGTTCCAAACTGTGACATTAAATTGTAACGGAAGGACCTCTCCGGTACCAGCTGTACAGTTACTTTTGTTGATTTGGAACACATATTTTAAGGCGTCCTGTGCCGAATCAAGGCTGGCCGCTAAAATGCGACATAAAATTAAATGCAAACTTGTTACATTGTTAGGCATCATATATTAAATACGTATTCATTGAATTTGATTGACTTAGCACATAATATTTGACCGGTGCTGTGGACGCTTGCTTGAAAGATCCGTGTCCGCCCAGGTCGAGTTTTCACTGTTCTCGGAGGACGATCGATTCTCGGATAACGTTTCATGCAACATTCTTTGCTAGTCGTCAACACTTACTTGAAACTGTTAAATTGCCAATACGAGGAAACCGGGTTTCGGGAAGACCGCTTTCCCGGTTTCAAAATAAGCCGATGAGGACAGTGAAAAAATTTATGAAATGAAAATTTATTTATGAAACGTAAGAGGTGAAACCGCCATTAAACCTCTTAAGGGAAATTCGCGAGTTAAGAAAAATATTTTACTGAATTTAACAAAAAAACAATAAAACATCTTTGACATAAACAATAAAATTAATTTGAGGTAGAAAACTAACTAGAATGTTGTGTTCCGCGGAACACATGTGTCGCCTGCATGGAAAAAGTTGAAATGTGGGCCTATTTTTTATCATATATAATACAAATATTTTATTTAAGTTGATTTCAATACTAGACCACAGAGCACATGTGTCATCTAAATTGCATTTAAAAGGGGAATAACTATAATAATGGTGAAACCCGAGTTATCATCTTCAAAAATTGGTTTGTGCACGCAGATGAGTTTTTCAAAGTATTAAGTGAATTGAACAAGTACTTTCCATTTTACAGGCAACACTAAGTTTCATGTGAAAGTTGCATTTGAAAGGGACATAACTCAAACAATATTCAAACAGGAGTTATAATTTTTGTAGTTGTCGATCGCACTGTTCATGTTGATGATACAATCCAAGTATTCAATGAATAGGGCAAGTACTTTCAAATTACATGTATACGCAACATTAAGTTTCATGTGAAATTTGCATTTGAAAAAAAAAGTCAAACAGGAGTTATGATTCTTGTTGTAACCCATGTTGTTGTTCATGAAGATGATATATTCGATGAGTGAATAGGACAAGTACTTTAAAAGTTATAGGCAACATTAAGTTTCATGTTAAAGTTGTATATTAAAGGGACACAACTCATAAAATAGTCCAGCAGGAGTTATCATTCTTGTTCTTCATAATGACGCTTTTCATGAAGATGATTTATTTCGAATATCAAGTGAATTTTCAAAGTTAAAGTCAACATTAAGTTTCATGTTAAAGTTGCATTTGGAAGGGGCGTAACTCAGTATAATCAAACAGGAGTTATGATTCTTTTTGTTACCGATGTTGTTGATAATGCTGATAATGTATTCCAAGTATGAAGTGAATAGGACAAGTACTTTCAAAGTTATAGGCAACATTAAGTTTCATGTTAAAGTTGCATTTGAAAGGGGCATAACTCCAAAATATTGAAACTGGTGTTATCATTCTTGTCGTCACAGATGGCGTTGTTCATGCTGATGATATATTCCAAGTATGAAGTGAATAGAACAAGTACTTTCAAAGTTAAGGCAACATTAAGTTTCAGATTCAAGTTGCATTTGAAAGGGGCATAACTCAAAAAATATTGAAAATGGAGTTATCATTCTTGTTGTCGTAGATGGCATTGTTCATGCTGATGATATATTCCAAGTATGAATTGAATAGAACAAGAATAATCAAAGTTATAGGCAACATTAAGTTTCAGGTTAAAGTTGCATTTGAAAGGGGCAAAACTAAAAAAATATTGAAACTGGAGTTATCATTCTTGTCGTCACAGATGGCATTGTTCATGCTGATGATATATTCCAAGTACAAAGTGAATAGGACAAGTACTTTCAAAGTTATAGGCAACATTAAGTTTCAGATTCAAGTTGCATTTCAAAGGGTCATTACTCAAAAAATATTTAAACTGGAATTATCATTCTTGTCGTCACAGATGGCATTGTTGATGCTGATGATATATTCCAAGTATGAAGTGAATAGGACAAGAATAATCAAAGTTATAGGCAACATTAAGTTTCAGATTAAAGTTGCATTAGAAAGGGGCATAACTAAAAAAATATTGAAACTGGAGCTATCATTCTTCTCGTCACAGATGGCATTGTTCATGCTGATGATATATTCCAAGTATGAAGTGAATAGGACAAGTACTTTCAAAGTTATAGGCAACATTAAGTTTCAGATTAAAGTTGCATTTGAAAGGGGCATAACTCAAAAAATATTGAAACTGGAGTTATCATTCTTGTCGTCACAGATGGCATTGTTCATGCTGATGATATATTCCAAGTATGAAGTGAATAGGTCAAGTTCTTTCAAAGTTATAGGCAACATTAAGTTTCAGATTAAAGTTGGGGGACTACCGGACGACGGCACCGACGACGACGACGCCGCCGGACAATAGCATCCCTATGTGTCTACCTGCTATCGCAGGCGACACAAAAATGCTATACAGTTGTTTTCTTTAACAAATCGTTTATTAATAAAATCGAGAAAAATGATAATGTTATGTTACTTGACTTTTCGTGTTTCTTACCGAATACTATATCGTTATATTTTTCTTGAAAGCTTATGTAATGGTACGTGAAATGTTTTATTTAAGCGTCGTTAAAATGGCGTCGATAAGCTACGCAAAATGGTTAAGATAAGCTTCGTGAAAAAAGGTTAAGATAAGCTACGTGAACATGATTAAGATCAGCTACGTGCAACGTCGATAAGCTACGTGAACATGATTAAGATTAGCTTCATGAACATGGATAAGATCAGCTACGTGAAATGGCGTCGATGAGCTACGTGAAAATAGACAAGATAAGCTTCGTGAAAATAGTTCAAAAGATAAGCTACTTAAAAATGGTTAAGAAAACACAGGTAAAAATCTTTTCAGGAAATCAAATAAAGTCAAAAGTTACAAACCAAAAAAATATAATCGACAATAGCATCCATAACAGACAACATGGAGGCAATCGAACAAAACAAATTAAACTACATATTAGGAAAGTAGATGAAAGGAATGATTGATCAAATGAATACCTGCTCCTCTCCAAATAAAACAAAGTTTAAATAAAGCCATGATAAATAAACTTAATGTCGCCATCACTAAAAACATACAATTCTTCCGTATTGAGATTTATGATCGTAAATGAAAAGGTTTATACACTTAACAACTTTTCTAAGTATACACTATTTTCCTTCCTATATTTTTTATATTTGTTACAACGAAATTGTGACTGTTATAACTTTCACGTGACAGTAAAGTCTTGATTATACGCTTCAATTATCGACTTCCGAACGCTGCAAACAGTTTTAATTAGAGGGAACTTAAATTCTGAGAAGTATCAGCGGAAGTCTTTATTCCGGTTGTCCTTTCACGCCTACTTAATCCACTGTATATAAACCGATTGTATCATATGCCGGATATAGCAAGCTGTTTGCATGGCTGCGATATAAACAATTCGTAAATAACACATTGAAAACGGAATTATTAGGATCATTTTAATTACCTTCAACAAAAACAAGTACGCTATATTTTGTATAGTCCTTATTGGTTGTAATACCATTTGTTTTGCGCATATATAGGGATAAAAACTTGCAAAATTGCATTTAATCACACAAAGGTCTGGCGAATGACCCACGTGATTGTATCAAAATACTGTTATTCTCTACAAATAAACGCTATGATGCACGAATACATACTAGTTATCTAACTCTATGACATTAATATAAAGATTATTATATTACAATATTGCTTTAAATGTATAGATAGTGCAAATTATTGAAATGTTTGAGGGGTGTGTTTTGTAATGACTGTATCATCTATAGCATTATCATACTATCATTTATAGCAAACACATCTATTTCTGTTGTATCATTTAGTGGGATCTTCGTTGAATGATTTCCGAATAATCTGTATCACTTATGGCGATGCGCATTTGCTGATTTTATCAAGTTTATGCTTTTATGTAAGATGGAGGAGTTCGTCTACATATACAAAAACACAAAGAGAAGAACTTTAAAATAATAAAACAGAATGATACAACAATAGTGACTATAGCGTCTTGTTAGTTTGGAGACTTGTATAAAAATTAATCTGTCAGGTCCAACGCAGCTGGGTGACCGTTTAATTTTCATAAAAACCTCGAAATAAACAATAAACTGTTTTTGTAACTGACAAATTGGCATACACATAGTTTACACAAATCAGTTGTCAAAACAGTATTTTAATGGCTAGTATAAATATATTATGAGAATGTGTTAGAAAGCGCATTCGTCAATTTCTTTAACTGAAATCAGCATAGGAACATACCTGACTCTCAAGGGAAGACCTTTGTGATAGTCAATCCTCGGGCGGAAAATAAGACATTGATTCCTTTGCTAAAGTTCCATTTGACCCTACACTCCATGGGAAATGGAGTACGTTGTTTTTGCTGTACACTGTTTGCTATTACATTTATTATAATATTTCTGAAAACAAGTGACCATTGTATATTCCGATTAAATGACATGGATGTTTCAGCTGACGATGATCTACATTGGTCGTACATTGGGTAAAGGGTTTATCATCAGCTTAAGATTTCAGTATTTAAAAAAACTTGCTTTGCCTCAGAATTTGTATGTCGCGCCTACCAACATATATAGAGCGGTCTGGGTTTTAACTAATGAAGTCAGGTAGATCGAATTGTTTCCTGTCGCCGCAGTATATAAACGCACCGAGGCCATTATAACTTATCATATTTCTGTACGAAGCACTTTTAATACATGTTTTTACATCAAGCCGTTGTTCTTAAATCCGAAAAATATACTTAAATCATCTTTAAAAAATCGCCATAACTGATACACATAGATCACTAGAAACATTCAAATAATTGAGTTAATATGTTCAATAAATGATACAGTCTGGGTCGAAGCTACATGCATGTTTGGTCTAATGTTTTGATGTTTTATTGATCAGCTATGGTATTATTATTATTGTTAGAATAAAAATGATATGTTTCATCATCGCTAGCATGAGAATACCTCTCAAAACCTGTTAAACATAAACATTTACGCTGATTTTATAACAGTACACAGTGCAAACGGTACTTTGTGTGAGTGATTTAAGCGATTTGTTAAAAGTATATTTCATAAAAAAGGCAACAACGTGTTTCATAACAAGTGCTACGAGAAACGCCTGTTGATCATGTATTTGTCGATTCGATTTCTCATTACAAAACATACAAAATCATTTTTGAACTGTTTACTATGTTTTTGTAACAATTAGTGCGCTATATCCGGTAGATGATACAATTGGTCTATATACAGTGTAATCTGCGTGTGGTCAAAACTTGAAAGGCGCGTACGAAATGGGCTAGGATTGTCCAATGAGTCATTAAGAACTGTATTACCTCAACGAGATGAAGGTGGTCATGCGCATTATTGACTTATGTGAATTTGTATTCTGTGGGTGCCAATATTCTAAATGATGGTGAGCAGCCAGTTGTCTGTCATTTTGAATAATGTTTTATTTATTAATCAATTAATATTAATATTCTTGCATGTTTTATTGGCAGTTTTATAGCAATAGTTCAAATATCAAGCCAGGAATGATCCCGCAAGAAGCTGTATACTTAGAAAAGTTGTTAAGTGTATATACTGAGTGCCAATGAAACCGCAACACTTTATTTATTAGAATATTATTGATGTGTGTAAAAGTAAAATAAATTGGCAAAGGTATATGTGTTTTAAAATAAAACAATCAATACATTTATTGTCCACTTATTTTTGAAACTTTCTCTCCTACAGTAACACCGTACAAACGCACGGAAGTTTCGTTTTGTCATGTAGACATGCATGAATAACCTGAAAACACGTCCATTAATTAACCTTTACTTACGGCTACACAAATCCCATTTTCAGTTTTCAAGTTTTGCTTTATACAAATGTAAAATGCCAAGATTTTTAGACAACCAGCGAAATAAGGTTTTGGGCATGATATAAGAAGGTATGTCTCGGCGTGAAATCGCTCGTCGAACGCATTGTTCGCCGTCGAAAATTACTCGCTTGGCCTAACGGTATCTTATTCATTTTAAAACACATCTATTTTTGCAAATTTATTAAACTTTAACACAAATCAAAAATATTCCAAAAAGTAGTGTTGCGTTTTCATTTGCACTCAGTATAGTTAGCAAAAGGATATTTTATTATGTAAACCGATATTTATGCTTCAACATCGCCAGCCTTTTGGATAACTTGTATTAATTTTTAACATTTTCGTACATGGTTTTTACAGTGAAACATCGCTATTAAGATCATTTTTGGGACCGGACAAAAGTGGTCTAAATAGTGGGTGGTCTTTATTTTGGTGGTATTAAGTAGTGCCAATCTCTACAACGGGAATTTAAAATTGTGGTCTTATTATTGAGTTGCTCTTGATTTCGGGTGGTTTTAATGACCGGGGGTAGCTGTTTTACGGGTCATTATTGATCATAGCACATCGAAAAAGAAATTCACGGATGTGGTAAAGATTAGGCTGAAATAAATTAACGTACAGCAACCCAATTATAATTTTTGTAGTGTGAAGAGTGTGTGCAATATCAATACATGTATCACCCTCTGATGAAGAAGTCAGTGTATAAGCTTTTGTAAAATTAAGCTCTATATTGTACCCGTCACACTTGTAATGACATTATTAGAAGCCTTATCAACTGGTGTTAAAATCTTCTTTGAAAAAAGGTGAAATATGCGTATCAGGAATCGCCACATTCAGAAAAAACAGCCTCCCCACACAGTCAAGAAGAAGAGAGGGAGAGAGCATGGAAAGTCTTAAATACCCTATTATCAAATGACATAGTTAAAGAGAGGTTACGGTTGCAATAATTCTATGTTTCTGTAAGAACATGCACGAGTGTCAATTATTTAGCATGTTTGTTTGTTGTTTTTTTCCAATTACAAAGAGCATTAGGCTCAGCATTGTTCTTGTAGACCATTTATTGCAAATTAAGTTTAAAAAAGTGAAATATGCACATCAGGGATGGCCACATCCAGCAGACACAGCCTCCCAACACAGCCAAACAGTAGCGAGGAAAAGAGAGCATGGTATTACAATAATCAATTTCAAAAGACCTGGCAATTTCCCCTACGAAAGGCATTAAAATCATCTTCCGATGAAATTCTTTATTATGTCTTATTTGAATCGATATACTATTTAAGAGGGCCGCCAGGCAAAAACGTCCGTTATGGTAATAATTTCACAAAATGACTTTTTACGAAAATTATTAATTTAAATCTCTTATATTGAAAATGGATGACATTACAGATTATGTTAATGCAAACAATGTTGACGTATTTAAAATTGAAAAACATTTCTATCATATACGCAACGAAACGAAAACGTTAAGATATAGATCGTGCGTTAAGACTTCATCTGTATTTAAGCTGCAGAAATTAACGTGATAAAGCATTGAAGAAATCTTCATTAACCGTCGAGAGTTTGCTAGTAGCCAAGACATCAAAATGCGCTTTATATGGTAGTTAAGCGATGTTTGCGAACTTCCGTTCTGTCCGCATCAGTTAATTTAGAGAAACATTGAGTTACTTGATACATGTACAATGTTTAAAGAACAATAGCAATTCTTAAGTAGCAATTCTAAAGTAATTTAAGTGAGAAGACAATGTGTTAATGGGTTCCTGTGATAAGTAAGCCTAAAACAGAAATATACTATAAGATTTTAAGTGAGAAGACAAAGCGTATACGAAAACTGAGGAAAATAATTTTAGATTAAACGGGAAAACAATTCTATGATTATGTTCCTTCTGTCGTATTTAGAGTACTGTGCCACTTCGCCTATAAAACATACTTATGATTACATAGTGGAAAATATCAAACAAAGTAAATCGTACTTTAAATTTCCTTTTTTCATTTCAAACCCAATATGTAAGTTATCATATCTCTCTCTCTCTCTCTCTCTCTCTCTCTCTCTCTCTCTCTCTCTCTCCCTCTCTCTCTCTCCCTCTCTCTCTCTCTCTCTCTCTCCCTCTCTCTCTCTCTCTCTCTCTCTCTCTCATTACAATTTATCTTATATTTGACACGCACATATTTTTAAATGTAATCGACGTTGCGTTTTCAACACTTAACATAAATTATTTTGTGAGTTAATTTTAACTCCCACGTATTACTCCCCCTTTTCACTTAATACTAATTTCTGAAAGCGTTCGACTTAAGTTTACTTAAAGAAAAAAATGAATAAAATGTAAATATTAAGTAATGATTCTTATTTTGGTGCGGTTCATGCAGATTGGACGTGCACGCGAGAGCTGGCAAATTTACCATAAAGCGCTAGCGCGCTTTATGGTAAATTTGCCAGCTCTCGCGTGCACGTCCAATCTGCATGAACCGCACCAAAATAAGAATCATTCCTTAAATAATTCGTCGGTATTACGTATTTGGGATCTTTTTTTGTTCAAATATCATTCTTAAGTGAATTCGGTAAGCAATACTAAACTTTGATATGACTATAAAACGTAATAATGACCGATTCTTATTGTAGGTTTGTCAACGCTTTTATTTCGGTAAAGTCGCAGTCACATTATCTTAACGCAGTACAACACCATCATATTTTAGGTTTGGGGTCTAACTAAGATGACTCAGAAATTGTATTTTTTAACTTTTATTTCTATTATCAACATATATATCTATTCACATACACAACATACCACAAACATAAAAATCATGGTACATTAGTCAAACATAATTACTTCAATTAAACTGTCTTTTACTAAATATACCAACTTTGGGGAAAACATGTCAACCTTAATTAAACATATATAAAAACACTTTACCTTTGTCAAAAGTTATACATAAACAACTGACAATGTATATAATTACATGAAAAAGTCAGAGTGCATATTTATTTTTAAAAATATATTATTTGTTTCTTTCAAGTAATGCAGTTCAACTGGAAGTGTTATTACAAAATATTATAGCTTTGGTTGATTTACATTGCATTTTCGACTATGGCTAATTTCAATGAAATGTTTATGACTAACTTTATGTTGGTTTGCTTGGGGGAAAAAAGGAGAGAAAAAATATGATCAGGAACAAGGACACCCAGTGGATGTTTTTATGTGAACCGGTTCCAGAAATTGTATTTACTATAAGCAATCGAAACGCCAATAAGACAAAAAGTCAAATATAAAACCCTGGCTTAAAATATATTTTCCAGAAACCCGTTTATTTTATCAGAACTTAAGTCGGTTTATTAAGATAAAAATTTATTTGATTTATTCATTGATTAATTTTTTTGTTATATTGGTAATATACAACATATGTATTCCCCTAAATCATATAACGAAATCTCCGAGCATGTGTGGATCATATATCTGAACTACGCCAATATCCTTGTGAACTCACTTTGACGTCATGTTTTGCGGTGACGTCTTATTTACCATAACGGACGTTTCTCCCTGGCGACCTTCAGTCTTAACATTCTCTCTCTTCCTCTCTGCTATTTCACTGCGTGAGGAGGCTTTTTGTGAGTATAGTGATTCCTAGTATGCATATTTAACCTTTTTTAGGACCTTTAGAAATTAAACGTAGTCTTTGATAACCTTTGATAAGAATCTCAAAATTTAGGTTTTCGGTGATCTGTATTTCAGTATTTTATTGTAATGTATTTCTTGTTGAATTGATGTGTTAATAACAAACGATTGGTATTTCGGTTCGGTCTAAATAAATCAGGTACAGCCGTGTCACGCCTAAATCTTTAAATTTACTTGGAATGTCAATAAAATCTATACCTTTACAGAAAAAATTTTCTGGAAATTTTCGTTCAATTGAACAGGTGTAGAAATTTTATATTTACGGAGTAAACGTGATTTGATTGACGAAAGATTAATTTTAAAATTGTGAAGTACATTGAACACTTTGCAGATTTTTTATATCAGAAACTCAATCAGTGAATAAAATTATTAAGCTTTTGAACATCACAAAACTGTGAAAAAACGTTTTTTGTATTAAGGCTAACCAATTTCTTAAACGAGTTACACAAAGAATTCTTGTCGCTAAAGAAGCTATAGGGCAATAAGTGAAACTTATTCATTTCTGAACTGCAAGGACTAGAGGACTTCTATGGTAGATGATGCATGTCCTAGAAGTAACATTTAATCAGATGAAGGCATTGGGTCACTACTGCCCATGCACTTTGGAAAATTGGTTTTGTATAAATAAACATAGAATAAAATCGGTTTTGGTTATATCATATTAAATGATATTGCTTTTACCTGAGACGAACCCGAACCGTCATGGCGACAGCACCTAGCCCTGCAATTCCAACGACGCAACCAATTGAGCTAGCCGGGACAACACCCCAAAAGATTGATCGAATAGCTCTGATATACGTAATCATAACTGCACGACATCGGTAACGGGTAATTTTACTGATAACAGTACTGATTATATGTACGTGGAGACTTTTTACGGCCGCCACACTGCACAAATAACGATTAAGATTTATCCGATTCACTTAAAACTCTGTAGCAATATTCTTTGTATAAAGGTCTACTAATTGTGTCACCCTCATCACTGAGTGGATGCAGAGCCATGTAGTGAATAAAGGGAGATATAAAAAACAACCAGACATATAACTTGAAATAAATTACACTAAGGAAACAATATTTTAAGTATTTATTCATATAAAATGGTGTAAATAATGTGGTATAATAATAATAATGATAATAAAAAAGACATGTTTGAATTATAGAAATAGTTAGAATTAACTGATGAAGTTAAAGGAAACATTCTGTAAACTCGTTTTTATTTGTCGTTTAGTTTTTCGTGGATTAAATAGTCATATCAAATCACCAATTTGCTAAACTAAACAAAATAGAATTTTGACAGGGGATCTGAGGAAACGCCAAAAGCAAAATTAAAGGAAGAATATCCTTTGGGTGATTGAACAATATCCGAATCTATTTTGGCTGGGGAATTGAAATCACCCATCTATTTACTGGCAGAAATATTAAATGAACAGTGTCTTAATATCGGCCTACAATGATAAAAATAAACATACAAACACAAAATAAAAATCCCTGAAAATGTTGGAAATCCCCGCCACCAAAATGCACATTTTACAACATATAAACACTTATTTGACAATTCAACTGTATTTTGTATATTTCAAGGAAACATTCAATGAAGAATATAGAAAAGCATACATTCAGTAATATATATTTTTTAATTTTAAATATTATTTTAAGCCATTTTTATAATTGATTATTGGTGAATGTTAACCTCAATAAGGAAACGTGTAGCATATTCGTAACGTGTAGCATATTCGTGTACATACCTTCGGTACAAATATGATAAGAAGTGTGACAGTCGCATAGACCTGAATCTGAGCAAACTGGAACACGGTGACCAAATCGGGTCCAAGCATCGTGATCAATAATTTTCTGAAAAGAAAAACACAGAATAAGAGTTACATCTCCATATGCATATATTACTTTTTTCTTAAAACAAAATTTGCCCAGATAAAATCTTAAAACTATGCATCAGGAAATTTGATTACTGAAAACTACGAAAACACAGCAAGTACTAGAACATAAAGTAAACAAACAGGTATAGGAACAAAAGAAAAAGTCCTACATGGATTAGGCTCTAATCTAAAAATTTGGTTTTTCAGTAAATAACAGTTTCTCAATAATGGAGAATTGCAATAGGTGCATATGTATGATTCAGCTCATTAGAATTTACACGACATTTTTGACATCAGCAAGATTGCTACTGATTGGCTAGTATATTTATTTTCATTTGTCAAAAAGTAAAGGAAAAATAGCATAAAAAGTAAAATCCATACACTGAATGGCCCAAGAAAAATAAAATGATCAGTTTTAAAATAGACCCCACAAACAATTCACGAAAATGAGAACCCGATGGGTTACCGTCTTGGAACGGTCAGTGGCACAACAATTTGCCACTACGTTTAAGCCAGATTCTAGAGTGCAATAACCTCATACTTGCCAAAAAGATTCTCATATAAACAAACAAGTAAAGTTGTCTTGGTGAAATGACTCTAACCCACCCATCAACTCGACACTATCGCATGCGAAAGCACACAAACATATTAAAAATAAGAAACTAATAGCATTGCCAAGCAAAATGATGGGCACTCAGTGGCATTATTGAGACCAGAGTCCCTGTATAAGCGTTCATTTCGCATAATGTTTACACTACTATTTACTCATTTTGCAAATACATGTCTGTAATTAAGTGCAAGAAAGTTGAAAACTCAGACTTTCAATGTTGAATCAATCATGAACATAATAATCCTTACGACATAAAGGACATGAAGCTTCCTAGGATGATGGCGTTATAGACCGCCCACGTGATGAGCTTGCTTTCGTTGAAAAGAGTCGGCGCCTTCCGCACTGTGTAACACAAATATACACCGTAAAGGAGAAACACAATTTCGACTGAAATGTAACAGAAAGAGTTGCGTTGAAAATTATGTCTAAAACGCTAGATTTCAACTTGGAGCACATGTCGAAGAGAGTTTATAATAACGTTATGTCAAGCAACGTTTGTGGACGAGGCGGCTTCTTGCCTTCTGCCGAAAGTTTTTCACACTGACGTATAAAATGTAATATTTTGTTCCTTTTTGGCTAAACATGATGTAGGAAAATTAGCATTTTTTATATTGTCTGCAGGAAATTGCATCAATTGAAATCTTTGAATAAGAAGGAACTACGCTTAACATGTATATCGCTGATTAATAACTATTTATACAGCAACTGTTTATAACTGTTGAGTCGCATTGTACATGAACTCCTCTGATGCCGGCAGTTCTACCAAGGGACATCAACAGAGAAAACTGGAAGCTTGAAGCAGCAATATGGCACTTCAGTCGTAACCAAGTTATAAACATCAAAACTATTGTTAATCGAAGAAGACTTAATTTGCAAGAAAAAACCGAACAATTTCATACCTGCCATAAATGCATATTCCCACGGACCAAAATTACAAGAATAAAACTTGAGATCGGATGAAGTTTTCAAAGTATCAACTTTCGGGGGCCTGCTGGCATTCCAAGCACTGAGTGCGGCTGCAATAAGCAGTAGTAAGAGGGCAAATCGTTGCAGAAGCACTTGATCTGTCAGCCGAATGCGTTTCTGTTTGCCAACGGAAAATATCATGGAAATTCTGTAAATAGAGGTAGTTGCAATATTGAAATATCCAGCTTTCGAAACTTGATAAACATAGTGAATCAGTGAAATGTGCATTGGAAACTGCCATACCCAGAAAGCACAGCCTCGTGCAGCCAAAATAAAAAGAGGAAAAGAGAGTACGGGATTGTAAAGTCATGAACTAAATGAATAAAAAAACCTTTACGCAAACACGAAGTTAAGATGGGGCATAACCGGTCTTGGTAAAAGAGATGTAAATTATGACGGTGAAATGTATTTAATGTTTTAATGATAGACATATTTAATACTTTCGAAGTAAAAGGCCAAGAGCACTAAAACAACGATTCAAAATATAAGTGAAATAGAGGCCTAATTCGAAATATAATTGTACAAGAGTTATTGACCTTCATAGAAATGACTTAGATATTGGTGGCGCATATATATTCCAAGTTTCAAATTGACGTCAAGCAGTTTTTATGTTGAGGATGAAGTGCATATCTTGTTGTACACAAATCTAAGTAAAAAAGGGCACAATTTAAAAAAATGGTAGCAGAGATTAAAGAGGTAGATTTTGGTAGTAAATAGATATTCCAAGATTTAAATTAATATCTTAAGTAGTTTAAAAGTTATTGGCCACGTGCATATTTTGCTTGATGCAAAATCTAAGTGAAATGGGGCACAATTTGGTAAATAATTGAACTAGAGTTATGGGTGTGTTGGTAATTAGGTAGATTTTTGGTGGTTAATAAATATTTCAAGATTCAAGTTATCTCAGGAATTTTAAAGGTTATACCAAGTTCGCCACAGGCGCCGACGCCGGTGTGAGCAGGAGAGCTCCCCTTTTCTTCGAATAGCCGAGCAAAAATAAAGGTTAAAAACCTGAAATTCTACATCGCTCGGCATGCTTGAGATTTTTTATCTGTTTTATCTAAATCGAAGAATTTACTTAGCTGTTTATTTTCTGGTGGGAGTAGATGTACATAGTGGTCCTAGAGAACAAGGCTTAATAACATTATTAAGACTTCAAAATACGCTGTCAATGCTTGTTGTATGTAAGAATTTGTAACCATGGTAACTTTTGTTTAGATTTTCAAATAATACAAATTCTCATTCTTAATAGTTTAGATAGAATTCGCGTCTTCCGGAATAAGACATGCATACTCACCTTAAGTTCTAATCGGCCACTTTTTGTATATAATGATGTTTAGAAAGTCACTGACTATCTCTTTGTCTATAACAGTCTTTAATGTAACTTTTAAACCTCTAATAATTGACTTAGGAACTTTTATTTTGCTATCCATAACCTCCCTACGATTGTTCTAATTTCCTGCGGTGTTAAAAAAGTTTTTTTATTTGTTTAAGAAATCAACAAATAAAGATGAAAATGACTTGTTTTATTACTGAATTCTAGAAAACATAGTTATTGAGTTTATGTTTCTAAAACAAGATCCCAAAAACATTAAATACAAAGGCTTATGTCGTCGTGGTATAACAAGACATTAAACAAATTACAAACAGAAAATCAAACATATTTTACCTCCAAGTTTTGAGTATGAGTGATCCATACAATATGTAAAATCCAACATGGAGGGGCCATATGCGGACACTACATATGATGACCGAAGCCTCAGGATAATACAAGAAAAACTGAAAGAAAAAAATATAAATAATTTAAGAATAATTGTTAACAAAACACATGTTAATCGGCATTTAAAGAAAATTAAATACTTTAAGACTTATTGTTAACAAAACACATGGTAATCGGCAGGTTAAAGAAAATGTATAAATAATAAAGGGCTAATTGCGTAAACATTACAATTGCTAACTGGCAGGTTGAAAAACGAGTCTGTGAACTGACTCATTAACATTTGTGAAAATACGTCATAATAGCACGACTCGACTTATTTTGGGGGTGAACGACTCCAGACCGGTAAGACACCGGGAAAACCTGATCTGTAATCTAATTTAAAAGTATCTTTCACGTGTAATCGGTTCAGATGAGAAACTAATTTTTAGATTGCGGAAGGAATATGGGGAGTAATGGGGTTTTATCCGTCCTGTCATTTTATTTAGTTGTTTTTTTTTCTATAATAAAACTCGTTTTTGACACTAACGGGGTGATTATTCATGCTTTTGTTTCATGAAATTGCAAATACACCATGGCGCCTAGCTAGTCGTTCACGGTGAAAAAGATGACATTTTTCCAATGCCTATGAAAACACGGAAAATGCCGATTGGGTACGTTTATGAGATGTAACATAATTTAAACGGTTACCTGTACGCACGTGAGAAGACCTCCAAGACACATCAGCTTGAGAAAAATTGGACTGGCTGACTTTATCACCTGAAGCAACAGAAAAGAGCAGGCAGGTGAATGCCCAATGTTTGCCCAACAATAAATAAAGCAAATTGTAATGATTAAAATTACAATAAAAAAAGCAAACATTCAAAGTTTTGTTTTAAGAATATGTTTTTGAAGATTCACAACCAAGTTTCGATCATGGAGTTCAAATTTGGTTTATCGACGCCTGGTGCTCATAAAAAATTTACAAAAACAGTGTTAAAAATATAAACATAATGCATACATAAAACTATTATCCTTTATGAAACTTAAGTAATTGTAAACAACTCACCGAACTTATTCGGAATTAAAACAATATATGACCATATTTGTTTGAATCAATCTTTACTTTTGTCCGAATGGAAACCTAACTTACCACTTCCATGCGATAAATGTATGTTGCAATTGCGATGGCTATAATTCCAACAACTGTCAAGAAGTTAAGGAATGTGAGAGTAATCATCAGCGGTTCATTTCTTTGATGGAGGCATGGTGACGCGTCAACACAAGTGTCACATCCGGCTGCGCACGCAGCACACCGGAACATTCCTTTGCCGATTTTTCCGTTTCTTTGAAAATAGGTCTCTATTTCTTCACCGTTGTACCCGGGACCGTTCAAAGTTACAATGGGAGAATAAAACCCATTCTCGCAAATGCAGTCGTACGCTCCTGAAACGAAGCCCTTCTTTCCAACAAAAACGCACTAAAACAATAGAATATGATTTGCGAAACGCATTGAAATGACAAGTAAATGAAGTTTTGAGTTTAATTGTCCGTGTCGATAAAAAGTTTACATCAGAAACAGGATTTTTTTCAATTTTTACAAAGCGACATTTTTCAAAATGGATGCATAAGATATCATTTTTCGTCTTTTTTTATGTAATAACAATGTTTAAAAAATAGCGATAGTTTTTAATCTGGACAGATCCCAGCCTCTTGTGATAGTGAACTTTAGCAAAAAATCACGGATATCGTAAACAAGGAGTGAATGGTTTAACTTCTACCAAATAATATGTTCGTTCAAGGATTTTAATTTGATCATATATCGATATGACGTTACAATGACATCACAATGTTTGATTGTGTAAAATGATATTAAATTAATTAAGCCTCGTTGTGGACAAATGTGTCTTGGTGATACTTTTAACATTTTCAGATATCGCTAAATCTTCTTTTCGAAATAATTCTAGTCGTCCGTGATGTCATTACAGGAAACAAAAACAGATTTTCGAAAAGCGTGGCTACATTTTAATAGCGTTCATGTTAATACCGTTGTTGTAGGCTGGCATTTGTGAGTTCCACGGAAAACATCGAGACCTAATGAAAACATCGTATCGTCACTGTCACACTGGTTAATATCGATGTGGGTAAGTTCAATATCGATGGTCGCAACTCCTCTGTAACAGACAGTACACTGGTTAATATCAATAAGGGTAAGTTCTATGTAGATGGTCGCAACTCCTCTGAAACAGACAATACACTGGTTAATATTGATGTGGGTAACTTCTCTATCGATGGTTGCAACTCAACTGGAACAGACAATACACTGTTTAATATCGATGTAGGTAAGTTCTATATCGATGGTCACAACTCCACTGAAACAGACAATACACTGGTTAATATCGATGTGGGTAGGTTCAATATAGATGGTTGCAACTAAGTTGAAACAGACCATACACTGGTTAATATCGATGCGGGTTTGTTCTATATCGATGCTTGCAATTCCACTGTAACAGACAATACATTGGTTAATATCTATGTGGGTAAGTTCTATATTGATAGTCGCAACTCTTCTGAAACAGACAATACACTTGTTAATATCTATGTGGGTAAGTTCTATATCGATGGTCGCAACTTCTCTGGAATGAACAATACATTAGTAAATACCTTTGATCGATTTCTAACTCTTCCAAAATACACATGTCGTTAAAAAACAAATATTAAACAGGGTTTCAAAATTGCAGGATCAACTTGGTCATTTATAGGATTATGCCAATTAAAATAGCCAAAATTTCTGTACTTTAAATGATTTCTATCTCGGAGCAAACCCGGACCGTCACGGCGACAGCGCCTAGCACTGCAATTCCGACGACGTAACCAATTGAGCTAATCGGGAGAACCCCTGAAAAAGTTGATCGGATAGCCCTAATATACGTAATAATCAATCCATGACATCGGTAACGGGTTATTTTACCGATAACAGTACTGACTATTATTATCATCCTTTAAGCTCAGTAAGCTCAGTTGGTTGCGTCGCAGGAATTGCAGGGCTAGGCGCTGTCGCCGTGACGTTCCGGGTTCGCTCCCAGCTAGAGACATTTCATTTGAAATTCACAGTAGCGCTATTTGTGCAGTGTGGCGGCCACAAAAAGTCTCCCGTACATTTAGTAATAACTGTTATCAGTAAAATAACCCGTTACCGATTTCATGCTGTGATGGTTAGCACCTATATCAGGGCTATCCGATCAACCTTTTTGGGGGTTTTCCCGATTAGCTCAGTTGGTTGCCTCGCAGAAATTCCAGGGCTAGGCGCTGTCGCCGTGACAGTGCGGGTTCGCTCCCAGCTAGAGACACACTATTATTTTTAACTACAATTATAGGAATCAAAAAGAGACCTTTGGAAATTTTAGGAGTCGGCTGGTCCTTTCCAGGGTCAAATGGAACTCCTGATAAAATAAAAGAAATTGTTTAAAAGTAGCAACATACACTACATCAAAATGGTGAAACATGTAGTTATGGAATGTCTTCACACAGAAAACGCAGTCTTACCTCGCAGAAAAAGTAAGGAGGAAAAAAGAGCATAGAGGTTTACTCTAGAAAACAAAAACCACTTAATGTTTGTATGTGATAGGAGGAGACATTATTTAAAACTTTTAAAATCAACTACAGTCTTATGCGGCGATAGATGTCAGAGGAATTTAGTTGACAAAACTTACAAAAAAGTGAAATATGCATATCAGGGATGGCCACATCCAGCAGACACAGCCTCCCAACAGCCAAACAGTAGAGAGGAAAAGAGAGCATGGTATTACAATAATCAATTTCAAGATGGACGCCACAAACAATTAACGAAAGTGAGAACCAGAGGGGTTACCGCCTTGAACAAAACAAATCAATATAGGTTAGGGTATTTTTAAGGAATAAATTTCGTGTTTGATAAGTTCACCGAGTCTTGAACGTCATTAGGGCTGGTTAAAGTGTGTGGAGTCCGAAGGACTCCACGCGTGCTTTAACCAGCCCTAATGACGTTCAAGACTCGGTGAACTTATCAAACACGAAATTTATTACTTATATTTACACCTCATTTTATCATTTTGTTTCTAAATTTAATATAAAATATATACTTTTTACTAATTTCGAAATGTTGTTTAAAACATTTCTTACCCCGGGTTTGGCATTTGGACAGGTCCGCCTATTTACTCAAATACAAAAAATCATACTACGACCAAAAATAGTTCCATGTTTATTGAACACATTCATCCGTTTTTTTCAAACATTTATATACAGAAAAACCTAATATTTCACAACAAACATCAAATTTGTATCACAGTAAGTACTATCTATGCGAGTAAATGATAGTCTAAGTAAAAACCGTTATTTTGGCGGGAAGTTAGAAAAGGCTAATGCGTTATTTTCAACCAATGATAATTCTAGAAAATGGAACGTGCTTATTGATGATGTCATATAAGTAAACTTGTTTACTTCCGGTTTGAGGGGTATAAAAGCAACTAAAAATAAAAGTAATCTAAAAAAAGCAACATTCCAGGAAGAGCTATCTAAAATTAGCAACAATTATAAAAATAGCGGGGATTTCATGACGTCACCAGGGCATTCCTTTACCATTGCGCGGTGATAAGGCTAACGGTGTTCATTGAAGATTGACCTTCACTCGTCCGGTAAAGGATATTGAAGCAGTGGAAATAAAGGTGTAAATATTCCTGGAATGGTTTGCGGTTATAGAAAGAAGGTCACTAGGGGTTTAAACTTTTAAATGTTAACAATCTCTGACATTTTATTTTTGTATTACCTAACCGTTTTAACGGTTTCTCTGTGTCGGACACGTTTATTGTTTGAATCAATGTCTCACCTAAATTGGATGATTTCATTTTGTAATCTAAAAATAGGCGCGGAGTAAGTAACCATCCAAATGTCACCTCCTCCGCAGTCGTAGTATGGATTGGTCCAATGTCCATCAGCTAGTTCTGCAATCGGATAGAGTTCTTCAACGGCGGGGAGAGAATCATTGTCCTTTCTGAAAAAGAAAGATGAAACGATTATCTTTATAGTATGTCCAAAGTAGATCATATCATTACGAAAGCAAAACATGCAAAACATTCTGCAGTAATACGCGAACTTGTTTCGCTAAAACTGTAATTATAGTTTACTACATTAACGGTGAAATAGACTAGTCGTTAACTTACCTGTACTTAATTTCATCTGTTGCTATTGTAACATTGGTCCATTTTTTTACCTTGACACTGTTGTACCATTCTGTTTTCGAGTCAAGGTAATTATAGTTGATAGAGATGTCATGGGAATAGACACTGTTGTTTTTCTTGTATGCATACGGACAAAATTTATCATATTTGCTGTAAAACAGACAACACCAATATGGTAAGCAACTATGGTAAAAGATGCAAGTTAGCAAATAATATTATTGGCTCATAGTGGCTAGACCGATTGACCTCAGCATGGGGCACACCGTCGGTCAAACCTTCAGTCCTTAGTAGCGAACACTCTGTCGGTCTTCATTAGCTGTTACAAGGTCGGTCCGAGTTATTGACAGACATTCGGTTCTCAGTATTGTTTTAATGAGCTCAAAATTTGACATAACTCTATGAATTCGTCCAATTTTTTAGTAAATTAACTGGGAAATATGAAAAAGACGATGAAACCTTATAAAAATATGCCCGTTAAACCCACTTTGAAAAAAACTTCTCTTGAAAATACGACGATCAGTCTGATCTGTAGGTAAGAGGAAAAAGCGCAGAAATATTTAAATTATGAAAAAAAGTAAAATTTGCAAACTTTGAAATCACAGCCAATTAATGACGAGTAAAAGAGAACATGCGTTTATTTTGTTTATCAGTTTTTAAAATCAAAGTTAACATAAAGTTTATAAACAAGTAATAGGCATTCCAATGGGTACTTATTGTGCACCCCTTGTTGCTGATCTGTTTTTTACAGTTATGAAAGAGATTTTATGTTATCTCTTTCTACCGAACATCAAGATGACATTATTACAGCTTTTAACAAAACTCGAGGTACCTTGATGATTTGTTGAATATAAATAATAACCATATTCCATCTCCGGTTAATTATATTTACACTCATAAACTACAACTTAATAAAGTAAACACTCCAGATAAACGAGCAACTTTCTTGATCTTAATCTTTCATTTGAAAATGGATACGTCACGACTAAAAGTATCCACGTTTCATGCTTATATTCTCATTCACACATTTTCATCTAATCAGGAACGCTTTGAATGGTGTTTTGTTAGTTAATCTCAGTTGCTTTTAAGTTAAATTGTTCACGAATAAAAACTTCTATACCAAGACCTGAGGAACTGCCAATCGAATAACAATTTATTATGGATTACAAAACTCTACATATTCGATTTAAAGGGAGGTTATTGGATATGGTTGAAATTTCTAGCGTTGTTTATCGAGGACCAGTTGTACTATTCTCGTTTAGGGAAAACCCATTCTTTTATCTGAGGACCATACGCCACTGAACATGGAATGGTATTAATCTGAAAATATCGCATTGAAGGTTCAATGTCCACCGCCATATGCACACCATCGTTTGGGATGGTCAAAATTGTACTGTTTATTGGTGTAAATATCGAGTTGCGCTCAAGAGCCCAAGGCTATGCAGCGTTTGCAGTAATATGCATTTCCATTACTGTCCATGAACAAGCTCAATCAAACCGAGCGTGCAATATTTTCATATTTGTCGTGTTCGATGGCTTTCAAAGTTCCCTTTTAATCTATTTAAAAAAAAGCAACATATGCATATCAGGAATCGCCACACTCAAAAAACACAGCCTCCCCACGCAGCGAAAAAGAAGAGAGGGAGAGAGAGAGAGAGAGAGAGCGCATGTTTTATATATGTATGTCAATTCAAATAGGACGCCACAAACAATTAATAAACAAGAGAACCTTTGGGGATACCGCCTTGGAACGGTCAGTGGCAAAACAAATTGAAGATTTTCAATAATAATGTATTTTTTTTTTTTTAAGCCCATTTAAGCCCATGTTTTTTCTTGCTACATTTGGCATTGTTTACAGACTGTGTTGTGAATGTGGCTATTCTTTATATAACACGTCCGATTTATCTTTGCGAATCCGGTTTATTCGAAAACTCAGCTACCCGAAAGAGTGTTCGTATCGTTTTTTATGATCATAAGAACATAGTTTTAGGTCAAACTGACAGAGATTGGTGGGTTTTGATCAATCAATAAGGGAACTCTGGAAACGGATATCGGTATAACACCAATAACGCGGCAATGTTGAAAACGCCGTGGCGTTTTTGTTTCGCTGCGAATTCGCCGCGGCGAAATTTCTCCGGATTTATAAAATGGCGTTATTACTATGAGGCGATGTTTTTTTAATTTATGAAAACGGCTGATCGTTTTAATTCATGGCTTGTGATGTCTTTTAGAAATTTACCAAATTATAAAACATATCTTTTCCTCACTTTTGTCTATACGGTGATTGTATGATTTTTTGCGGGTATTTTCAATATGTATATGTACTTCCTCGGTTTTGGAAATAAGTTTAATCGAAGTGATATATTTTAATTAAATAAGTAAGAAGTAAAGTACACCTATTCAACTAAGACATAAAAATTTCATATCCAAGCAATAAACGGTTGAATATACTAACCTGTAAACACCTTTCTCGATAGCAATGGCGGATCCAAAGATGAGAGAGTCACCGTGAACATTATTTCTCACCAGTTGAAAGAAGATTTCATCAGATAAAGAATCCAGTGTCCAATTGTTTAACTCAATGACTTTGGACAACAGGTTGGCGGTCCTGAAATTATTATTAAATCATACTTCAGTAAACTTTACCTATAATATATGCTTTGACACAATACTGTACCAAAAATATTGACTTAGACCCGTTAGCGTACCAATAATGTATGCTTAGACCCAATATCGTACTAATTATATATGCTTTGACCCCATAGCG
This sequence comes from Corbicula japonica, assembly GCA_038501625.1. Taxonomy (NCBI): domain Eukaryota; kingdom Metazoa; phylum Mollusca; class Bivalvia; order Venerida; family Cyrenidae; genus Corbicula; species Corbicula japonica. The sequence goes on along the minus strand of JAZAYU010000069.1, from coordinate 1,245,116 downwards.
AACCAATATTGCATGTATATTCTTAGATCATATCGACCTTCTATTGACTATATGTCATTTTAACAATACTGTCGAATACTTGTCACAAACATGTATCGGTAACTGTTGTATGACAATAGAATAAGCCAAACCGCTTTGTTAATATTTATAACAATTATTATAACGTCCTCGTGAATAAAGATGACAAACTGTGTACAATGTTTTTTTGCAATATTTGTATTACAAAAAGTGAAATATGCACATCAAGAATAATTGCCACAACCAGAAAACACAGCCTCTATACGCAGCCAAAGAGTAGAGAGGAAACGGGAACGAGGGTTTATAAAATGATAAATTTCAAACATGATACCACAAAGAATTTAAGAAAAATAGAAAGGTAACAACATTTGCATTATTGGATGCGATTATCTGTTCTTTTGCTGCTTCCGTGTAATAGCCGTCATGGCATAAAATATACGAATTAGCACGCGTGTTAATAATACGGAAGCTTATTTGTATTTAAGGGGACGTAAATCATGAAACACACTAGAAACATTTTCGCGATATTGATTTAATCTACACACGAAACCAATGATTACTTGTATTTGAAAAAAACAATAACTCAACCTCGACACAAAACTTGAAAATGAAATTAATCACCCTTTTTTACTGTACCACAATAATTTAAAAATAAATCCAAGCGTTGATAAACAGATTTTTTTCAACACAATAAAATTTTAAATACTCTTATTTCATCTGTTATTACCTTATAGCTGGATCTGTATATTGGTTCCAAGCATTGACATCAAATTGTAACGGAAGGACATCTCCAGTACCAGCTGTACAGTTACTTTTGTTGATATGGAACACATATTTTAAGGCGTCTTGAGCCGAATCAAGATTGACTGCTGAAATGCGTCATAATATTAAATGCAAACTTGTTAAATTGTTACGCAACATATGTAAAATACGTATTCATTGAATTGGTTTGACTCACCAGATATATACTGAACAAAAATAAAAAGTATCCACTTTTTATGCTTATATTCTCATTAACATATTTTCATTTAATCAGGAACGCTTTGAATGGTGTTTTGTTAGTTAATCTCAGTTGTTTTTATGTTAAATTGTTCATAAATAAAAACTTCCACACCAAGACCTGAGGAACATCCAATCGAATAACAATTAATCATGGATTACAAAACACTACATATTCAATTTAAAGGGAGGTAATTGAAATGGTTGGAATTTCTAGCGTTGTTTATTGAGGACCAGTTGTGTTATTGATGAATATTTTGTGATTTTATTTATCCACAAGAGGTAGAAAAAATGATTTAATTCAAATAAATGTGAATATTTCAAAGAATCCCCGACATTTTTCTGAAACCCTTATTATAACAAAGGGAAAGATAACTAAGTTGTGACTGCAGATTTTCAATAATACTTTATCCCTTTGCAATGATAACAGAAAAGCAAATTTGTACACATATAGAATTTTGAGTTTTCGTTTGCAAATTTTACAAAATTTAAAATAGGAAAGTGGATACTTTTTATTTTTGTTGAGTATATTTGAGCTGTGCTGTGGCGCTTGCTTGAAGGATTCGTGTCCGCCCAGGTCAAATTTTCATTGTTTTCGGAGGTTACCCGAATCATTAAGTTAAAAGTGTTTTAATTTATAATTGATTGTTACTAATTCAAATAGTTCAAATTGGAGTACTTAAGATCATTTACACCAATGTCTCTGGTTTGGTTAATATCAATTGTGCCACTATATAACGCCAATAAATGACGAAATTCACCGAAGTTCTATCAGTCATTCTATGAGTGAATTTAAATGTGTTATTAACGTTATAACAACTTCAGCGTTAAATACTACTCGTGCGTTGATTGTTATTACATCACATCTACTTTGTTTACAGTTCTTTTTACAATTTAAATGATAAATTTTAATATTTGAAAACACTTGATACTTTCTTCCTGATTCACGGCCATATATCTTTAAATATATTTTAACCCATAACAGTTATGGATAACGAACTAGGATTTCTAGTGTTGTCCCGGTTAGCTCAATGGTTGCGTCGTTGGAATTGCAGGGCTAGGCGCTGTCGCCGTGACGGTGCGGGTTCGCTCCCAGCTAGAGGCACTATCATTTGAAATTCACAGTAGCGCTATTTGTGCAGTGTGGCGGCCGTAAAAAGTCTCCCCGTACATATAGTCAGTACTGTTATCAGTAAAATAACCCGTTACCGATGTCATGCAGTGATTGTTACGTATATCAGGGCTATCCGATCAACCTTTTTTGGAGTTGTCCCGGTTAGCTCAATTGGTTGCGTCGCAGGAATTGCAGGTCTAGGCGCTGTCGTCGTGACGGTGCGGGTTCGCTCCCAGCTAGAGGCACTATCATTTCTAATGCTTCTATCACTTTTCGTAACATACTGAGCATGTAGTTTTATAACTTAAATGGTTCACTTGATATTTGAAGCAAAAAAACAATGGAAACTAATACAGTTAAAGCGACGACGAGTTTTACTATATTTCTTAAACATTCCTAACCTGTAGGTCACACCACAAAGGATGCTCACATTACGCTTCCTTGTTGATAGAAATCCGATCGTGACTCTCAAAATTTTTAACAATGCGATTGGTTATTTCAATTACCAAAACAATCAAGGAATTCGGTAGTAAATGTACTTTTATTATTAAAATAAAAAGATGAGGCATTAGTTGCGTATTTAATAGATATCGAAAACTGTCAGATTTGAGTGACAAACTTTTTTAGGTGGTGGCTGTAAAAAGTCTCGCCTTGTGTGGCGACATAACGATATAAATATGTAGCAACAACGCGCGAATTTTGTATGCATGAGAAATAAGCTAAAATGAAATAAATTAAAAATAAACGACATTCAGAAAACACATCAAATAGTAGAGAGGAAAAGAGAATGTGTGTTTATACATTGATCATTATCAGAAAAGGCATCACAAACAACGAAATGTTGACCGGAGATGTTACCGCATTGGGACAAAACATTTTGAAGATCTAATTGGCTCAGATTTCGGACAGAACGGCTTCAAGCACTGACATCAATTTATCCACAACACATTTAATATAAAAGAGTCCGGGAAAAGCAGAACAACCGAATCGATTAAATTATCTGGCCTTTTTTCGGTCGATTTTATAGCCGATATTCGGTCATGTTCCCAGTGGCAATACACATACTTTCTCTAATTAGAGAAAAAATTCCCAATTGAATAAATACAAAAATTTCTTACAAACATTGTGTTACCTTTGTCATTTCAATTATATAATATAATATCTACATTTAGTTAGTCTATCTAGCATCATTTGTTTCTTTAATCCAGAAATATTTGATAAAATTAAATATGTGTAAAACTTTTCATTCCCTTATGGTGCAAACAATATCCAAATTTCTGTCAAAACGATGCGGAAAGTCCATGTTCCAGAGGTATGAGTCATATTACCAAAATGGTGAAAAAGCCCTGATTATGCACTTTCCTCAAAAGCGGTCGCATATATTTGTTATCGGTAGTGTAGTCTGGTACTCGACGTACTATCAAACAGTACGACTGGCATGGGATAAAATGGCGGCGTCCGGTGTAAGTAGTAAATTTATATTTTATTTTAAATGTTAGATTATGGATCATTTGTATGAAATTACAAAATAATATGTCTACCACTGTATACTTACTATTGCACAACAATTTTTCCCGAAAACCATACAAGTTAATAATAACCGATTTTCACTTGAATAGCATGGAGCAGCATAACCTAAGGATCGGTATCAATATATGCAAACAGAAGAAAGATACTAACGGAGTTTGAAAAGATTGGTCCAACAAATATAGTTTTACTGCAGGATTCTGTTTACACATGGTGCCGCGTTTATTGGTGTATGCCTGACCCAATAATATTATGACATGGGCAGGTAACCAGACTATCAATATCGACGATAAATACAAGAAAATACCACGCCAATATACAACGCCAACGCTCGCATTCCGTTTCGCATTAATCAATATGATTTCGTTACTGATCTTCGCAAAAACGCGAAAATATCAGACAATTAGTTTGTGGTATATTCTGAAAGGAGCATGTTCACGAAGGACTAAAATATCGAAAATTATTATTTCGTATTATTATGATATACGCTGTGTGACACATCTCAAATTAAATGACTTAAAAATCATAAATTATATTTTGTTTACGATGATATTACTGTTTAATATCAACTTTAAATTATCCTAAAGAATATTTTACATTTAAGACAGTTAATTCTACTCTTTAATTTAACTTTTCGGCATGACGGTCTTTATCAAAATCCACAAAAAGCATACAATACTACATTTATTATGTGCCAAATAAAACATGACCGGAAATTGAATAAAAGCTAAAGAAACAAACCAATAAATATCCGAAAATAGCACCCATTACAAACAAACTTGGAGACGATCAAAAACAAAAACAACTGTTACAACCAGTTGAATTATAGATAAATTAGGAAAGGCGAAGAAGAAAAACAGAAGAAAAATTGATTGAGCAAATGAATACCTGCTCCTCTTGAAATAAAAAAAAGTTTAAATAAAGCCATGATATATAAACTTAATGTCGCCATCACCAAAAAAGACAATTCTTCCGTATTGAGATTGATGATCGTGAATGTAAAGGCTTATATAGTAAGCAAAAGGATATCTTATTATGTAACAATATACACAGGGCTAAAATGTCGCCTGCTTTTTGGATACTCTGTATCAATTTTAAAAATTTTTGTACAGGATTTTGACAGTAAAACATCGTCATTAAGAACACTTCTGGGACATGACAAATAAAAAATTAAAAGTTGTCTGAAAAGTGGGTGGTCTTTATTTTGGGGTATAAAATAGTGCAAAAAAATGTAAAATGGGATATTGAAATTGTCGTCTAATTATCGAGATGTTCTTGATTTCAGGTTGGTTTTACTGCCTGACTGGTTTTACTGTATTCTTCACGGGTTTTTTTATTAACTAAAGCACTTTCGGAAAAAGAAATTGAAGAATGTGGTAAAGTTTAGTTCAAGTAAAGGCGGATAAATAAAACTTAGACCCTCTTAATAATCGGATATAGTGAATCAATTTTGAACAACATATACTTACCGCTTTACCTATAAAAAATAAATTGGCCTACCGGTCAGTCTTCAACATGTTCTTATATACTGTGGCTATATTACTCAAACAAAACATTTTCACTTGTGCAATCCATTTGAGGGCATCCTGATAGGAGTTCACTAGCCGAGGCTCAGCTGGAGGTTCACTATCCTCATAATCCTCAGTGATGGAACAAATTGTGTTCTCAGTAACCTTGTTGTTTTTCACGTAATCAACAAGAGCGTCTTCCCAGTTCTCCCCAAGGTCCTCATGCACAGGCACATCACTGTCAATTCCTAAATAATCAGTGACACTCATTTCCTGTGCTCTGAGCAGCACGCATCAATTCCACTAGTTCAGCAATTGGAATGTTGTCGTCCTCATTATCACTGTCTTGCGAAACGAGCACAATAATTCCAGCTTTTCTGAAACACCTCGCCACAGTCGTTTTCTTGATTTCATGCACGGAAGAGCTTATCCACTGTACTGCATCCAAGACAGTAACATTCTTAGAGATGTTATCAACACTGATACTTTCTTCACTGTTGAACGTTGATAGGACGGACCTGATGAGTCTCTTTCTGTAGAGCTTCTTCATGTTCTGAATTATGCCCTGATCTAGAGGCTGAAGCTGGGAGGTTGTGTTGGCTGGGTGATCAGATGGTTGTGAGGGAGCATTGTCCACCAAAAGGACAGCACGCCGACGGGCGCGTTGCATCTTTCTGTTGAAAGGTTTGATTCAGTCCATGAATACCTTACTGTTCATCCATGCATTCTTGTTGTATTCCCACTGTACTGGCAAGCTAGACAACTGAATGTTTCTAAAGCATAGTGGCTTGACACATTTTCCTATCACTAGGAGTTTCTTAAATTCCCCTGTTAAACTGACACATAGCATCCCCGTCAGTCTTTCTTTGGATCTTTTACCACCTGTGCACTCTCCACCAATGTTAGAGAGCGACTTGTCAGGAAGTGCACGGTAGAACAGTTCATCCATGTTACAGATGTCAACAACACTTTTTTTGTATATTTACTAATTCGTGGCAAAGCTTACAAATAAATATCATATCTATAATCCTGCAGGTATGTCCTCATTGAGCCCCTCCACTTTATCGAATCATCTTCATGCTAAATACATACGTGGTATTGAATAAAGTTGGCGTCTTATTAATCGCCGCCGGACCAAAAAAAACTTACGGAAAATGGTACAAGTAATGAATATTGATTCATCTGTAAAATAACAAATCCTGCTCGGATGTTCGGATGTTTTTAAAGTTTTCCTAAATTTCTGACAGTTGTTTTTCCCTTTACAAGTTGCTAAAATAATAGTCATATTAAAGTACAGTACTTTCATATTGCTTCTTGATTCAGTGGATAAGACATTTGCATATTACATAGTACATATACACTTCTGCAAGTAAGACAAACAAAATGCATGCTTTCATAGCACCTAGAGTCTTCACCGAACACAGATAACAATGCAAGCCCTTCTCCTAAAGCTATCTAAAACCCCATGCAGTACAAGCTTCGAATGAAGAAATTTGCATGACTGAGACTAACACGGTTGATAGAGTTATTTTTAACATTAATTGTTACTTCCAACTTTTTCCTTGACAATGTTATAAGCTTCTTATATTGTGTACGACTGTGTGCTTTTGTATGCAATATTGTCGAATAAATGGGTGGGTTAGAGCGTATTCACTAAGACAACTTATACTTTTTTCTATGAAACTTGTTTAAACCTCAAGAGACAAAATATTATATTTACATTCCTATTGATTTCTTCGTTTAAAAAAATTCGGTTCATTTTGCATGAACCGCATGACCCGTAATGACGTCAGTAACGTCATGGCTGTTACTATTGAAAACTCCCACGTATTACTCACCCTTTTCACTTAATACTAATTTTTGAAAGCGTTCGACTTAAGTTTATTTAAAGAAAAAATAAATAAAATGTAAATATAAGTAATGATTCTTATTTTGGTGCGGTTCATGCAGATTGGACGTGCACGCGAGAGCTGGCAAATTTACCATAAAGCGCTACTGAACTAGACGCAGTATAATTGGTTAAAGTAGTTTATTTAGACAAATAGAAGGTGTTAAGTTGTGGTATAAACAGAAAATGACAGTTACAATAGTATAATTGAATAGTATACCAGGAAATAGAAAATAGGTTAAAAAACTATAGATGTACAAACTGGTCACTTGTTTCAATAAATTACTGTCTTTTTATCAATGCCAGTTGTATTTACTTAATATAACTGTAATCCTTCAATTTTTTAATCTCTGTTACTTAAAAAGTTTCATTTATATTCCATTTATATTCCATTTCATTTAATGTCATTCGAGTTAGCAACAAATATTTACAGTCGTACTACTTAAACTCCGAGATGCCAGCATATGAATATATATCTCAAATATGTGTTCGAGCTATAAAGAAGGATGGTGAATTAATAATTGCAAGACATTTGTATATGATGGTGATAAACTCTGATAAACCCACTGAGCATATTCCACGTTTTGTGACCAGTTTGAATTCGTCGATTTTCGGCATTTATTGCCAGCTCGTTTTCATATAACAGACACCATAACCCTGGCGATAGTTTCCATCAATCACCCTATTGACCGCCAAGTAAATATTTTGATTCGTGGCACCACGGCTATACTGTCCATTCAGCCCATACAGGCATTTGTCACAATGGCTTGATCTTAATCCTCCATCGGTCTCGACCATCAAGAAGTGGTTGGCGATTCTGATTTCCACTCTTTGCGTTGCCATGATAGTTGCATTCGGGAAGCTGTAATTAGGTAATTAACAAGAAAACTAAATCGTGATCATTATGCTAAATGATATTCAAATGTTTGTTTATTTAACATTGAAGGTTATACTTTTCACTTCTCCTGATCGCGACAAGAAGTCGAAGAACCCAAGATCGTTTAACACGAAGAAAACAAAGTCGTTGAACACGATACATAATATGTGTGAATACATTGAGTAGCGTTCATTACAGGGCTCAGTAATATGCATTTCCATAACAGTCCTTAAACAGGTACACTCAAACCGAACTTGCATTATTTTGATATTTGTCGTGTCCGGAGGCTTTAAAAGTTCCTTTTGCCATCTTTTTAACAACATAAAAAGCTTCGCATTTTCTATGACTAAAAGTTCTCTTCAACAAGAGCCCATGTCGTTATACACGCACCATTATTCTAATTCGACATTTTTTAGCCATACTTTTTATAATATACACATTGACTTAACACGCTAACTATCATTAATTGTCAATAACAGTATAACAGTCTACGGATGATGATGTAAAAAAAAAAAAAACAATTCTCCACATCAACAGCTTTTTTCTCTTTTTTTCTATTCATTTTTAACATTCCATTTAAAACAAGCCGAAATAGTGAAAAAGCCAATTTAAGGAGTACTATAAACATACGTACATATAGGAAATTTGTTTTTACCAGTGTCAGATAGAAATAATTTCACCGAGTGAGCTCCGGAATTCGTATTTTCACAAGTGGCGAAGCCCCGAGTGAAAATACATAATTCCGGAGTTCACAAGTGAAATATATTTTTATCTTTCACTGCTAAAACAAAGATTCTTTTAATTTTATGCTTTTAGTGCAACATTGCGGGAATATTACAGAAAAGTTGCAAGAAATGGCGCCAAAACCGCTTGTTTATGACGTGACGTTATGACGTCAAATATACATATTCGAGCACGTTTTCTAAACGTTCTCATTTGGTATGCTATATGGGTATGGGTACCTACATGAAAAATTCAGTGAAAATAAATATTATATTCCACTGTTTGAAAACAGTGAAATGCCGCTTTTATTTCACCGGGAAAATTCTATAATTCACTTAAAAGCATAAAATAAAGGAGAAACGTGCTCAACGACCTTTTAACTACACAGCCTAGACGTACGGAGAGACATTTTTCAATCGCAAAATGGCAGGAAAACTTATTTAAAATTAACGTGATATTGAAATCTTTGAAAAGGACGCCGAACATAATAAGTATAATGAAATATTGCTGGCTCGGTTTGATTAAGCCTGCTCATGGTGAGAGATGGAAATATATATAACTGTCAATGCCGAATAATTAACAACGAAACAAGAATACATTGTTAAAATTGCAACTGGTGACCGGTAAGAGTGTTCTTGACATCATGTCCGGAAGAAATTATTAACATACTAGCGAAATGCATTACTAAACAAACCAATATAAAAGAAGAGAGAGAGAGAGCATAAGTTTATAGTACGATTAACAACAATTTCAAGTACACTACAAAAACTAATGAGGTACTACTGAGGTGTTACCGAATTTGAATTTTCAATAGTAAAGTAATTTTTGGCATTGCAGTTCCTATATATTTTTTAAGATGCATCAATTCTTCCCTTGAACAAGACATCATAGTACATCATAGTACTTTCCTTAAAACCTTTTTGGATCTTAACATTTTATTAAAATGAGTAAATGAACAACCAATATAAATTTATTTTCATATGAATTATGTATGACAAAGGTCGATGTTAAAAATATTAAAAAGAATCATATAGAAACTAATAAAACAAGGACACTTATTTACTTGTACAACCATTGAGCCGTGCATTCGCCAGGGTAAACATTATTTGCATAAACCATGATATATGACCCTAGGCCTTGGATCTCCGCAGCGTAGTCTGTATGTCCACCGTCACCGGCTGAAGAATAATATTAATTATACAATTGGATATGTACGATTTTTTCGCAACCTTTTGTAATGTTGTGTCGTACCTCAGGCTGTTGTGCTGCTCACGCCCTTGTGGCTCTAGTTCCCAGTCAGGGCCTGCATCACTTGGTTCTCACTTTCGTTAATAGTTTGTGGCGTCCATTTTGAAATTGATTATTGTAATATCATGCCCCTTACTTTCTACTTTTTGGCTGTGTGGGGAGGCTGTGTCTGCTGGATGTGGCCATTCCTGATATGCATATTTCACTTTTTACCGTTTTATTACTATGTTGTTTGTGCCATGTGGCGGCCATAAAACGTCACCATGTACATTCATTCAGTGGTGTTGTCAAATACGCCTTTTGAGCACGATATTTATATTTTTGAAAATAAAATGTGTTTTGCTCTACCCAGGGATAGGCGGCTTGGACTGTAATTTGCATTTCCATTTCTACTCTTGAACAAGTTCAAATACCGGTAAACCGAGCATGTAATATTTGATTTACATATCTCGTGGATTTAAGTTTCTTTTTTATCTGTGTAATCCATATGATATATCTACCCAAATTTAGTTTTTGCACAAAACCTAAAATTTCTATGCAGCTAAGCATGGTAAACTACAGCCAGTTTAAATGTTTTCTCTAAAGACAGCCGCCGAGCTGAGTTTGAACGTTTCACAGAGACGTCTTACATGTTACAATAATTCCATATACTATTATCATGTTTGAGAGCTTGACATGATGTTGTTTTATACAAATCCTGATTGCAACATCATATATGACTGTATGATATTATCTCTAGAAAGCACATGGTAGAGGCGTGCATTTTTTAACTTAACGTTTCATTCCTTTGTTTTGCTTCGTTCATTCATCTAAAAGACATTTAAAAAATAACATGAAAAAATAAAGCAGAAACATGCTGTTTATTCTTAATATCTTTTATTTCAAGCCTTAAAACCAGTAGATCATTTATTATGTACAAAACCCAACATCAAATTTTTCTAGAGCGCTATGAAAACATATTGCATGAGGAGTTGCTCTACATTCGTCATTGCACCGTCATCGATAAAAAACCTTTTTGTGAAAACTAAATATGCGACACGTTTTCGCGTTTAGAGATTTTCAGTTAATATAAAATATGAAATATCGTTATGTGAATGTTTAAGATGAAATTTCCATGCATTCCTCTAAAGATTTAGAGTATGTTTCCTCCTTATATGCGTTTTACGACCGTGACAAATTATCGGCAAAAAAGGCGTTTAAATGATAGACTTACCTCGTCAACTTGGCGCAAAAAATGGTATAAGTGCCATTGAAATGGAACGGGCTTCACGCTTACTTTAAACAATCTAACTTTTTTTCATACTTAAATGAAAACCATCAAATATCGATTCAATCCTTATTGGTATGGAAAACAGTTGGTTTGTTAAAGGTGTGAAGCCCGAAGGTCTTCTCGCGTACTTTAAACAATCCAACTGTTTTTCATACTCAAAAGAAAACCACCATATATCGATTTAATCCTTTTATTAACATTAATAAACAATCTCATAAATACAGAAATTACTAAAAGAATTCGTGATATAACGGCTTTTTCGAATGGCTGTTGGAACAGCTACGTTAAACGACAAAAGTGAATGACGGCACGCTTTTTCGCAGCAACTCGTGCCAAAACGTGCGTGCTTGGCAACGTCACACGTTAAAACATCGTGTAGCGTCAAATAAATTGTGAACAGCTTTACTGTAGCCACGCCTTTTATAGTAATACGTCACACTGTTTACTATCAGAAATTATGATTCGTTGGATGAATAAGACTTGAAGTTGAAGTGTAGTTATTAAAATACCAACCATATCCATTGTTACTGAAACTGTCACCAAAGTCCCACATCCATGCACTTCTTGCTACGTCCGACCATCATAGGGATTGTTTTCATGGCAAAGATAATCCGCATCTGCAGGGAGTTTATCAAAGGTTGCCTGTATAATAAAATGCTCAAAATTCAGTAAAAGGGTTGCAGTAAGTGTCAATGTTGTTTTACCGAAAAAAAATGTTTAAATTTTGATGTAATTGTCTTATAGACAAAAATATCCAGAAATTTTTTAAATAATTACTGGTATATCGAAAACGCGTATTTTGCTCAAGATGAGAAGCCTGTGGCAAGGTTTTTAATCAATAAAACAAAAAAAAGATATTAAACATTATGTCGACGTTTTTTACCTTTAAGTTCCAGTCTTATAGTCTATATTGCGATACAGTCCCATATTTTCATTTCAATCAGCAATACTTACGTCTCAAAACTACATGTATTTCTTCATATAAATGCAATGCTCATTTACAGTTCTCTTAAGATCATGCAAATGAATTTTGAGTATTCGTTGATCCAGTTTATGAATGTATAGATAAGCCCAAAGCCATACAAATACCTCGGCAGCACCTATCCACCCAGGCAAGTGACAGACATAGTACATATCATCCGTATTCCTAGGTATACCTACATACAGTCACCCACAATGATCGAAAGATATCCGTAACCCTAGGTATACCTACATACAGTCACCCACAATGATCGAAAGATATCCGTAACCCTTGGTATACCTACATATAGTCACCCACAATGATCGAAATTAACATTTTGACATCAAGGAAGGTAATTAAATCGGATAATTAGGGTGGCTATATCAAGTGACTTTTTGGATGTCGTGCACACACAAATTCACTCGCTTCATGTAGGTCTTTGCTAATTTCTCATAATTTCTGGACCGATTTCAATCAAATAAAGAGCACCTGACTCGTGTTAAAAAGCATTTATTCATTGACATTTACCCTCCATTATCAATCTGCCGCCGTTTTCTCAAACATTTAAAGACTATTTTTGTTTGAAAGTGTGAATTGGTCTTTGACTGTTTGAGAAAACGGCAGCCGATTGATAATTGAAGTTGAATGTCGATAACAATGCTTTTAACAGGAGTACGGTGCTCTTTATCTGATCAAAATCAGTCGAGAAATTACGCAAAAACCTACCTGGAGCGAGTGATTTTGTGTGTGCACGACATCCAAAAAGTCACGTGGTATAGCCACCCTGATAATTACACTGTAGAAATATGTGATTTTCAAACAAAACATTTACCTTGAAAACCGCTTGTCTGCTACATGGAATATTGCTAACTAGACCGGTAACAGGATTCCAAACAGAAACTCCATTTCCAAGATTTATTACTCCGTTGTTGGTGTTGAGATCGACACATATTTCATTTGATTGACAGTCTATTGTAGCAAAGAATTAACGGAGTAATTGTGTTAACCTTAAGCTTCTCCAATTTATCATAAATTACAGCTATATTCAATGAGTCCAGCAATCTCACTAAAGTCAGATCTAGCAAAATGTTAGATCTGAAGACGACCCGCAGACACCGTACATAAGTAATAGCGGTTTTCCCCGATTACTATATTTAGAAATTGTCAACACCGGAAGCATGTTTTATAACGCTCGTAAAATGATCTGAAAATGTCATTACATTAGAAATGAATGCAATACAACATAAACATATATATCTCCTGTAAAATATGTCTTGCGCAGGCTGTCAACACTTTCCATGGTTTATAATACTATTTTTACTTTCACATTTGCGATTTTGTAGGCGACAATCTAATTGGTTCAAAGGGTTAGTGATAAAAGCACGTTTTAGGTACACGTGGTCAGATCCTGATAGAGTAGTGGATTTCAGGAGATGATTTAATTCAGCTTGTGAGTCGAGTGGATGTCATTTTCTATCCCTACACAAATATAAAGAAACGACATTATGTAAACGCGAATCGCAATCTTCGGTATGCAAAACTTGTTGGCTAAATCCATATAGCGGAATGCTACCGCCTATAAACAACAACAAACTCCCCTTTAGTGATTGTTGGCTTAGAGCCTCCGTCGTCGGCCGCTCGGAACTGACCAATAGAATACGACTGGAAGTCCGCGCGAGTCCAATTTTAAAGCCTAATTACTTGACTATATAGTATCAATATTGTAATATAAATTCTACAACCAAAGCGATTACACCGGCTGACCCTATCCGCAGGCAGTGTGTGTTCTGTGCAAACTGACACACTAACCTGCTAACAGGTTCGAATTATATAGTATGGTGCAATTATTATCACTGTAGTTGCTTATTTATTATATTATAATTTACTAAAACTATAGTTCCGCTAGGAATTAAGGTGGGTCGATACCTTTGACGGTAAAATATAAAAGTTGTCCGATCATTTTGAAATTTGGCAGGTTGATAGAGTTTGACGTCCCGCGTTGCATAGCAACGTCAGTATTCCTCTGACGTCACGTAAATCACCGTAAACGCGCCCCCTAGCGGCGTTCTTCTGGAATCATCACGCCGGTCACTTATTTGCATATAACTTTATTGTCTGTCATCCGATAGTTATTCTGTAAATTTTGTTGTGTAGATAATTAAATTCTCTTTCCGTCCATATTTAATTCTTAGTGTTTGATTCATTATAAATGAGCCGTATCTGTTCCGAATGGCCGGAGCGGCGTGTAAAACGTTATCTTATTGCAGACGAGTTTTTCATATTTTTTTGTAAAAATAAGAAAAACGGTACGGTGAAAGTTTTTCAATTTTTGATATGTTACTGTCGATGTAGAAAGTAACAGAATGACAAAATAAAAAACATACCTAAACGATCTAGTTTTCTTGCAAAATAGGCTCGAACAATGCCAATGCGGGTAAAAAAGTGACGTTTTATCGATTGCTTATTTGCATATAACTTTATTGTCTGTCATCTGATTTTTTTCCTGTAAACTACGTTGTTTACAAATTAAAAATATTTTTCTGTACATATATTTTGCATTGTACTTACTTCATGAAAATTGGACGAATTTGTTCCATATGCGCGTACCGGCGCGTAATAAAAAGTTATTTTAAGCAGACGCGTTTTTAATAAATGTGTAAAGATAAAAAAATCGGTACGGTGAAAGTGTCGTACTTTTTTATATGTTACTGTTGAAGTTCAAATAAATTGAAAAACAAAATAAAAAGGTTTCTTAACGATTTAGTTTTCTGGTAAAATAGGCTCGGAAAAGTCCATTGCGGGTAAAAAATTGACGTTTCAGCATAGCACTTTGATTGCGTATGTGCATATAACTTAATTGTCTGTCATCAAATTTTTTCCCCGTAAACTGCGTTGTGTAGAAATTAAAACTATCTTTTTGTTCATTGATTTTGCATTCTATTTCGTTCATGAAAAATTGGACAAATTTGTTCCATATGCGCGTACCGGCGCGTAAAAACCTTTTTTAGCACACGCGTTTTTAATAAATTAATTTTGTAAAAATAAAAAAAAACGGTACGGTGAAAGTGTTTTAATTTTTGATATATTGCTGTTGAAGTTAATTTATTAATAACTGAATAAAAGATTTAACTTTACTTTTATTTATGTTCTTTAAATACAATTAAAACTTATTACAAATCTTACCAATCTCTTCAAAAGTCGGATTTGACCTCACAAAGGAAATCGAAAGCAACAAGCAAAACAAGCAAACTGGTACCTTAATAAATCAACGATAAATAATCAGTTTAAGGCAAATAAATATTTACAGTAATCCAAATCAACTTTATTTTTAATAAGAGTAAACAACTAGCCCCACGTTTTTGTTAAGATATTACAGCTAAATGTGACATAGTTTTACACAATATTTATATTGATATGTAGACAATGCTAAACATATTACTTACAAACTGGAAGAACATTTCTAGACGGCTCCTATATGAAATACTTGCGAACAATTTAAGGTAGCATTTATAGGGTGGTTGTTTGTTTTTTTAAGGTGCATGTTTGTTTTTAAAGGGTGCATGTTTGTTTTCGGATTATGTTTTCAAAGCCAAAATGTGCGTGTCATTTTACTAAGGTGGTAAACTATATTCACCATCGTAAAATATTCTTTCGTTAAGTTTTGAACTTGGTGCACCCTAGAACCTGGTTTAAACCCCCAGTGACAATTTGTTTTGCCACTGACCGTTCCATGGCGGTAACCCCAATGGTTCTTTTTTTCGTTAATTGTCTGTAGCGTCTTATTTGAATTGACATACTTATAACAAACATGCTCTCTCTCTCTCTCTTTCTCTCTCTCTCTCTCTCTCTCTCTCTCTCTCTCTCTCTCTCTCTCTCTCTCTCTCTCTCTCTCTCTCTCTCTCTCTGTCTCTCTCTCTCTCTCTCTCTCTCTTTCTTCCTCTCTTCTTTTTCGGTGCATGGAGGGGCTGATTCTACCATTCTGATATTTCGCCATCAGCTGTCAAAGACGACTTTTACGTCGTTTATCAACAATGAGGTGTTGTAAATAATACGCGTCTCAATTAATTACGCAGAGGTAAATCAAATAAGCTGTTTTGACATGTGGCTATTTTTTTCCAGAGATGCAACAAGCGGGGTGTTGTTTATGATTGCCCAATGTTAACCCTTCACTATGGTTACTTCCCCTTACAGCCATGGCTACAGATGATGTTTTTTTAGTTTTCTAGCAACATTTCTAATAACAACAATTTATTTACACAATTCCGATTTGTTGCGTGGCGTAGTGGATATGGCGCTCGCTTCAAATGCGAGGGCTCAATACTCCGTTCGAGAAGATGTCGTCTTTACCTCAACAAAATATTGTTGAAGTTTATCAAGCTCAGTGATTTTTATTTAAACTGCATTTGCTTTAGCGCACACAATTTGCTTTTTTTTTTCATAGTGACTGAAAATCTTTATCAACACCCTTTTTTTTAATGCTTCTTGTCTTAACATACCAAACAGTGGTTTTCTAGATTGTTCAGTAAAGTTAGTTTTACCATCTGAATTTTAATAATAAAATTTATCAATATGCTTAATGAACGAGAAAAAACAATGTTAAACTTAATTTGACTTCGAATCACCTTAAGAATGGTTTCTTCAAGCCAGACGTAAACATGAAATGTATGTATTTTTAAAATTGTTGTCGTCTCGTTTTAACGTAAAATAAACATTTCACTATTTGCTTAAGAAGATTTATATGATCTGCTTAAAAGTAAGAAATAAATGATGAAGAGATGTAATAAAAAGTTATTGCAAGAGAAGTTGTTCTTCATTCGTCATTGCACGGTCAACGATAAAAAGGAAAAAAACAACACTTTCACTTCCTAGTTTGGAATTGCGTGATCATTGGTAAAGATAATAAAATTTGACCAATGGTGAATGTACAACTTAGTGATCTTTTGAACGAAAACGAAATAAATCGGCTTATAGTTTAAAAATAAAAACAGGAAGTGGGGGGGGGGGGGGGTTGACGACTGGGTCGGCATCTTCGACTATTAAAGTTTCACGTTTTGGCTATGGCTTTTAAAGCTTTTATTCTTTACTTTGTAGCAAAGATCTTTGTATTAAGGCATTCCTATTTCTCTAAAGAATCCCGTTCAGAATTCATTTTAATAATAGCAGTCATATGGAAATAGGTTTAAATCATATACACAAACTCCAAGGACTAAAGGTCTTATATATGAGATGATGCATGTCGTTGAAGTCCTCTATAACATTTATCTAGATGGAGGCCTTGGGATCAATATCGGTCGTGCACTTTTGGAAACTGTTTTTGTTTAGATTTTCACGGGCGGATCGGTTTTGGTTATATCTTAATATTAAGATTTTATCCAATGCTTTTACAAATATTTTTGTAATAAGGTTTACTAATTTTATTTCCCCAACCATTAAGTGCTTGAGCAGTCAGGTAACAAATGAAGAAAGGCAATAAAAACAACAACGATTCGTGGTAAGCAATAAGTGTTTGCTAAATTAATGAAACCTGCCTCAGAAATGATTATCTTGGAAAGTTCTTTAATAAAGTTTAACAATACATATAAAGTTGAAATAAATAACAAGAAGAAAACGATGAATAAAATATTTATTCGTATAAAATGGTATAAATAGTGCGGTATAATAATAATGATGATGATAATAATATAGTTGGATTAAATATAGCAATATGAGAATTAATTGATGAAGATAAATACAAGAAGCATTATGTGAACTCTGTATTATTAATGGGATAACAACTTCGTAAATTAGTGTGTATATCAAATCACAAATTGAAATCCACAAATCTGAGAACCCACGAACATATATAGTGTTTAATGGAAAACCATGGCTGAAGGTTATAAAACTGAGTTTGGAAACCAGTCTCAAATCCCAAGCATCTGATTGGCTGAAAATGGCGACAGTCGCCATTTCTGCCTATCAGATGCTTGAGATTTGAGACTGGTTTCCATGCTCAGTTTTATAACCTTGCACACATGAAATTTCAAGACTATAATTGCATTTGCACCATTCGTATAAACAATAAAGTAGTGACGTATTAAATCGGCGACGGAAGCATAAGTTACAATCGAAACCAATGTTCTCAATTATTTTACAAACATTAGCAGTAGACAGCAAGGGGATGTTATCCGTGTCACAGTTAATATACTGGTCAAGTCAAGACAACGTGGCAGCGAAAAATATTTTCTAATCGGAATTTTTCTTAATCTTCATTAATTCTTAATGACATAGACCATGTTGGGTCTTTATCATAAATTGTAAACGTATCTTTATACTGTAAAATGCTCAAACAGCCATTGTTGTTTTTCAAGTATATGTTCACCATTTTTATTGACATTTAATAAACAATTCCACATTGCAGTTTAAAATCATTACAGCTAAATGACAATGGCTAAATCAACGTAATGTGACTAGTGTTCAATATACACTTTACTCCCAGCTCATTTTCAGATAGCAGACACCATGGCCGTTCCTATAGTTTCCGGCAACCACTCTGTTGATTGCCACATAGATATCTTGGTCGATGGCACCAGGTGTGTACTGACCGTTCAGCCCATACAAGCACTTGTCGCAGTGGCTCGACTGCAAGCCTTTGTCCGTCTTGATCTTAATAAAGTGATTGGCGATCCAAATGTCCACCTTGTTTGTTTCAGAGCTAACTCCACCCGGGAAGCTGCAAGATATTTGAAAAAAAACGAAATGAAGCTATGAAACAACATAATCAAAATACCATCAGGCTCAAAGCAACATTTTATTGTCATTGTTTACCTCTCAAGTTCAAAATAAGTAACGTTTTACTATTTTTTGTCATTGGTTACCTCTGAAGTTCATAAAAAGAAACGTTTTACAACACATGACAACGATTTTGAAGTATTTATTTAGCAGCACGTAAACAACAATGTTACAATTGTCATAAATCTTTTCACAGCAAAATATATGTAAAAGTCTTTATAAAACCAATAATAATGAGGTTAACAAAATTTGTCAATTATCATTTATTCATTGAAACTGTTAAACTATTAAAAAAAACTCATGGTTTTGGAGTTGATTTTGAAGGCTAAATGCACCAAACTTTCACATTTTATTATTTAGACTATGAAAAAACAAGTTGATTGACACAATTTATCATATCAATTGTCATTCTTATTGGGATATAAACTGATATGTTTGCATACTTTGAACAAAAACGTGAGTTAAAAATCATAAAAAGCCTTTTGTTAAGTTTTCCTACTTTATAATTGAAATACACTTAGCTGTCTATACGAGGTTACCATCCAACATAATTGTATGATACTGACATTAATACATATGTTGTTATATTGTGTTCTTTTAAAGAATTTTTGGCTGTGAGTTAGAGGCTGTGCTTTCTGTTTGTGTCGATTCCTGATAAGCATGTATACTTATTTTTAATTATGAATGGAGAAATCGAAATTTGTATTACTTTTTTACGTATTTACGCGACCACGGAAATTCAATGTCAAACAAAAATTTTCATATATTTCATAGAATATACGTTAGTTAGACTTATGTCATAACATATTGTTGTTAGCCTCATATCTCTCTTTTGGGCATTGAAAATGATTATTTGTATTGTTAAGATTTTTGTTTGTAAGTAAAAATAATGTTAGAGAATTTGTAGATATAGATTTTTTTGTTTACTATTCAATTTTTTCATGTATGTGAAATAAATAACATTTACTTGTGCATAGTTTTATAGAACTACGTTAATTTTCTTTCTTTTTTTCGATGAAAGTGCAATGAAAATTGTAAACAATCATTGAATAAACTAATTAATAAAAGCAATGTAAATACGAGTTATACCTGTACATCAGTTGGGCCTTACATTCTGTTCTGTTCACATTATTGGCATACACAGATATGGTTGTATCCAGACCTTGGGCCTCAGCTTCATATTCTGTGTGACCAGAGTCGCCGGCTGAACAAATATACAAATTACATGGTTAAAAGTATGCAACGAAAAAAAGAATATCAGAAAAGATATTTGCAAAATGGTATTACGTTATATTTAACTAAACAATATTTTAGATGTGAATGCGAGAAAGCATTCCTCTAGAAGAAAGCTTTACGTGTTAAGGTCGCGTCCTGAGGCCTGCGACCACGCTCATGAATCACAATATAAAAGCAAAACAGTTGTAACTGTATATGAATAAAAAGGAAAGAACAACTTGTTTGCATGCAACTCACGACCGATTAGATAAAGTGTAAAAATATGAACCCCATCCGTTGTTGCTGACGCTGTCTCCAAAGTCCCACAACCACCCGGATCTTCCGGCGTCGGACATGTACATTTGTAGCTTCAACATCCGCTTGCCACCATATGGATTGTTGTCATGGCAAAGACAATCTGCATTGCTCGGCAGTTTATCAAAGGTAGCCTAGAATACATGTCCAATACATAAGAAATATGCAAAGGAACTATTCTGTCTGTTTGGGCAATATAAAAGGATTAAGTTTCCTTTAATGAGCCTCTTTAAATACAATTATGCTTTCTGCCTACATTGTTTTGCTTAAAGATGTTGAAAGACACAAAAGTCAATTTACCTACAGTATAAATTAATCGGTCTGTTAGTCAGAAGTTAGACAATATTTATAAGAATGCTGATGTTTCCTCAATTAGAAACTGGTATTGTTTGAAAAAACAATATGAAAGAGCCTCACATTTAATACATGTATGTTTCTCGATTCAAATTTCAAGATTGAGTCAAAGCTGCATATATTTCATGATATAGTTAAGTCATATATTGGCATTAATTTGATTCTTGATTTGTCTGTTGTTTTTATAATTTAAAACATAAAGGATCACACTGCTCGAAAGAATCGCATGTGAATTTCAGTGGTACATTTACACTGAGATTAAGCTTATGATAAGGAGCCAATCATCATTTGTTGCAATAAATGAAAAGGGAACTTTGAAAGCCACCGAACATGACAATTATGAAAATATAGCATGCTCGGTTTAATTGAGCCTGTTCATGGGCAGTAATGGAAATGCATATTTTTGCCTCCGCCGCCTAGCCCCGGGTTGAGCGCATCTCAATATTTACACCAGCAAATAGTAAAATTTTGATCAATCCCAAACGATGTAAGTAACAACAAGAGTGCCAAACTGACACAAAATACACCCTTCAAAATGCTGATCATCAAAGTTGCGTAAAGATCCGATGAAAATTATTCGACTTGGAGAGCAGATACCACTAATTCAGTTTTTGGACAATTCAAGGGCCATAATTCAGGAGTGCCTGGAAGGATTTGGCTGGTTATAGAACTTTGTCGAGATATTATGCCCACCAACAAATTCACCAAGTTTGATAAAGACCGGAAGAAAACTCTTTGACTTAGAGAGCGTAAACCCTTATTTTGGACAATTCAAGGGCCATAATTCAGGAGTGCATGGGGGGATTTGGCTCGTAATAGAACTTGGTCGAGATATTATGCCCACCAACATATTCACCAAGTTTGATAAAGACCAGATGAAAACTATTTGACTTAGAGAGCGGAAATAGTAATTTTGGACAATTCAGGGGCCATAATTCAGGAGTGCCTGGGGGATTTGGCTGGTTATAGAACTTGGTCGAGATATTATGCCCACCAACATATGCACCAAGTTCGATAAAGACCGGATGAAAACTCTTTGACTTAGAGAGCGGAAACAGTAATTTTGGACAATTCAAGGGCCATAATTCAGGAGTGCCTGGGGGGATTTGGCTGGTTATAGAACTTGGTCGAGATATTATGCCCACCAACATATTCACCAAGTTTGATAAAGACCGGATACAAGATGGTAAAGGAGCATGTTCAGGAAGGCATAATATTGGCCATTATAAGTGTTGTTACAACCCTAAAACTTTAATGCTGTTGAATACATCAGTGATTGCACTTATGATAATTTAAAGTTTTATATCAAACACTGTTAAAACAGTTCAGTAATGGCCCATCAAAATTGCCTACAATTATGAAAATATGCGAAAAATCCAAATTTTGTCCATTTTCAAAGCAGATTATAGAGGATTTCATTACGGGCACACTTCTGGACCAAAACCAAATTTTGACCATGAATTCAGCATGCTTTAATACAATTAAAATGTATAAATTATTTTTATCGAGTCCTGTGTCCCATAAGAAAATCACCAAAATATGTTGAAAATTTAACAGAAAATGTGTATTTTGCAACATTTTCAAATTAAAAACACATTTAACATACATGATTCACGATTTCAGTTCTTAAGTTTATCTTTATTTCCTATCTCTCGAAGAAAACAATCATTAAGATTATAAACAACACACTATATGATGTAAATGCAATTTGAAAATTTTACGTAATTTTATTCAAAGTGAGTACATTGTATACATGTATTAATTCGCTGAATAAGTGAAATGTAAAAACATTATCTTACCTTAAAAACAATCTGTCTACTGCACGGGTTATTATTCACTAGACCGGTAAGAGAACTCGTAACAGAAACTCCATTTCCAAGGTTCGTTATCCCGTTGTTGGTGTTAAGATCGACACAGATTTCATTGGACTGGCAGCCTTGAAAATATCATACACTGCTGTCAGGCATTTTGTATTGCTTAATGCACTTTTGAACAATAAAAACAACAGATTCAATAAAATACATTGTTGCTTATAAAAGGTCTTCTTAACCCCAGTACACAGGTTTGCACCCATCATGCCAAGCCACGCAAGAATGGACACACATACCCACACACACATGCACGCACAAACGCACGCACGCACGCATTAACGTCAACCCTTTGTAAAAATGTGTTGTGGTAGACAGTAAATAGAAGGTCTTCTATATTATAAACTAAACAATATTTAAACATTTAAATTGAAAATGTAAATATAAATAAAATAAAACTCACCAATCTCGTTGAACGTCGGGATTGAGCTCGCATAGGAAATAAACATCAGGACACCAGCAGAAATCTGAATTTTGTCATTTAAAATTAAATGTAGAGATAGTGAATAATTATATTTTTAATAATGATATATGAAATTTACCATATATATGCACTGTCGCTGTACGGTACAGGTTCGCTTCTCATAATATGCTATATCATTTGAAGTTTTGCTATTTGTGCCTATCTGGCTGACGTAGAAAGTCTACCCGTACATACTGTAAGTAATGCTCTCAGTAAAAACGGTTACTGATATCATGTTATGGCGATTGCGTTATCTTTATCAGGGTAATCCGCACAACATTCTTGGATATTATCCAGTAGCCTGATCGGATTTACAAAGCTATGTGCTGTCGCCGTACTGCATGGGTTCGATTTCCAGTTTGGGAAAAGCGGTAAGTAAGAATTGAAGAAAACAATGAACATATATCCAGCAAAATAAAACCTTTACAAAAGGAATGTTTCATGTTTCTAAGTCTACATTGAGTGAGTTAATAAAGATTAAAATATCACTTACCGGAAAATGCATTGCGGCGAGAAGTTTGAACACAAAAGTTCAATTGTTAACTAAATGTGCAAGCTCGCTATTTATACACACTATATCTAAAAAACACAAACGAAACATCCTTTCCAAGAACATGGTAAAAACAATAGTTTACGTGCAGATTTATGTACCTGTTTTTTGTTTTCGAAAATTTTCCCTTCAAAACAAAACCTTATTGATCTCTCGACGCTCTATATTTCATGAACTTTATTCACCACGTGTTTTCGACTAAAACAGAAGTGGAAAACTAAAACCACCTGGGGCCATTGTTCGAACCTTTATCCTCAAATCAAGCGAACCATCGTTTACATTTCCAAAAGCAATAACACCAGTCTTATAAACATTTAAAATACGTTTTATGTCATTAGAAACTTAATCTAGATGTACAAATGCATATAAAGAAGAGGAGAGATGGGATTTTGTATGTATGAATCAATTACTCCCGGTTACTTTAACCTGGGGATACAGATTTGAACAACACCAAAACGTAAACAATGTACACGTACGGAAATCTACGATCTAACATAGACATTTAACGCCGTTTTTTCAAATGGGATTTGGATTCATGTTATAAAAATGAAAATTATTTCAATTCCATCTCGAAAATTTAAAATAAAAAACACAGTTTTATTTCAAACTTGGCTCAAATCATATGTTAACTATACCAAAACGTGAAATATGCACACATCTTCAGAAGACACAGCCTCCCCACACAGCTAAAAAGTAGAAAGAGAGAGAGCATGGTTGATAAAATGACCAGATTCAAAACAGAAGCCACAAAAAAATAAAAATGAGATCCCGATGGATTACCGCATCGGAACGGTCAGTGGCAAAACAAAATTGCCATTAGGGGTTTGAAATTGCCATTAAGGGTTTGAACCAACAGGTTCTAATATCAACAAACAAGTATCAAAAACAAAATTGTATGTCTCATGATTGAGCTATTTTTTGAAGTCCATTGCAAGGTTTGAGATAGACCGTTTATAATTTACATGTAGTTATATTTATTTTGCTTATAATGTGTACTTTATTTATCAATGACCTATAACTTATTCTTAACAGTTTTTAAATTCAAAATTAATGTCTAGTGATGCTATATTTTAGCTTTCATGTAGTTTATGGTATTTGCACGTATCTGAACATTCGATAGGTTGTTATTTTTTCACAAAGTCAACGTTATCTCCTCTTTCCTAAATAATGATGAGATTGATTATATTAATCATAAAAATCTCAAAAAATTATATTACTGTCAAATTGAGAAGTTTATGACATGAACAGAAGAAAAAACACATTCCATTAAACCCATTGATGCAAAGAAATACGATACAGTTACTTAAACATCCTTTTTGCAAATTACTTCCCTTTTAATTATAGAAAAAACAAATCCGACGCTGAAAGGGGCAACAGGACTATATAAACCTCAAGATGGCCCTGGGTAGGCTTTTCTGCATTTTATGCATGTTACACATCAAGGAGCCCTTTTTTCAAAATTAAAAAAAAACTACTGAAAAAAATATTTTGAAAATTTTCACACATGTACATTGTAAGCCTTTTAAACATTTCATCTAAAAATTTAAGTGAAATAATAATCATAAAGGTGACTTTGAGAAAAAGTTTAAACCTGTCTGACAGAAAATTTTGAATTTGAATTTCCCGGGAGGTCACCGTGTCTAACTGATAAAACACTGTGTTTGTAAACACAAGCATGTGCTAATGTTTACATTCAGCAGCTAGAAAGCATGTACAATAAGACTGAAGCTGACTGCTTAATCTCACAAAGAGTTATGAAATGTTTAACTTTTTATCCTCTGTGCTCTATTTTGCCTAAATTATATCCTTTGCAACAGAATCTGCCATTTATAATAATGTTTCCTTTTAATATCATAAATAAATCAACACATATAGTTTTCTATAAAGAATCTTTCTACAAAAGTCTATAAGTTTCCTTCCTTTTTCAATGATAGAACAATAGCCTGGTATCAGTAAACAAACCAGATTTCTGCTACTTCAACAGGATTGCAAATTAATTTTGTGACATTATCTTTTTATGTTGTGATAATAGAAACATTCCTGGCTAAAGTTATGAATGAAATGTTTAGTGTTTAGCTTGTCTTTACAATAAAAAGGAAAATATGAATTTAAATTAAGAACACAAAACAAAACTAGAATGTTATGTTCCGCGGAACAAATGTGTCGCCTGCATGGAAAAAATTGAAATGTGGGCCTATGTTTAATCATATATAATAATTTTTTTTTTTAAGTTGAATTCAATACTACACAACAGAACACGTCATGTGTCATCTAAATTGCATTTAAAAGGGTAATAACTATAATAATGGTGAAACCCAAGTTATCATCTTCAAAAATCGGTTTGTGCACGCAGATGAGTTTTTCAAAGTATTAAGTGAATTGAACAAGTACTTTCCATTTTACAGGCAACACTAAGTTTCATGTTAAAGTTGCATTTGAAAGGGACATAACTAATAAAATATTCAAACTGGAGTTATAATTTTTGTAGTTGTCGATGGCACTGTTCATGTTGATGATACAATCCAAGTATTCAATGAATACATCAAGTACTTTCAAATTATACACACAACATTAAGTTTCATGTGAAATTTGCATATGAAAAGAAAATAGTCAAAAGGAGTTATGATTCTTGTTGTAACCGATATTGTTGTTGTTCATGAAGATGATATATTCGAAGAGTGAATAGGACAAGTACTTTAAAAGTTATAGGCAACATTAAGTTTCATGTTAAAGTTGTATATTAAAGGGACACAACTCATAAAATAGTCCAGCAGGAGTTATCATTCTTATTCTTCATAATAACGCTGTCCATGAAGATGATTTATTTCGAATATCAAGTTTATTTTCAAAGTTAAAGTCAACATTAAGTTTCATGTTAAAGTTGCATTTGAAAGGGGCATAACTCAAAATATAATCAAACAGGAGTTATGATTCTTTTTGTAACCAATGTTGTTGATCATGTTGATAATGTATTCCAAGTATGAAGTGAATAGGACAAGTACTTTCAAAGTTATAGTTAACATTAAGTTTCATGTAAAAGTTGCATTTAAAAGGGGCATAACTAAAAAAATATTGAAACTGGGGTTATCATTCTTGTCGTCACAGATGGCATTGTTCATGCTGATGATATATTCCAAGTATGAAGTGAATAGGACAAGTACTTTCAAAGTTATAGGCAACATTAAGTTTCAGATTAAAGTTGCATTTGAAAGGGGCATTACTCAAAAAATATTAAAACTGGAGTTATCATTCTTGTCGTCACAGATGGCATTGTTCATGCTGATGATATATTCCAAGTATGAAGTGAATAGGACAAGTACTTTCAAAGTTATAGGCAACATTAAGTTTCAGGTTAAAGTTGCATTTGAAAGGGGCATAATTCAAAATAAATTTAAACTGGAGTTATCATTCTTATTGTCACAGATGGCATTGTTCATGCTGATGATATATTCCAAGTATGAAGTGAATAGGACAAGTACTTTCAAAGTTATAGGCAACATTAAGTTTCGGGTTTAAGTTGCATTTGAAAAGGGCATAACTAAAAAAAATTTGAAACTGCAGTTATCATTCTTGTCATCACAGATGGCATTGTTCATGCTGATGATATGTTCCAAGTATGAAGTGAATAGGACAAGTACTTTCAAAGTTATAGGCAACATTAAGTTTCAGATTAAAGTTGGGGGACTACCGGACGACGGCACCGACAACGACGACGACGATGCCGCCGGACAATAGCATCCCTATGTGTCTACCTGCTATCGCAGGCGACACAAAAAGAGAGGAATTAGTCCAAGATATAAAGAAATTCAAAGGAACACTGAAAGGAAAAATAGAAGTTATTAATTAGTGCAAAGGGAGTCTTACATTCTATCATCTGCTGTAATGCAGTGACTCACTCTGTACAGGCTATTTTTACTACAGTTAATTATAACTGGCAGATAGATTTCATGTTAAGCCACACCCCAAAATACTCGGTGCCAAGGCAGCGAATGTTGCCCCTTTAATTTTTAACAACCACATATTTTTGTTTTTTTCTTTCTTTCATTTGATATATACAGAACGACAACTTCCAAGATAAACATACTGGTAATCAAATTCCTTAAACTTGAATGTCTGGTATCTTTAATGTAATAGGAGTATAACTTACATGTTATTTTTTGTCAAGGTAACAGTTTAAAAGTAAATGTTTTTATCCACGTTTCTATGTAATTCATCTCATTTATGCTTCAAGGTTATTGGTTTTGAGGTTTCACGAAATTCTCGTGCAGTGTCATTATATATGGTGTAAAACTTGTATAAAATTCATTTGAGTCGTCGCATTGCTATTGTACAGACATATTAAATATTTCTAATTTCCCGTCCCACCCGCCCTCTTTTAATGTGTTTGATTTCACCATTTGCGAAGAAGGTTAGAACACCCTTAACACCTTTGTCGCTTTTAGTTTATATGTAGCAGCTTAATTACTTAATTATCACAATTTGGTATTTTTCTTCAAAAGTCACTTAGAAGTTGTTATGAAAGATAAATTTCAAATGATTCTTTTTCACAATTAGAATGGTTCGTTATTTTTTATGTATATATCAAACGCTAATCAGAAGCTGCATCGGATCGAGTCCATTTTCTACAATTTTATGTGAACAAGCCACTTGGCTGAAAGTTAGATTGTGTGTTCTGTTATTTTGTGTTTGGGTATGTTTCCTTCGATTCTGATCAATCGCCTCTTGGCGGAAGAGTGCGATATATCCTATTGTATTTATTAAGACGAAAAACAATTACTTTACTAAACCAATAGTTCAACATAACATTGCATTGAACCGGATGTGTTTTGTTTTCATTAGAGGCTGATGTGGCCTTAATCTTGCTACTGGAGTAAAATTGTATGCGCACTTGGCGTTTAATTACAATAATTTGCTTCAATATTACCTTTCTACTTGGCGCTGTATTAGCGTAGATGTGTTCGATTCTCATGGTGTATGACATATTTTGAAATCGCCACTTAGTGTAAAATTTAAGTGCCACTTGCCAAGAATGGCATTTGTTCGAAAAAAGAAAAGCAACTTGAATAACATTTCAGCATATTTCCATTGGCTTAAATGCATCTTGATTTTAAGTTAAGTTAAAAATTAGAAATTATATGATTTAAATTTTATCTTATTAAGATCAGTAGTTACTGGAAGAATTTACACGCGGAATTGGATATACTTTCTATGATTAAAATGATAAGGACGAAGAGAACTTCTTAGCGGAGAATGTAGCATTTTATTTGATTTGGCCAAATATTTGTGTGAAATTGATTTTAATGGACTGATCTTACATAACCTGACAAACTTTGAACGCTATATGCGATTCGATTTAGAGAAAAGATTAGCCACTTGATTTAAAAATAATCGAAAAACACTTAACATTGAATTGATAAGCATGATGATTTTTTGGACTGCAAATTTAACTACTTGGCGCTGTTAATTTGACTTAGAAGTGTTTGATTGTATTATCTTAAATAAGGAGTTGATTAAAACCCGCCAATTGGATTAAAATTAAAGTGTAGCTTGGTGCTGTTTTGTGATTTGATTTGCTAAGAGAATAAACGATTGGAATTAGATTGAGGTGCCACTTGGCGCAGTGTAGCTGCTTGGCTGTGTTGGGAAAATGTAATGCCAATTGGCGATGTATTTGAATAGAATTGCGTTATGAAGATTAGCCGATTGGCAAGAAAGTGAGTGCCACTTGGCGCAGCATTGGTTATGTTCAACTTGGTTATCAGGTTAACAATTTGAGTGATAACTCGCCACGTATCATAAAAATTGAAGTGCCGATTGGCGCTGTAGTGCTGTTTGGCGCTGTGTTTGAATGGAATAGTTTTTTGAAGACCTGCGGATTGGCTTTAAATTGAGTGTCATTTGGCGCACCATCATTTGTGTTTAGTTTGATTATCAGATGATATTGCCCCTCCTGGGAACGAACCTTGGCGTAAAATTGAAGTGCCGATTGGCGCTGTGTTGGAATGGAATTGGTTTTGTGAAAGACTAGCCGATTGGCTTGAAAGTGAGTGCCAATTGGCGCTGCATTGGTAGTATTTAGTTTGATTATCAGATGATATTGCCCCTCCTGGGAGTGAACTTCGCCATGTGGCGTAAAATTGAAGTGCCGATTGGTGCTGTAGTGCGGATTGGCACTGTGTTGGACTGGAATTGTTTTGTGAAAGACTAGCCGATTGGCTTGAAAGTGAGTGCCATTTGGCGCTGTACTGGTAGTGTTAAGTTTATCAGATGATATTGCCCCTCCTGGGAACGAACCTCGCCACGTGGCATAAAATTGAATGCCGATTGGTGCTGTGTTTGAATGGAATTTTTTTTGTGGAAGACTAGCCGATTGGCTTGAAAGTGAGTGCCACTTGGCGCTGGATTGTCTGATTTTTATTGTTCTTAATGTAAGTGAGTTATATTCGATTGTAAAAAATTGAATAAGATGATGGGAATCAACACAAAGACACTTAGTTAAATGAGGGCGTTCCCTGTTTCATTATTTAAACTTTGGGCGCAGATTACTAGCAAACAATACTGGCTGTTTTTCTTTTGCATATGTATAAATTGATGTTATTTTTCTATTCAAGTAGGTTCTGGGTGATAGTAGACATTTATTGCAGCATGCTCGAGGATTCCTGTTGTGCAGCACCACACGAACCAAGACGAGGATGCAGGAAAGATGGGCTAATGGACTTTAATGAAATGTTGTCGTTGAAATATAGTATTTAGCAATGCAATACGACCATTCCTATTGTACTTTGTGTTCTTATTCTTTTTCCTACCTATGAATTACTTGAATATGGGATAAATAATTTATTTTCGTTTGAGTGCAGTGAATAAGAAAATAAGTTTCATATTAGTTATAGCCAACACTGTTTTTCTGACAGGAGGGCTGACAGACAATCGGACGGATGGACTGATGGATGGATAGTGTGATAACTATATGCCTCCCTTTGGGGGCGAAAAAAATATAAAAATTTATTTTATTTTTGTGTCATCAGGGTTGAAGGTTATAAAACTGAGATTGGAAACCAGTCTCAAATCTCAAGCATCTGATTGATTGATTGTGCACAGAATCTTCCAGACAAAGAACTAAGGTCTACGTATAGGATATAGTCTATTAAAATGTTTATATAGATAATAGAAGCCAGCATGATTGCAGAGAGTGCATGCTTCTATTTTCTATAGAAACATCAATAACCCTTTCCTCCATATATACACATGTTTACGCATGTGCAACTAGTGAAGATCCAGATCAGCTGGCACATCCGTGCCATATGATCAGGATCTGCACTGGTCGCATTTTGGTCAGAAATAACCTAATGAATCCAAAAGCAAACAGTTTAGATCCTTATCAGATGGCATGGATGTGCTGGATGATCTGTATCTAAACTGTTTGCCCTAGCAAAAAATGTGTATCAATGGAGGAAATGGTAAATAGACTGTTTTCAACTTAGAAGTGACCCTTAGTGTGTAAGCCATGTGCATGCTCTGTTGAAAATAGTTCGATCTATTTTGTTCATTGGAAAATCAAACGGAGTTCTATTGAAATAAATTGCTCAGGAATTTGAATTTTCATAGCTTCTGATTAAAATGTGGGGCTACCTCAAATTACAATTTATAAAGGATTTCAAAACACTATATTTTCAATTGAAATGGAAGTAATTGGAATTTTTGGGAAATTTTAGTGCTGTTT
This sequence comes from Corbicula japonica, assembly GCA_038501625.1. NCBI lineage: Eukaryota > Metazoa > Mollusca > Bivalvia > Venerida > Cyrenidae > Corbicula > Corbicula japonica. The sequence continues at coordinate 1,213,730 of JAZAYU010000069.1, read as the reverse complement.
ATCATGGGCTAGTTGTTTAATGAATAAATGTTTTGTGTTCTTATTGACTACATTAATTTTTTTATTAAATTCAGTGGCGTAGGCGTACTAAACGAAAATGGAAGTTGAAAAAATAAGAAAGTTAAAAAACTTGAAAAACGTTGTCAAAATCAGTGCCTAACCCGGGTTAGGCATCGCCGAGACTTTTCGCTTATTCAGCAATGTAAAAATAGAAAATAGAATTTTGTTACGAAATAATAATTATAAAATGTTATAAGGGGATTTAGGAGGTTTAAATTTTGTATTTTGCTCACTATGCCAGTGTCTACTGCTACAGCGGAACGGTCATTTAGTACAATGAAGAGGGTAAAAAGTTATCTTCGGTCTACCATGACCACTGAAAGGCTTTCTGGGCTAGGCCTTATGAACATTTATAGAGACACTGAAATTAACTCTGACTACACAGTGGATAGATTTGCAGCAAGTTAACAACGCCACCTGGCATTTATCTTCAGAGAATAATAAGAATTTTCTGTAATCACTGAAAGCCAAAATACAAACGTGTGTACTGCCTCGAATTAGACATCCTTTTTACTGAAATTACAGATTATTTGTTCATATAGGAGGGACTGAAGTGGAATTAAATGTACTCCCAAATGACACCAGAATGCGTTATATTGCATCTAAAAATCCAAATTTTCTCGGGAGAAGACCCCCGAACCCCCTGTCTTATGAAAGGGAGGGGGACACCCCCTCCCCTAACCCACCCCCAAGGCGTATATTTAATTTGTACCTCGCTACGCCACTGAAATTTAAGAACTACTGACTTACCCGAAGTCAACAAAGCTTTTGCACGTCGTCTTAATGTAGTAAACATTTGTGTCATGTTTCTTTGTAATCCCCTAAGGGGTTCAAAGCAGAAGGGAAATAAAGTCACATCACCTTTGACCCTTAAGTCTGACCTTGACCTTAAAGCGAGCCATCCTGAACATGGCTTAAGCATCTCGTCTCAATGTGGTTAACATTTGTGTCGGGTTTCTTCAAAATCCTTCAAGGGTTCAAGAGTTATGAGCGGAAGGGAAACGAAGTCATATGACCTTTGACCCCTATGTTTGACCTTGAAGCAAGCAACCCTGAACATCGCTTCTGCATGTCATCTCAATGTGGTTAAAATTTGTGTCAGGTTTCTTTGAAATCCTTCAAGGGGTTCAAGAGTTACAGGCGGAAGGAAAATTGCTAATGGACAGATGGATGGACAGACAGACACCAAATCGATAACATTATACGTCCCTATGGGTGTATAAATAGGGGAAATATTAACTCAGTTGTGATTGTAGATTTGGGTACTAGGTAATAAATACAAAAGAAAATGCAAATAAACTCAAATAACATGAATAAAGCATTTTGATTTTCATTTTAAAATTTGTTTTAAATTTTAGGTACAAAACTGGTAACTTTTGTTTTATTTTTGTGAAGTATAGAATCAGCACATCTTGGACAAAGCAGTACATGTATATTCCCAAATAAAATTAATATGCAGCTATCTTTATTTTAAACATTATTGAAAATTGCACTTAATTATTATGAAAAAAAAACAACTTCAGTATCATTTCAAAGACAATGTGTATAGGCCATTTTTACATCACTAATGTCAAAATGTCCCAAATTTTGTTGTGTTTTATTAGAAATTTGTATCGATTTAACTTTTGAATCCAAAATAAAAAAAAGTTTTATTTAAAAACAAGGAGAAATAATCAATTTTTCATACAGTAAATTTCTTTCTGGGTTCAATTATGGATAAATACAACAAAAATTAATTTGTGTTAGACCCTTTACTCAATATATACAGGTAGTTCTTGAATGTGCAACCAGTGTAGATCCAGATAAGCTGGAAAATCAGATGCTATCTGGCTCCAAGGTTATAAAGCTGAGTTTGGAAACCAGTCTCAAATCTCAAGCATCTGATTGGCTGTAATGGCGACTGGTCGCCATTTCAGCCAATAAGATGCTTGAGATTTGAGACTGGTTTCCATGCTCAGCTTTATAACCTTGGGTACTGATCTTTATCAACACTGGATGCTTCTAGGTTGGAAATAACCAAATGAATCTGAAAGCAAACAGTGTAGATCCTGATCAGATGGCACAAATGTGCTTGCTGATCTGGATCTACATTGCTTACCTATGGGATAACAGCCATATTCCATGAAGAAAGGGGTTAGTATTTTAAATTTTGCTGATTGCATGATTAACATGTCATCAATGAGTTCATTATGTACAGGATGTTCTAATTGTCAAGTTTTAAGCATTCAAACATCTAACTTATTAGAACAAGATATATCAGGTCAATGCATGATAAATTATTTTGTCAATTTTTCAGAAACAAAACAGAGCAAAACTGACACAAAATCTTTATCTAGCCTTTTGCAGAAATTTTTACATTTAAACCTTTAGTGTAACCATGACATTTTAGTTAGGGCCATGCTTCTTAGATGTAACACTCTGCTTTGTTTAGGTGATCACTAAATTAATGCAAAGTTTGATTGAAATCCTTTGAGGGGTTGGTAAAGTATGCTTAGGATACCAAAATTCTGATGGACATACCAAGCCGATGGACAAAGCGATCTCTATAATATGTGCCTGACCCTCCCAGATCAGGGACATTAAACAGCAAATACACAACTTAATTTAACCCTTTACTCCACAGATATGCTTTAAGGCATGAGTGAACAGTGTAGATCCAGATCTGCAGGCACATCCATGCCATCTGATCAGGATTTTCACCGTTCCCATTTTTATTAATTAGGTTGTTTCTGATCTATTAGTACAGTGTAGATCTAGATCAGATGACATGGAGGTGCTGGCTGATATGGACCTACACTGTTTGCTTATGTGATAAAACCTGTATGTATTAGTTAGAGTCCAAATAGAGAAATCTACATGAAATAAACACGGCAAAGGAGGGAGCGGTAGCGACCGACTGGGCGTGTCTATTTCATGTAGATTTCTCTATTTGGACTCTGACTTAGTGTTTATGCTAGTTTTCCCCAAAGTTTGTTCTATAACAATAATTTCTATAGACTGTTTCTACACGAAATAGAAAGGAGATTTATTTAAAAATAAAGCATTGTGATTGGTTGAAAAACTAGGGTAAACACTAAGTATGGAGTAAAGGGTTAATAGAGCTTTATGAACTATTGCGAAAGTCCATGGTTCCTGGTCCCCCTCCATACTTGCAAATACATACACAACTGAAAATTACACACATGAATTTGGTTTCCTAATCAATAAGATGAGTGGGGTAAAATTTAAAATTAGTTCATGCAGAGTGAAACTCAATAAAAATATCATTAACATGGAAAGCAGTAAAGACAGTAATATAATGTTTTTGTTTCACACTTCACTTACTATAATTGTCTTATGGGTCCATTTAACAGAATGGCCTAGATGCTAGCAATGAGCAGCCACAGCTATGATTAGAGTGCAATGAAGGAATATAGGCATTCACTATATAGGAGAGGGTGTGGTCAAGTGTAAAGGAGATGGGCTTGGGCTATAGGGAAAGGGTGTGGTAAGGTGTAAAGGTGGCTTGGGATATAGGGAACAAGTAAATAGCATGAAAAGTCTGAAATATTGTAAATGTACAAGGTTAACTGTATGTATGATACTAATGAATGCAGGTTCTATACATGTGGTTTCAATTTAAATAAGTAGATGTAACCTCAGGTAGATGATGAAGATGAAAATACCATTAATACATGAACCATTAAATAGAAGGACTGTCATATTTACAAACATATCAGTAAACTTGTACATTCACAATATTCACGACATGGGTTGTTAGTGCGTGCAAAAGCTGCTGTTGCTCACTGCTGAATCTTTAGCCTTCTCATAGTGTTATTTAGAAATGTTAAGTTAAAGTTACAAAACCTAGGAATGGATACCAGTTTCAAAACTTGAGCATCTGATTGGTTCATATTGAGACTAGAGTCAATTTCAACCAATCTAGACTAAGATGCTTGCAATAAGAGTTTGATCTCCTGCTTTCATCTCTATTTTGTTCTTTTGGGAACCTTTCAGAAAACACTTTGCTTTATTATACTAAATGTGACGGACTATGGCTAAAAACAGTGTCTTTAATAATTTAATCACTCAATTTTAGTTGTGTAGTCTTTCAGATGGCGTGTTTTGCAAGCATGAAGTATTATCCGCTTCTAGCGGGGGTATCACTGGATGCCAACCAGTTCATTGTAGCCAGGTGCTGGACCTGCTACTATTAACACCTTACTCCATGGAATATGGCTGTTATCCCATGAGTGAACAGTGTAGATGCAGATTAGCTGGCACATCGGTGTCATCAAATCAGGATCTACACTCTTTGCTTAAGATTAAATAGGTTTTGGGCAGACTTGCAGTCTCTGACAAAATGACCCTTAGGCCACATTAAAAAAGAATTGTTTTACATCCATTTAACATCAAATATTTAATTATTTGTATGTTGAGAATGAAACTTCTTAACTTCTCAAAAATAATGTTTATTTTAACAATCAAAACAGGAATTGCTAAAATTAAAATTAACAAGTATTTGACATGTTTGATGAAAATTATGAAAGTGGGGACTAAGCATCTAAAAATTTTAAGAATGCAATCAATACATGTATCATTTTGTCAGAGACTGGCTCATTTTCAAACAAATTACCTCTATTCTTCTACATCACTCCTGGAACTTCCATCTGCTGCCACTGAAGATGCTGATGCTGCAATCTCTACTGAACTGAGTACTGTTATAAACACTCACAAGAAAATCTGCATATTATGCTCAATTTATATTTTTACAATTGTTAAAAATGCTTTCCATTTTGGCTGTAAGATACCCTACCTCGTCAATCTGATTCTAGGAAAATGGCAAAATGATATACACAGTGTCAGATGTTTTTTGTGAAGAATAGTTTAGAAGCAAATGAAATTTTTTTTTATAAGCATAAGACAAATTCCGAAAGCCACTAACATGACAAATAATCAAAATATTTCAGGCTCGGTTAAATGGAGCCTGTTCATCGACTAGTTATTGAAATGCACATTACTGTTCATGTCGCCCTAAGCCGAGGTTTAGCGCAACTCGCTATTTACATTAAACATAAGTATCATGCTCACCGTGCTTCACAGGAAGCCACTTGTTATGTACTTGTTGTAGCTAGGAGCTGGACTGGCTACTAAGCCTTTACTCCCTGAAATATGGGTGAACAGTGTAGATCAAGAGGAACCAGCACATCCGTGCCATCTGATCAGGATCTACAATATTTGCTTTAGGTTCATTAGGTTATTTCTGACTAAGAAGAAACCAGTGTAGATCCAGATAAGATTGCATGGATGTGTCAGCTGATCCTGGGCTGAAGGTTATAAAACAGATTGGAAACCAGTCTCAAATATCAAGCATCTGATTGGCTGAAATGGCGACTGGTCACCATTTCAGCCAATCAGATGCTTGAGATTTGAGACTGGTTTCCATGCTCAGTTTTATAACCTTGGTCATTGGTCTACAATTGTTGTGCATGCGATAAAACCTGTTTATGAACTAAAGGGTTAAATTTCAGAATAAATACCTCTATTCTTCTACAACACTGCAACTTCCTTGTACAGCCACAGATGATGTTGATGCTGCATGCTCTACTGACCTAAATAACCTGTTAATAAACCCTCACAAGAAATCTGCATTTTTATACTATAAATTTCTTCTCATTAAATTATTCATTTAATTACCGGTATTGAAAATGCCTTTCCGACTTCAGAAAACAGGGGTTTTTTTAAGGAAGAGGGGAAGACGCTGGACGCTGGTCAAAAGGGGAAAATAGCGTGAAAAATACAAAATTGGGGAAAATCTAGTTAAATATACACTCTTGCTTGTTAGCTAGAGTGAATGTTTATACTAAAGTTTATGCTTCTGTTATTCTTTTTTTAATTTTGCTTTCATTACCAAACAGTCTATTTAGCTTACAGAGGCATGTCTCTTTGTTATCTGTTTTTAAACAGTACAAGAATAAGTTGATTTATACTTGCTCACTTTCTGAGCCTGGTTAAAATTTATCCATAATGTGTGTGCTTACTCGGTTCCGTTAGTACCTAATTTCTATCAAATATTCGTGAAAATTGTGCAGATTTTAGCTGAAATAGATTAAACATAACTATAAATTAAGCTTCTGTTTACGTTTTGATTAAAAATATCACTTTACAAGGGGGAAATTGATTTTTGTTGGGGAAAAAATTTTCTGTGGGGAATTTTTTTTCTAGGGGAAGACGCTGACTACCAGCGTCAGTTTGTTAAGGAAAAAAAACCCTGGAAAATATTATTAATTATATTTTGGGAAAATATGTGAAATATACACCGGTGTCAGGTGTATTTTTTAAGCATAGTTTAGAAACAAATAGACTGATGAAAAGGAAATTAAAACTTCAAAAGCCAAAAAAAGATGACCAACAATCAAATTATTGCAGGCTCAGTTTAAGCCTGTTGAGCAGTAAAGGAAGTGCATACTGTTCATGCCACCTAGCCCCGGGTTGAGCGCAACTCAGTATTTACATAATTACAATTACCGTGCTCAACGGCCTTCAAAGGGCTATATAACTGATAACAGTACTGACATTAATATTGCTGGACACGCAACAAGATGTTTTCTAGTTTAACCATACTTACTGTTACCACTTTACCACTGCATTCGCAGGCCAAGCCTGTTCCAAAAAGCTGGACTCCTGACTGATCATTTTTGAAAACATACATATTAAAAACTCAAAATATTAATATCAAAATAAATATTTTGTTAAACTTTTCAAAATTCTTCTTTCTTAATCTTTGAATGGAGATGGTTCCACAAAGCTGGACTTACCTCATTAAGCAGTTTAAGACGACATAATTTATAATAATTACATGTATTATATTAAATATATCTACTCAAAATATTAATAACAAAATAAATAATATTTTAACTTAAACTTTTCAAAAATATTCTTTCTTAATCTTTGAATTTCTGTTAAAGAAAATACTTAATCCCTACATTAGTAAATTTGAGGCATAAATTAATATACATGTACATACAGGAACCTAAAACAGTAATGCTAAGGAAATATTAATCACCAAGTAAAAAGCTAACATTACAGAAGTTCCATACAGGTTGTAAGCCTTGAACATGTTGAAAGTCAAATTGTAGCTTTAACCCTTTACACCATATAAGGTCAAACCTGTATTAAGCAGTGACTGAACTCTCCACCCACTGCCACTAATGTTGATGCTGCAATTTCTACTGACCTGTTGATAAACACTAAAACGAAAATCTGCATTTTATGCTCATCATAATTACAAATGTTGAAAATGCCTTAAAGAAGTTTCTATTTTGGCTGTAAGATATAACACACATTCAATTTTTATTTTCAACTGCAATTCACATAGCTTATTAATATTTTTTTGAGAAATATGTGAAATATCAGGAGTTGTTTTTTTTATAAACATAGATTAAAAAAAGATTAAAAGAGAACTCCGAAAGCCACCAGACATGACAAAATATCAGGCTGGGTTTGATGGGAGCCTGTTCATGAGCAGTAATGAAAGTTACTGTTCATGCCACCTAGCCCCAGGTTGAGCGCAGCTTACACAAATAAGTATCATGCCCACCGACCTTCAAAAGGATCTACACTGTTCACCGAGGCCATTGTAATATATTTCGTACCAGCTGCCTCAGTAGCTCAATTCGTAGAGCATCGGCACGGCAAGCCGGAGGTTCGAGGTTCGAATCCCAGTCAAGGCTACTATTTCCCAGACCCAAATCTGCCACATTGGTGCTGTAAGCAGGGCAATTACCCTTGGAGCCCCATTGGCTTATAAATGGAGTAAAGGGTTATAGAGTACTTACAGTTATCTGTCAATGTCCTGTACAACCTCATTGAAGTGACCTTTATATTACCACTGCATCAGCATGCCAAGACTGTTCTAAAAAGCTGGACTCCTGACTGAGCCAAAGCACAACAAAATTAACTGGAACTATAAACAGCGGCAACAAAGGTTGCTGCAAAGGACATGTTAAGAAAATATATGTACATAAAACACATATATTAAGTACTCAATATATTAATATCAAAATAATTTTGTTTTGCTTAAACTTTACAGAAATCTTCTTTCTTCATCTTTAGATTTCTGTTATAGAAAATACTAGTCAATAATACATATAATTGTAAATACGAGGAATAAAAATGTGTGGCTGCTTATTGCTGGCAATGTTTAAAATACATTATTATATTAATATTATGTTAATTAATGAACGGGCCATAACTCAGCTAATTTGAACATACTGCTATCCCAAGGACATCTGTTGGGGGATTTCATCACACTAATTTCAGCTAAGTTTTATCAATTTAGTCCCCATGAAATGTAGAGGATTTGCACACTCTCAGGTTCCAAGTTATAAATTTGAGAACGGAAACCACTCACAAATCTCAACATCTGATTGGCTGAAATGGTGACAGGTTGCAATTACAGCCCATCAGATGCTAGAGATTCGAGACTAGTCATGCCAACAGTCCAGACAGCCAGGGGGGCTGTCATGCCAACAGTCCAGATAGCCAGGGGCTGTCATGCCAACAGTCCAGACAGCAAGAGAGCTGTCAAGCCTACAGTCCAGACAGCCAGGGAGCTGTCACGCCAACAGTCCAGACAGCAAGGGAGCTGTCATGCCTACAGTCCAGACAGCCAGGGGGCTGCCATGCCAACAGTCCAGACAGCCAGGGGGCTGTCATGCCAACAGTCCAGACAGCCAGAAAGCTATCAAGCCTACAGTCCAGACAGCCAGGGGACTGTCATGCCAACAGTCCAGACAGCCAGTGTAGGATGGGCAAACAGTGTAGATCCAGATCATCAATCATTCCATCATTTACTCTTTTCTCCATAGTAAACCTTTTTTTGTGTGGGCAAATAGTGTAAATCCAGATCATGCATGGACAGTGTAGATCCAGATCATCAATCATTCTATCATTATCCCATTCCTCCAGTCACAACTTTATTGCATGGGCAAACAGTGTAGATCCAGATCATGCATGGGCAAACAGTGTAGATCCAGATCATGCATGGGCAAACAGTGTAGATCCAGATCATCAATCCTATCATTAACCCTTTCCTCCATAGTCAACTTTGTGTGGGCAAACAGTGTAGATCAAGATCATGCAAGAGCAAGCAGTGTAGATCAAGATCATGCATAGGCAAACAGTGTAGATCCAGATCATCAATCATTCCATCATCAACCCTTTCCTCCATAGTCACAACTTTATTTTGTGGGCAAACAGTGTAGATCATGATCATGCATGGGCAAACAGTGTAGATCCAGATCATGCATGGACAAACAGTGTAGATCCAGCAGATCACCAATCATTCTATTTATTAACCCTTTCATCCACAGTCACAACTTTATTGCTTCGGCAAACAGTGTAGATCCAGATCATGCAAGGGCAAACAGTGTAGATCCAAATCATGCAAGGGCAAACAGTGTAGATCCAGATCTTTCATGGGCAAACAGTGTAGATCCAGATTATCAATCATTTCACCATTAACCCTTTCCTCCATAGTCACAACTTTATTGTGTGGGCAAACAGTGTACATCAAGGTCAGGCATAGGCAAACAGTGTAGATCAAGATCAGGCATGGGCAGTGTAGATCCATATAATGCATGGGCAGTGTAGATCCAGATCAATCATTCTATTATTTACCTTTTCATTCATAGTCACAACTTTATTGCGTGGGCAAACTGTGTAGATCCAGATCATGCAAGGGCAAACAGTGTAGATCCAGATAGCCAGGGGCTGTCATGCCAACAGTCTAGACAGCCAGGGAGCTGCCATGCCAACAGTCCAGACAGCTCAGGGGCTGTCATGCCAACAGTCCAGACAGCCAGGGAGCTGTCATGCCTACAGTCCAGGCAACCAGGGAGCTGCCACGCCAACAGTCCAGACAGCCAGGGCCTGTTTTGCCAACAGTCCAGACAACCAGGGAACTCTTTCCTCCATAGTCAACTTTATTGCGTGGGCAAACAGTGTAGATCCAGATCATGCATGGGCAAACAGTGTAGATCAAGATCATCTATCATTCCATCATCAACTTTTTTTGTGTGGACAAACAGTGTAGATCCAGATCATGCATGAGTAAACAATGTAGATCCAGATCATTAATCATTCTATCATTAAGCCTTTCCTCCAGTCAACTTTATTGTGTGGGCAAACAGTGTAGATCAAGATCATCAGTCATTCCATCATCAACCCTTTCCTCCATAGTCACAACTTTATTGCTTCAGCAAACAGTAAATCCAGATCATGCAAGGGCAGTGTAGATCCAAATCATGCAAGGGCAAACAGTGTAGATCCAGATCTTTCATGGCAAACAGTGTAGATACAGATCATCAATCATTTCACAATTAACCCTTTCCTCCATAGTCACAACTTTATTGTGTGGGCAAACAGTGTAGATCAAGATCAGGCATAGGCAAACGGGGTAGATCCAGATAATGCACGGGCAGTGTAGATCCAGATCAATCATTCTATCATTTACCTTTTTATTCATAGTCACAACTTTATTGCGTGGGCAAACTGTGTAGATCCAGATCATGCAAAGGCAAACAGTGTGGATCCAGACAGCCAGGGGCTGTCATGCCAACAGTCTAGACAGCCAGGGAGCTGCCATGCCAACAGTCAGGGGGCTGTCATGCCAACAGTCCAGACAGCCAGGGGACTGTCATGCCTACAGTCCAGGCAACCAGGAAGCTGCCACGCCAACAGTCCAGACAACCAGGGAACCCTTTCCTCCATAGTCACAACTTTATTGCGTAGGCAAACAGTGTAGAATAAGATCATGCATGGGCAAACAATGCAGATCAGGATCATCAATCATTCCATCATTAACTTTTACCTCCATAGTCACAACTTTATTACGTGGGCAAAAGTGTAGATCCAGATCATGTATAGGCAAACAGTGTAGATCAAGATCATCAATCATTCCATCATCAACCCTTTCCTCCATAGTCAAAACTTATTTGCGTGGGCAAACAGTGTAGATCCAGATCATGCATGGACAACCAGTGTAGATCCAGATCATGCATGGACAAACAGTGTAGATCCAGATAATGCATGGGCAGTGTAGATCCAGATCAGCAATCATTCTTTCATTGACCTTTTCATCCAAAGTCACAACTTTATTGCATGGGCAAACTGTATAGATCCAGATCATGCAAGGGCAAACAGTGTAGATCCAAATCATGCAAGGGCAAACAGTGTAGATCTAGATCTTTCATGGGTAAACAGTGTAGATCCAGATCATCAATCATTTCACCATTAACCCTTTCCTTTAAAGTCACAACTTTATTGTGTGGGCAAACAGTGTAGATCAAGATCAGGCATGGGCAAACAGTGTAAATCCAGATAATGCATGGGCAGTGTAGATCCAGATCAATCATTTACCTTTTCATTCATAGTCACAACTTTATTGCTTGGGCAAACTGTGTAGATCCAGATCATGCACGGGCAAACAGTGTAGATCCAGATAGCCAGGGGCTGTCATGCCAATAGTCTAGACAGCCAGGGACCTGTCATGCCTACAGTCCAGGCAACCAGGAAGCTGCCACGCCAACAGTCGAGACAGCCAGGGCCTGTCATGCCAACAGTCCAGACAACCAGGGACCCCTTTCCTCCATAGTCACAACTTTATTGTGTGGGCAAACAGTGTAGATCCAGATCATGCATGGGCAAACAGTGTAGATCAAGATCAGGCATGGGCAAACAGTGTAGATCAAGATCATCAATCATTCCATCATCAACCCTTTCCTCCATAGTCAACTTTTTTGCCTGGGCAAAGTGTAGATCCAGATCACCAATCATTCTATTTATTAACCCTTTCATGCAAGGGCAAACAGTGTAGATCCAAATCATGCAAGGACTAACAGTGTTGATCTACATCTTTCATGGGCAAACAGTGTAGATCCAGATCATCAATCATTCTATTTATTAACCCTTTCATCCACAGTCACAACTTTATTGCTTCCGCAAACAGTGTAGATCCAGATCATGCAAGGGCAAACAGTGTAGATCCAAATCATGCAAGGGCAAACAGTGTAGATCTAGATCTTTCATGGGCAAACAGTGTAGATCCAGATCATCAATCATTCTATTTATTAACCCTTTCATCCACAGTCACAACTTTATTGCTTCCGCAAACAGTGTAGATCCAGATCATTCAAGGGCAAACAGTGTAGATCCAAATCATGCAAGGGCAAACAGTGTAGATCTAGATCTTTCATGGGCAAACAGTGTAGATCCAGATCATCAATCATTCTATTTATTAACCCTTTCATCCACAGTCACAACTTTATTGCTTCCGCAAACATAGTAGATCCAGATCATGCAAGGGCAAACAGTGTAGATCCAAATCATGCAAGGGCAAACAGTGTAGATCTAGATCTTTCATGGGCAAACAGTGTAGATACAGAAAATCAATCATTTCACAATTAACCCTTTCCTCCATAGTCACAACTTTATTGTTTGGGCAAACAGTGTAGATCAAGATCAGGCATAGGCAAACAGTGTAGATCCAGATCAATCATTCTATCATTTACCTTTTCTTACATAGTCAACTCTATTGCTTGGGCAAACTGTGTAGATCCAGATCATGCAAGGGCAAACAGTGTAGATCCAGATAGCCAGGGGCTGTCATGCAAACAGTCTAGACAGCAAGGGAGCTGCCATGCCAACAGTCCAGACAGCCAGGGGGTTGTCATGCCAACAGTCCAGACAGCCAGGGAGCTGTCATGCCTACAGTCCAGGCAACCAGGAAGCTTCCACGCCAACAGTCCAGACAGCCAGGGCCTGTCATGCCAACAGACCAGACAACCAGGGAACCCTTTCTTTCATAGTCACAACTTTATTGGGTTGGCAAACAGTGTAGATCAATGTCATGCATGGGCAAACAGTGTAGATCCATATTATGCATGGGCAAACAGTGTAGATCAAGATCATCAATCATTCCATCATTAACTCTTTCCTCCGTAGTCACAACTTTATTGCGAGGGCAAACAGTGTAGATCCAGATCATGCATGGGCAAACAGTGTAGATAACGATCATGCATGGGCAAACAGTGTAGATAACGATCATGCAAGGGCAAACAGTCTAGATAATGATCATGCATGGGCAAACAGTGTAGATCAAGATCATCAATCATTCCATCATCAACTCTTTCCTCCAGTCACAACTTTTTTGCATGGGCAAACAGTGTAGATCCAGATCATGCCAGGGCAAAGATTGTATATCCAAATCATGCAAGAGCAAACAGTATAGATCCAGATCTTTCATGGGCAAACAGTGTAGATCCAGATCATCAATCATTTCACCATTAACCCTTTCCTCCCTAGTCACAACTTTATTGTGTGGGCAAACAGTGGAGATCAAGGTCAGGCATGGGCAAACATTGTAGATCCAGATAATGCATGGGCAGTGTAGATTCAGATCAATCATTCTATCATTTACCTTTTCATTCATGGTCACAACTTTATTGCGTGGGCAAACTGTGTAGATCCAGATCATGCAAGCAGTGTAGATCCAGATAGCCAGGGGCTGTCATGCCAACGGTCCAGACAGCTCGGGGGCTGTCATGCCAACAGTCCAGACAGCTCGGGGGCTGTCATGCCAACAGTCCAGAGCGCCAGGGAGCTGTCATGCCTACAGTCCAGGAAACCAGGGAGCTGCCACGCCAACAGTCCAGACAGCCAGGGCCTGTCGTGCCAACAGTCCAGACAACAAGGGAACCCTTTCCTCCATAGTCACAACTTTATTGTGTGGGCAAACAGTGTAGATCAAGATCATGCATGGGAAAACAGTGTAGATCAAGATCATCAATCATTCCATCATTAACTCTTTCCTCTATAGTCAACTTTATTGTGTGGGCAAACAGTGTAGATCCAGATCATGCATGGGCAAACAGTGTAGATCCAGATCATGCATGGGCAAACAGTGTAGATCAAGATCATCAATCATTCCATCATCAAACCTTTCCTCCATAGTCACAACTTTATTATGTGGGCAAAAGTGTAGATCCAGATCATGCCTGGACAAACAGTGTAGATCAAGATAATCAATCATTCTATTTATTAACCCTTTCATCCACAGTCACTACTTTATTGCTTCGGCAAACAGTGTAGATGCAGATCATGCAAGGGCAAACAGTGTAGATCAAGATCATCAATCATTCCATCATCAAACCTTTCCTCCATAGTCACAACTTATTTGCGTGGGCAAACAGTGTAGATCCAGATCATGCCTGGACAAACAGTATAGATCCAGATCATCAATCATTCTATTTATTAACCCTTTCATCCACAGTCACTACTTTATTGCTTCGGCAAACAGTGTAAATGCAGATCATGCAAGGGCAAACAGTGTAGATCCAAATCATGCAAGGGCAAACAGTGCAGATCTAGATCTTTCATTGGCAGTGTAGATCCAGATCATCAATCATTTCACGATTAACCCTTTCCTCTATAGTCACAACTTTATTGTGTGGGCAAGCAGTGTAAATCAAGATCAGGCATGGGCAAACAGTGTAAATCCAGATAATGCATGGGCATTGTAGATCCAGATCAATCATTTACCTTTTCATTCATACTCACAACTTAATTGCTTTGGCAAACTGTGTAGATCCAGATCATGCAAGGGCAAACAGTGTAGATCCAGATAGCCAGGGGCTGTCATACCAACAGTCAAGACAGCCAGGGACCTGTCATGCCTACAGTCCAGGCAACCAGGAAGCTGCCACGCCAACAGTCCAGACAGCCAGGGCCTGTCATGCCAACAGTCCAGACAACCAGGGAACCCTTTCCTCCATAGTCAACTTTATTGCGTTGGCAAACAGTGTAGATCAAGATCATGTATGGGATAACAGTGTAGATCAAGATCATCAATCATTCTATCATTAACTCTCCTCTATACTCAACTTTATTGTGTGGGCAAACAGTGTAGATCCAGATCATGCATGGGCAAACAGTGTAGATCCAGATCATGCATGGGCAAACAGTGTAGATCAAGATCATGTGTGGGCAAACAGTGTAGATCCAGATCATGCATGGGCAAACAGTGTAGATCCAGATCATGCATGGGCAAACAGTGTAGATCCAGATCATGCATGGGCAAACAGTGTTGATCCAGATCATGCATGGGCAAACAGTGTAGATCAAGATCATGCGTGGGCAAACAGTGTAGATCAAGATCATCAATCATTCCATCATTAACCCTTTCCTCCATAGTCAACTTTTTTGCGCGGGCAAAGTGTAGATCCAGATCATGCATGGACAAACAGTGTAGATCCAGATCATCAATCATTCTATTTATTAACCCTTTCATCCACAGTCACAACTTTATTGCTTCGGCAAACAGTATAGATCCAGATCATGCAAGGGCAAACAGTGTAGAACCAAATCATGCAAGGGCAAACAGTGTAGATCTAGATCTTTCATGGGTAAACAGTGTAGATCCAGATCATCAATCATTTCACCATTAACCCTTTCCTCCATAGTCACAACTTTATTGCGTGGGCAAACAGTGTAGATCAAGATCATGCATGGGCAAACAGTGTAGATCCAGATCATCAATCATTTCACCATTAACCCTTTCCTCCATAGTCACAACTTTATTGTGTGGGTAAACAGTGTAGATCAAGATCAGACATGGGCAAACAGTGTAGATCCAGATAATGCATGGGCAGTGTAGATCCAGATCAATCATTCAATTATTTACCTTTTCATTCATGGTAACAACTCTATTGCTTGGGCAAACTGTGTAGATCCAGATCATGCAAGGGCAAACAGTGTAGATCCAGATAGCAAGGGTCTGTCATGCCAACAGTCTAGACAGCCAGGGAGCTGCCATGCCAACAGTCCAGACTGCCAGGGGGCTGTCATTCCAACAGTCCAGACAGCCAGGGGGCTGTCATGCCAACAGTCCAGACAGCCAGGGAGCTGTCATGCCTACAGTCCTGGCAACCAGGGAGCTGCACCGCCAACAGTCCAGACAGCCAGGGCCTGTCATGCCAACAGTCCAGACAATCAGGGAACCCTTTCCTCCATAGTCACAACTTTATTGTGTAGGCAAACAGTGTAGATCAAGATCATGCATGGGATAACAGTGTAGATCCAGATCATGCATGGGCAAACAATGCAGATCAAGATCATCAATCATTCCATCATTAACTTTTTCCTCCATAGTCACAACTTTATTGAGTTGGCAAAAGTGTAGATCCAGATCATGTATAGGCAAACAGTGTAGATCAAAATCATCAATCATTCCATCATCAACCCTTTCCTCCATAGTCACAACTTATTTGCGTGGGCAAACAGTGTAGATCCAGATCATGCATGGACAACCAGTGTAGATCCAGATCATGCATGGACAAACAGTGTAGATCCAGATAATGCATGGGCAGTGTAGATCCAGATCAGCAATCATTCTTTCATTGACCTTTTCATCTAAAGTCACAACTTTATTACATGGGCAAACTGTGTAGATCCAGATCATGCAAGGGCAAACAGTGTAGATCCAGATAGCCAGGGGGCTGTCAAGCCAACAATCTAGACAGCCAGGGGTCTGTCATGCACAGTCAAGACAGCCAGGGGGCTGTCATGCAAACAGTCCAGACAGCCAGGGAGCTGTCATGCCTACAGTCCAGACAGCCAGGTATCAAAGAGGATGACAGCAAAAAGCGACATTTTTCAAGCCCCAAAATGATAAAACTGAGAAAGAAAACCAGTCTTAAATCTCAAGCATCTGATTGGCTGAAATTACCATTTTAGCTAATCAGATGCTTGAGATTCGAGACTGGTTTCAAATCTTAGTTTTATAATCTTCAACCCAAAACGTAAAAAATATAGAGTAAGAGTACCTGGAAAAACTATCATTGACAAGACAGTGAATAAGTAAACACAGTTCGAAGTCTGTTATAATTGCAATAAAAAGGTGTGCTTGCAAGCAAACATTAACCACACATTTAAGTTGAAAAAGTGCTATCAATGAATTTTAAGAGTGATGGATCTTGGTGAAACAAAAATCTCTGATAATATGGTTGGAAAATAATCATAAAAACTATATGTATAGTAGTATGCAAGATATAATGAGATTGCATACAAACTTTTAACAAAGTAACAACATCAATGGCAACTCCAAAGTGAGTAGGATTGCTCTGCCTATTGTTTGAATAGTAGAGCAAAAAGACAAAATAAAAATATTGCACTGCAATTAGGCCAGATTTATTTTCAAGTGCAGTTCAGATTTATTTTTGAGTGCATTTTAATGGTATTTTGTATTTGTGCTTTTAAAATTTTTACGCAAATGATTCACCTTATTTATTTTTTTTACCTCATTTAAAATTAAAAAGTCTATACCTTATTTATCATCAATTATGTTATTAAAATTTTATCATCATCATGTCAATAACCTCACTTATCTCCTGTTTGTCTAAACCTCATTTTGGGCGCATCATGAGAAAAGGTGCCTCCGGACAGTTGATGTCAATCTTTGAAATTACATATTATGCATTTTGCGGTAAAAATAGCATTATTTATAGTTGTTAGTTCTTTCTAAATTTAGTTAAAAACTAAAATATCACTAAAAAATGACGGAAGGTACCTTTTCCCGTGATGTGCCCCATTTAACAGACATAAGTCAATCAATCTGCTTATAATTAAATCAAGAATTTTTATGGAATTCTTAAAAAAAAGATAATGTAAGAAAACTGTAATATAACTCATTGTACAGTTTAAGTGTCAACTTAATGTATTTAATTTAAAACTGCTTGATCATACCCTATTACAAGCCCGAAGCTGAACTTTATTGACTTCAAACACAAGTCGTAAGTAAATTTAGACCAACCATAAAGCATATGTAAACTTAGAACAAACCCAAAGCTCATCTAAATTTAGCCCAACAGTTAACACAAAAACTGTACAACTTCATTCAAATCAAATACCCACCTTTAACTTTTATCCCTTTTTGCTTGGAATTATTGCCTCTAATTGGATTATCGAGTTTTCTAAAATGACAAAAAAATTTTTTTAGAGACATTCTTTATTAAATAAATATAAATTAAACTTGTTGAGTGGAAGATTCTTACAGTTAAGTATGAGAAAAACTGAAATCAGATAACTTATGATAAAAATGGAAGAAAATTAGAACCTAATTAAACACTTTTTTACTTACACACTTAAATGTTAGATTTAATTTTTTTCCACAAATAATAATAATTGCATGTACCTGATCTGCTATTGTTGTGCTGCACGTCACAAAACAACGAAAATACAGTGTATTCTTTAGAGCACTTCAAGTCTATTGTTGCGTGAAGAAAACACATATCAATGTGGAAAAAATATTCCTCCTCAAATACTACATAACGCAATATTTCGAGGATTGTTGTTAAAGCCGCGACATTCGATAACCTCGCAATAATACTGCGCAATTTAACAAGATGTTAGCATTGTTAGATTGCACAATATACACAAAACACGCAGTGGTAAACTTTAAAGGTGTAACTTTTATGAAGAGTGTTGTTGAAGTGGCAACATTTGATAACCTCATCAAATATAAAAGTCTATACCATATTTTAATCATCACTAACCTCATTTATCTCCAGTTTTTCTAAACCTCATTTAATAAACATAGTCCATGACCTTGTTTACAAAATTACCTCAACCTGCTTTTAAATAAATTTAGGTTTTTTACAGTACACATGTATAATTAAAAGAATATGATATAAGAAAACTGTAATTACTACTTATTGTACAGTTTAAGTGTCAACTAAATGTATTTCATTTAAAACCTTTTAACCATACGCTATTACCAGCCCAAAACTTAATTTACATCAATGTCTAATGTAAATTTAGACCAATCGCATTGAGCACATCTTAATTTAGCCCAAACAGGTTAACACAAAAACTGTACAACTTCTTTCAAATCCTGTACCCACCTTTAATATTTTTCCCATTTTGCTTGGAATTACTGCTTCTAATCGGAGTTTTGACAGTTTTCTAAAATTTTAAAATAACAAATATTATCGACATTCTTTACAAAAGAATTTATGATATTGATTAACCTTGTAATGATATCTGAAAGATTCTGAATTTATTATGTCTGAAACGATTCTGAATTTTCTGTAAGAGAATTTATAAAACTTTTGATACAAGTGTAAAAACATTAGAAACTTTAAACACTTATTCACTTAAACACAACTAAATGTTACATTTTGTTACTTTTTTTCTACAAATAATTAAATACCTGATCTAGTAATGTTGTGTTGAACGATACAAAACAACGAAAAGAAAAGCGAATTCTCTAGTGCACTTGTCTAGTGTATCCTCGAATACTACATAGTGCTAAAGTTCTATGATCTTTGAGGAAACAGCAATTGAACATTTGATAACCTTGGAGTAATACTGCACATCCCAACAAGATTTTAGCATTGCTGGATTGCACAATATTTATTCACAGTAAAATGCCGAAAACAAAGTTCACAACTCGTTTATTGAGCTATCCAACAACGCGCTATCGTCTGATAGATTAATAAATATGGAATGAGGATTTTTTGTTACACAACATTAAATTTTATCTATGACTTCTGTGTGCAATAAATAATCAATATGCCCTCACAGTTATGTCAACAAATAAACAAACATCAAAGTCATTAAAAGGTCCTCTTATAACAATATATCTCCAACTACAGTTTACCTCATTTGAGTGAGTATATGTTGTATGTGGAATGAATTGCATGATGTATGCTTGTATGTTTATTTGTGAAGTCATCCCACCAAATAAAGAAATACATTATGTACATTATTATGCAAAGCCTTACTTTGATGCCAGAATCCTTAATTCACAGTTCCTTAATGATAGGCTTGAAAATAATATCATCAAATATAGCACATAGCCTTGCTTAACTTTAGTCCCCTTGGCCTTGTTTATAGTCTCATCAAAATGTACCATCTGTGGTACAACATCTTGCATGGCAGCAAGATAATGCTTTTCACACCCCTTGGCCTTGTTTATAGTCTCCTCAAAATGTACCATCTGTGGTACAACAGCTTGCTTGGCAGCAAGATTTTAATATTCACAACCTGTGGATAGTTCAGAGTCTCATCAGAAAATACCATCTATGGTACGATGTCACAACCATTGGTTTAAACTTGGCAAGTGATACCAAATTGGTACCAAGTCTTGCTTTCTGAGTGCTCTTACTTCAGCATGTTTTCTTTAACACTTTCGTCCATAGATGCACCTTTGTTACGAGGGTGAACAGTGTAGATCCAGATCAGCTGGCACATCCGTGCTGTCTGATCATTATCTGCACTGTTCGCTTTCTGATTTGTCATGTTATTTCTGACCAAAATGCAACCAGTGCAGATCCTGATCAGCAGCACAGATAAAGGAAAGGGATAATATAGCCTATAATTTGTATACTTTATGCTCTAAGAATTATTAAATGATTAAGTTGGGATGGCTTCACAAATAAACCACTCACAAAATACAAAACAATTAATTTGAGTAAGTAAAATGCAAAATTTCACCATTTAAAATAATTAGAAAATTGTACAACATGATATTGTTTAACTTAAAAATTGATGCATTATTTCTTTGCATTTTTTGTGAGTGGTTTTGATGTGGCATTGAAGTAATAAAAACACATTCTACAAAAATATAAATGACGTCATAGCCTTAACCAATATAAAAATAAACCCGAGTTAAACTGGCTTTGTATATATTGTTTATTTTTGGAATATAATTTTGTGATTTATATGATCATAGCATAAATTTCTATAGATCTGTAAAAACAAGACATTAAAGGATAAAAAATGAAAAAAAATTCCCAATGTAGCTTTTATCTACTTATACCAGTCAATTAATGAAAACATTGCTCATTAAACTCGGTTTCAGTAAACTATAAGCAATCTGGTATCCTTCGTAACAAACATTTGCAATTAATTTTCAATTAAATCTTCAGCAATATTGAAGGAATAACAATTAGAAATGTCAATTTGTTATTTCAGATACCTTTGTTAGAAACTTGCAGAACACAATGCATGTTTTCGTGTTTATGTGAAGTGAAGTGTGTATTTTTTTTTAGAATTGAACTTCCAATACATTTTCACCTTAAACCTTCCAGTTTTGAAAAGTCCATGGTGCCAAGTGCCCCATATATGACTTTTCGATGTGTAACAACAACAACATGTAAACTTCGCAACAGTATTAGTGCAAGCAGCTACAGTACCTTGCATCTTCAACAATGGCTCGGAACAGCTCCACCCCAGGTTTAGCCAGATCTGTGTGTCTACATGATGCTGCTACTATATTCCATGTATTGTATCACTTACCATGTTGTATAACTTGTTAACATGGATAAATAACATTAAACATAAAATTTAACATTAAAATCTTGCATAAGTTTTGGTTCGATCATCAATCATTTCTTCATTAACCCTTTTCTCCATAGTCACAACTTTATTGTATGGGCAAACAGTGTAGATCCAGATCATGCATGGGCGAACAGTGTAGATCAAGATCATCGATCATTCCATCATCAACCCTTTCATCCATAGTAACAACTTTATTGTGTGGGCAAACAGTGTAGATCAAGATCATGCATGGGCAAACAGTGTAGATCATGATCATGCATGGGCAAACAGTGTAGATCCAGATCATGCATGAGCAAACAGTGTAGATCAAGATCATGCAAGGGCAAACAGTGTAGATCCAGACCATTCCATCATTAACCCTTTCCTCTATAGTCACAACTTTATTGTGTGGGTAAACAGTGTAGATCAAGATTATGCATGGGCAAACAGTGTAGACCCATATCATGCATGGGCAAACAGTGTAGATCCAGATCATCAATCATTCTATCATTAACCCTTTCCTCCATAGTCACAACTTTATTGCGTGGGTAAACAGTGTAGATCAAGATTATGCATGGGCAAACAGTGTAGACCCAGATCATGCATGGGCAAACAGTGTAGATCCAGATCATGCATGGGCAAACAGTGTAGATCCAGACCATTCCATCATTAACCCTTTCATCCATAGTCACAACTTTATTGTGTGGGCAAACAGTGTAGATCAAGATCATGCATTGACAAACAGTGTAGATCCAGATCATGCATGGGCAAACAGTGTAGATCCAGATCATGCATGGGCAAACAGTTTAGATCCTGATCATCAATCATGCTATCATCAAATCACAGGAAATGTTGTTCCTGATAAAAGCTAGTATCTGGTGATTGTAGTTCAATATTGGTGAAAATCATGGTCTGCAGGGCCATATGATACAAAAAGTTGTGGTTCGAGCAGCCATAAGATACATAGGATTCATGGTTCAAATGGTCATACTATATACAGTTGTGGTTTGAACATTGTTTCGAGTGGCGGTATTTTCCAGGGGAGTTATCGTTCTATTGGCAATAAAATTCCTGCAATTTTAAGGTTCGAATGGCTATAAAATTCAATGGAATCATGTTTTTAGCATTATTATCAGGGCTCATGAAATTCATGCTAGTTATGGTTCGAGTATTATCAGGGCTAATAAAGTTCATGCTAGTTGTGGTTCGAGTGGCTATCATTTTCCTGCAAGTCATGGTTCGAACCTTTTAGTCCTCAAACATGATAAAAATCATGAGGGATCTGCTGTGTAAGAACACATGTGGCCCTTACAATACAAACGATAAATCTTTCCTACCTGAACAAAGCATCAAAGGAGTTGAGCACCACAGTATCACTGATCCTGTATATAAGAAAGATGACAAGGCAAGGCATGTACACATGGCGAGCGTGCAACTATTTCTTTCTCTTATTTTAAATCTGAGCTTGAATAGTCTTGCACTCGGCCATCAAATTCAAAACTCAAATATTAAGGCTATGACGTCATTTAGTTAGATAAAAAGGAATTCTGGCACTAGGAGTTCACCATAATAAGCCTTAAATTAAATAACTATTCTAAGAGCACTTAAATGGTAAATCTGCCACAGCCAGAATATCTTAATATCCCATGTAACAGGAATAACTCACAGGACTTCTAATGGTCTTGCCAATCTTGAAGCAAGTCCTCCAAACTGGAACTCGTCTTACTGGCAATGGGTCTGGTGATGGTGTGGTTCCGTTGATGGTGTGGTTCCCAGATAGTGTTGTGGTTCCCAGTTGATGGTAGTATCAGCATTACAGACAGCTAACCTTGGCTCCATAGAGTATCTGTGAAAAACAGCAAACATCAGTTTAGTTTATTAACTAGGGCTTTTTTTACTGCTTGGGGAAAGGGCCCAAGCCCTATAATTCTGGGAAAAATAGTGTGCTTTTTTCTCTGAAGGGGAATGAAAATACCTGATATTAAGTTATTTTTTGGGGAACACTGCATGATTTTAAAGAAATTTTCGTAGGGGAAGGCGCCCATAAACGGCCCCTACTAAAGAAGGAAAAAAAAGCCCTTTCCTTCATATATACGCATTTTTACGCATGTTCAAACAGTGTAGATCCAGATCAGCCGGCACATCCATGCCGTCTGATCAGGATCTGCACTGGTTGCATTTTGGTCAGAAATAACCATATGAATCATAAAGCAAACAGTGCAGATCCTCATCAGACAGCACTGATAAGCCAGCTGATCTGGATCTACACTGTTCGCCCATGCCATAAATGTGTATCTATGGAAGAAAGGGTTAATGAAATCACTGGCCTGCCAGTAATGACACCTAACACCATCCTCCACTATTAACTTTTTAATTCAATTTAAAAGTGTTCAGAGAAATGAAAAGCAGTTTATTGGTGAAGTGTCATCATTAAATTGGTTTATCCTTCACTCCATGGGATATGTCTGTTATCCTATGGGCAGTGTGTAGGTCCTCATCAATCAGCACATCTGAGCTGTCTGTTCAGAATCTGCACATTTCTCTTTTCGATTCATTAAGGTATTTCTGATTTAGAAGCAACCAATGTAGATCCAGATCAAATGGCACAGATGTCTACCATGGATGCATATGTCATAAAAGCAGTCTATATGGGGTAAAAGTTCAATTGGTTAAGACCCCTTCAGCCCTTTCAAAGCAAATTTATTTGATGTCAAAACAGAGCTCAACCATTTACTCCAGATATGCCTTTTAACATAGGCCACCAGTGAAAATCCAGATCAGCCTGCACATCAATTTTATCTGTTTGAAAAAATTCATATTTCCTGGATCTCGATATATTATGTCAACAACAGGTGGAAGTATCATACCTTGTTACTTCTTTTTAAGAAGCACCTTACCCCCACCCCTCGCTTCTGGGCCAAAATTATTCCAGACAGAATAAAATGTTAAGATTTACATTATTTAATTTAAAAATGCCATAACAATTTTTTCAACAAAACAATGAAAAATTTAAGTCTACACGGCCGAATCCATATGGGTTGCTCCAAACCCCTTTTTGGGCAGAAGTGTTTCATTTTCACAGTGATTTTGACCTGAAAGTTGGAAATTATCATGTAAACACCCTACGACTGTCCCAAACAAACCCCCTTTAAGAAATCTTGCATTCAACACTAACCCGTGAAGTTGTTTTTGTTGATAAAATTTTTAAGTGGCGGATTGTTCCAGACGACAAAAAATAAGTGAAAGGGGTCATAATTTTTGTCAAAATGCAGCTGAGTTATCAAACTTGTCCTGGCGGATGCTGCTGTTATCGCTACAGACAACTGATGTTCCCATAAATTCTTCAATGCTGCGCTGGGTTTCGCCTATGGCTTCAAATTGTCATTTCAAAAGAAAATATTTCGCGTCAGATCAATTTGCACCGCAAATCAAAGAAGTATCTTACCGGAATTGTTTTCTAGCAATTTCTTATGTACTGTACACCTGCGTAACTTTACTCAATCCCAAAATATGTTTTCTCGAAAAATATCCAAAAAATCTAACTGCAGGAAAATTATTCCCCGCAAAACAGATCTCTCAAAAACCAAACGACAATGCGGATATGACGCACCTTGTACATCTCATTAGTTATGCATAGAGTGGCAAATAGGCGGAGCTAACAGTGTTCGTGAATAATAAGGCGATTCCATTTTCTTAGACAATTAATGAAAAGCGATTAAAATAACGGATTGAAATTGGTTAGCAGAAGGGATATTGCAAGGTGGATGTCTCTCTGTGTACGTACGTTTGTTAGGGTGTGCAGAGGTATGGGTTCGGAGGAAATGGAACAAACGGGCGGATACATGCAACCTGGTTCCCCACAAATCAGAAGAGTTCATTCAGGCAAGAAAGCGGGAAATTGTATTGAATCATTGAAAAATTACTGTTCAAAGGAGAATATGTTTTCAAATAAAAGGTTTTGTCATATAAACACACGGTGATCTTACGCTGGATTCGACCAACAATAATAAAAAGAACATTACGCGGGTTCTTTTTCTGCAGTCTTAAACTAGTTACATGATAATTTCAAATTTTCTGGGCAAAATCCCCATGAAATACTGCTGTCACAAAAGGGGGCTAAAGCGACCAACTGAACACCTTCTGGATCCGGTTCTGTATTGTGTTATTTAAGCCGGATACCTACAAAACATATTAACCCGTTATTAAAATCTACATTGACATCCCGGGAACATACACCCGCCAAAAAGTTCAACCTTTAGGCTGACCGTCCCAACCAAACATGTACGAGTACACTATGTGCTAATGTTAGCTTTTTATCCAAACTCACCACAACAAAGAACAGTAAAAGTATTGAATAAATCATATAAATTCATTAAAAAAAACTTACCATAGGTGATTTCCTTTTCTTCTGTGCCAACCTCTAAATAGCGAAACTTCACAGGCCATGTATGTAATGAATTTCATATAAACACGTTGCGCGTCACGATAAACCCGTGCATAATCCGTCGGTTTACCGCGAAAGTACTGACCTGTCCATATATGGAAACAAATCCGTTCTGCGCAAACAGGTTGCGCACATGACCATTTAAGTTGACACCTTTTATCTGAGAAAATAATTCCGCTTATTTCTTTATCAAATTTTATGAAATTCCATCGAACAAAGTGGGGAAATTGAAAAATCAAGCTTTAACTGTTTTACTGTGTGTAACAGAAATTTACATGTAAACGTTAAGTTTCGAACTAGATGTTACACGGTTGACAAAATGAGGCAAATGGCCTATTTAAATGGTGTGGACAAAGATATGCGCAGTCTGATCAGGGTCTACACTGTGCGCCATTTAGTCAGAGAAGCATTCTTAGAGCATTTAGAAATGAATTTATATTCGTTTTCAACAAAGGAACCATAAACCCAGGTTTTCATTCGATAGATTTGTTTTCAAAAGGTACATTGTGACCAAAATCATAAAAAACTAAGATTGGAGACTAGCCACAAATCTCAAGCATCTGATTTGCTAAAATGGCGACCAGTGCCCAAGATCATAAAACTAAATCTTGAGATCAGTATCAAATCACAAGCATCTGATTGGCTGAAATGGCGACCAGTCGCTATTTCAGCCAATCAGATCCTCGAGATTTGAGACTGATCTCAAACCTTAGTTTTATGATCTTGGGCCCTGGTTTCACTGCGCATTAATGCTAGAAAAGTTAAGCAGAAAGTGGATGCATTTTAGCATTTTTCAATCCGAAGATATATTACACAGGGGCGGCTCCAAAGGGGATTCGGTGGGGGTGCTCGAACCGTTTAATTTTTCATGGGAAATTTTAGCCAGAAAGTTGGAAATTATCTTGTAACTACTCTAAGAAAGCCACCAAACGAACCTATTTTTAAATTTTTCATCTGGCCCCGAAAGGAAACCCTTTCTTTAAATCTTGCATCCGGCCCTGTATAGAAGTTAATCTCTTGCATCCGGCCCTGTATAGAAGTTAATCTCTTTAAAGATACACACAAACATACGCTATACGAAGATTACTTTCGACTATCAAGTACCAAGGGCAAGTTGTACCCAGGGGCAGATCCAGCGGGGGTTCAATCGGGTTTCTCAAGAAACAATGGAAATTTCATGTCTTCAGTAAGTTATCTCTTAGACTTGGCAAGCTGTCAGCCTAGCCTCCAAACACGGATATTTCCAACAATACAACAAAACAACGATAGATCATGTACGCAAATGCAATAACAGCTTCACTCATCAATTAATGTACTTTAGACCGCAGTTGGAACGTGTCATTGGTTATACTTCCCACAAGCTATACATGTCGAATTATTTGGTCTAAAAACTGAAATAAAATTCTTAAATTAAAAATTTTAATGAATAGATTACATTTTTATGATTCAATAAGATGATATATGATAACATTTTTGAGAAAATATAACATTAACTGCATAATATCTATAACAATTATTTTCGCGGACCCCGAGACAACTCTAAATGGGTTGTCTCCGGGTCCGGATTTCTAGACCAAAAGTCTAAAGGTGTTTTCAATATTCCAGTTCGGTGACTTATGACTTTGGGTATTCACACTAATACTTCACCAGCTTATTAATTTTTGCCTTTGACGTTCAGGACCGAACCGATCCTGCAATTATATTATTCATAATTTCGCAGTGTTCGGTTGCTTTCAGGGTTCCATATTCATATATTTAAGAAGTCCGTAAGTTATTTATAACTCAAATGCTATAGCATTTCATTATACAATGGTCTTTTTCCCTGTATTTAAGATGACTTTGGCAGGGCTTTAGCTTTCTGATATGTTTATTTATAAAATGCGTTTACCGATGCTAGTAACATTTTGTAGGTTATTTAGAACTGGGAGTACATATATTGTAGAACAATTTTGAAATACGTACGTACGATGTAGTCATGTATATGTATGTTACAATCTGCCGTATGTATGTTACATTCTGTCATTAAAATTGGAAAAATATGTCTGTATTTACTGTTTTTCCACAGTAAATGGCGACAGTAAGGTGACAATAATGTAAGACTTGATGACGACCCACAAACAACGTATATAAGCTACAGCGATTTTCCCCGATTACTTTTTTTAGAAACAGTCAATACATTAAGCATGATTTATAACATTCGCAGAATGATCTGAAGATGTCATTCCAGTAAAAAATCGATGCAATACCACATATAACTAACCTATCTTAAGTAAAGTTAAATATGCCTTACGCGGGATGTCAACTCTTAATTAGACATTCATTAAATGCAAAATAACATACTTGAATAGTTAACAGAAAGTGCAGTGAACAAGAAATTAAGCAATCTGATTGAATCTTTTCCTGAACGCCGGTACGTGATCAGGATCTGGTGTCACTAAAAATTGCCTTTATCAATAACCTTCCGAACCTTATAAAATTGCAATAGTACATGATGATCGCCGTAATTATCGTGCCTTCCAAACGTTATATTGTATATTGTATCCATATATTCAGAGTGTTACACAGAAAGAGTTGTCAGCCCGCCTAAGGTATATCTTTCTGAAGATAGGTGTGTTTTATGTGGCATTGCATTGATTTCAGATCATTTGCGAAAGTTATGAATCACGCTTCCTGTATTGACTGTTTCTAAAAATAGTTATGGGAAAACCGCTATAGCTTTTATAATTATGTTTTTGCGGACCGTTAACAGATCTAACATCGTAACATTTTTTTAGATTTGACTTCCGTGAGATTTGTCGTTTTCCCAACGCTGTAACGTATTTTTGAATCATCGAAATAATAGAATTAATTCACTGTACCAAGTTTGGTTCTTGAGCTCATGTTGTGCAAGTTCTTGGTATAATATAAATCAGATACGTTCGGATATCAGTTTTTTTTGCACTAAGATTTGAAAAACAATGTTAACTACATTCAAGGATAGTGGCAATAAATACTTACTTGGTTATACTCTACATAAGCACTGATCATAAAATAGTACAACTGTTATGCAATTCAAAGTTGGAAAAAAGTGAAATATGCATATCAGGAATAGCCACACTCACAAAACACAGCCTCCCCACGCAGCGAAAAGAGAGCATATTGTTATAAATATGTCATTCAAATAAGACGCCACAAATAATTAAGGACATAGAGAACCCTTGGGCTTAACGCCTTGGAACATTCAATGGAAAAAAATCCACTGGGGGTTTAAAACAGGTTCTAGGGTGCACCAACCTCACACTTGCTCCAACAGGTTCTCATATCAACAAACAAGTACAAGTTGTCTTGGTGTAAATTGCACCTTTGATATTGTGTTCTTGCAACTGCAAAACCAAACCTGCTATGATTCTGAGCATCTGATCAAATTCTAACTATCTGTTTCATAGTTCTAATAGTTTAGAAGCGGCGGACTGCGTATGCAAGATGTGCAGTTGCACGACAAATAGATCTAACAATTTAACACAGAACGCGGACGTGTAATGATGCAGAACTTTTTTCTAAATTTAGCCATTTGTTTATATCACGTAAAAAAAATTAGCTCTCAGGATAATGGCATCAAAATGCTCATAAATCAAAGCTTGATGACCGTTTTTACCTGGTGATATACCTGTTAATGGGAGAAAATTCAGGACACAAACTTTGCAAAATAAGTGAATTTCTATGTAAAATGTCTTGGCATGCAATGTCGTACTATATTAGCTATGACATTGCTTTTACTGGAACTCTATGTATGTCTTAGAAAAAATTTGATTCATGTATGTCATAAATTTGATTATTTTTATGCCCCCTTCCTAGCATCTTGCGAGTGAACCAGCGCAAGTTTAGTAACAACTAAAATGTCAAAGAAAATTCGTGTATCGAAGAAACTTTTCCCCGTTTTATATTGACATCGTGGAATTTCCCCGTGGCGAGCCTCATTTTATATTGACATCGTGGAATTTCCCCGTGGCGAGCCTCATTTTATATTGACATCGTGGAATTTCCCCGTGGCGAGCCTCATTTTATATTGACATCGTGGAATATCTTAGTACAATTCAACCGGAATTTTCTCTTTGGATTAAGCATTATCAAAGTATTATTTTTATTAAGATACCGTTCGTTAGTTCATTTTTAGAATCGCCACTGACAAATACTATCTAGTTGATGATCATTAACGTTGTACTTTCCAGAACAATATTTTCTTTCATTAATAAAATGGCCCATAGATCATTCAGCTTAAAAGGTTACTCGTTAGATATACAACTGTCACTTTGTTTCTTTCTGTTTATTATCTGATTTATTACGCTCTCCAATTTAATGACTTCAGTGCAGACAAAGAAGGTGAGTTCCGTGTAGAACTTATTCAGAAAAATGGTATATGTACGTACGAAGAAGTATATGGCAGTATGATCATAGGAGAATGATGCATTACGACTTGCTTTACCAAAAGTTTTGTCAAACATTTAATGGTGATTCTCATGGATTCTTATTATCCTTCATAATGAGTTAAACTTAATGTTCAACAAATATCGGAGCCAGCCCCCTGGCGGCGACTTAAGGTTTTAGAACCGTAATATTTCCGCCAAACATCGACTTATGCCGTCACCTATTCGTGTTTTCCAAACGCCGATTCGTACGTATCCGGTTGATACTATTTTTCGTAAATGGAGTCTACTCTAGGTGTTTCCAGCGTTTATGACGTCATTAATAACTAAATCAAATAATAAAAAAATGCGAATATGAAATTGATGCAATGTAAATAAATATTTTCATAACAAATACTCAAAATAAGACTGAAGACGAACAACACTCAGCAATGAAAACAAGTTATATGAAATTGACATAGTTTTGATCAATCCTCTGTGGCGCAATGGACCCGATTCAATTCTCAGGAGAGGAACTTTTTTTCCTTTTTCCTTCTTTTTTTTTTAATTATCAGGTAATTTTTTTGGAAAATGTTATAATCAATAGTTTTAAAATTCGGAAATAATTGTTTTTATTCTAAATCTTCAATTAGCAGCCATGAAAACTGAAATATTGTAATGATATTATTACAAAATACTGACTCTTTTATAATACAACAACAGAATCACGATATGAAACTAAAATGATTGAGGAATCTGTACTGTCATTTAGGAAAATGTTGCTATTTTATTGTTTCTATATTTGAACAGTAATTTTTGTGATACGTCTTATAAAAGTATTTTTATGTGTTTGCACGATAATTTTTTTCTTATAAAAGAATGCTTTGGTTGCTATGGTTACAGTTGCGAAAATTACTTTTTTTGAAGTTAAATTTTAACCAGCATAGCTGATTGCTTGCGTATTCTTGTTTTTCAAAAAATTTGAGGGGGTATCAAAAAATGACCATTCGTAAACCAAGCCCTTTGGTTTTTGTGGTTTTGAACCGTTTGGTCTGGGCGTTAGGTACCTATTTTGTAGGCCAATAAAATGAAAACGAGACGGTGAAGTGCTTTGATTTTTCAAGTTTGAAAGAAATCAGCCAAATAGAAAATGTGAAGTTGATGCCACAAAATTTTGTAAGTGAAATAAACAAAGGGCCATAACTGTGGTAAAAATGGCAGCAGAAAAAAATCTTTTTTTTATGATCATCCACCCAGCCATCTTGATCATGTGTGCAAGTTAGAAAGAAATCTGTCCAAAAGTAAATGAGGAGTTGATGCCACAAGATATTATTACTGAAAAAAAACAAAGGGCCATAACTCTGGTAAAAATAGTCGCAGGAAAAAATCCTTTCTTCACGATCATCTACACATCCTGCTTCATCATCTGTGCATGTTTGCAAGGAATCTGCCCTGTAGTTTAGGAGGAGTTGATGCCACAAGATTTAATTACTGAAATTAACAAAGGGCCATAACTCTGGTAAAAATGGTCGCAGGAAAAAATCCTTTCTTTACGATCATCTACACATCCTGCTTCATCATCTGTGCAAGTTCGCAAGAAATCAGCCTTATAGTTTTGGAGGAGTTGATGCCACAAAATTTAATTACTGAAAATAACAAAGGGCCATAACTCTGGTAAAAATGGTCGCAGGAAAAAATCCTTTCTTGACGATCATCTACACATCCTGCTTCATCATCTGTGCAAGTTCGCAAGAAATCTCCCTTATAGTTTTGGAGGAGTTGACGCCACAAGATTTAATTAATGAATATAACAAAGAGCCATAACTCTGGTAAAAATGGTCGCAGGAAGAAATCCTTTCTTCACGATTATCTACACATCCTGCTTCATCATCTGTGCAAGTTTGCAAGAAATCTGCCTTGTAGTTAAGGAGGAGTTGACGCCACAAGATTTTATAACTGAAATTAACAAAGGGCCATAACTCTGGTAAAAATGGTCGCAGGAAAAAATCCTTTCTTTACGATCATCTACACATCCTGCTTCATCATCTGTGCAAGTTCGCAAGAAATCAGCCTTATAGTTTTGGAGGAGTTGATGCCACAAGGTTTAATTACTGAAATTAACAAAGGGCCATAACTCTGGTAAAAATGGTCGCAGGAAAAAATCCTTTCTTTACGATCATCTACACATCCTGCTTCATCATCTGTGCAAGTTCGCAAGAAATCTGCCTTATAGTTTTGGAGGAGTTGACGCCACAAGATTTAATTAATGAATATAACAAAGAGCCATAACTCTGGTAAAAATGGTCGCAGGAAGAAATCCTTTCTTCACGATTATCTACACATCCTGCTTCATCATCTGTGCAAGTTTGCAAGAAATCTGCCTTGTAGTTTAGGAGGAGTTGACGCCACAAGATTTTATAACTGAAATTAACAAAGGGCCATAACTCTGGTAAAAATGGTCGTAGAAAAAAAATCCTTTCTTTACGATCATCTACACATCCTGCTTGATCATCTGTGCAAGTTTGAAAGAAATCCGCCTTATAGTTTAGGAGGAGTTGATGCCACAAGATTTGGGGACGTACGCACGTACGGACGTACGTACGGACGGACGGACGAGTGCAACTCTATATGCCTCCCACTTTGTGGGGGCATAAAAAGTCAATTTATAAAGTGTTAGAAATAAATTCTAAACATAATGCTCATTTTTTCCTGTTCAGGTATGATGTCCTTTAACAATTAGCCTTTATTTTACAAAATTTTACAAGGTTTAAAAGAAATAGAAATGATTTAACCTTCTAGTATGTTTGATTTTACTGCCCATTTTTCGAAACAGAGGGTCCCCTTCTAAAATACTGAATTTCCCGAGTTACGCACGGTAAATGTTTTTTAAAACTCTTCTTTAGATGTCAAAATGGATGTACTTGGAAATGAAAACAACAAAATGATCAAGATGGCTGGGTAGATGATCATAAAAAAAAGATTTTTTTCTGCTGCCATTTTTACCACAGTTATGGCCCTTTGTTTATTTCACTTACAAAATTTTGTGGCATCAACTTCACATTTTCTATTTGGCTGATTTCTTTCAAACTTGCACAGATGATGAGACATGATGTGAAGATTGTTGTAAAGGACATTGTCTTGCAACAATTTTCACCACAGTTATGGCCTTTTGTTTATGTTAGTTATTAAATTTTGTGGCACTTACTTCTCATTTACTAATCATGATCACCACATGTTGTTAATACCTGGTACAAAATTTTGTAACAAATGTTATTGCAGCAGTGGGGGCATCAGTGTCCTGTGGACACAGTCTAGTTTATTATTTGATTCTATACACATTGCAGATAATTTTTATGTATAACATAATTATTTTACTGCATTAAACATTCACAAATATCACAGATAAAAACTTGCTTAATTTTTGCAGCTCTGAAAAATGTGCATTTCCGAAGCTGGGGTGCACTTAAAAAAAGTCAATTTATAAAGTGTTAGAAATAAATTCTAAACATAATGCTCATTTTTTCCTGTTCAGGTATGATGTCCTTTAACAATTAGCCTTTATTTTACAAAATTTCACAAGGTTTAAAAGAAATAGAAATGATTTAACCTTCTAGTATGTTTGATTTTACAGCCCATTTTTCGAAACAGAGGGTCCCCTTCTAAAATACTGAATTTCCCGAGTTACGCACGGTAAATGTTTTTTAAAACTCTTCTTTAGATGTCTAAATAGATGTACTTGGAAATGAAAACAACAAAATCCCAATCTGCAAAAGTGCATATTACAGTTCTAAAACCTT
Source organism: Corbicula japonica (assembly GCA_038501625.1). NCBI lineage: Eukaryota > Metazoa > Mollusca > Bivalvia > Venerida > Cyrenidae > Corbicula > Corbicula japonica. Next base: position 1,179,690 of record JAZAYU010000069.1, on the reverse strand, counting down.
AACAATGGCATATTTGAGACGTCGCATATTTTGTCTACGAGGTTGACAGAAGTCGTGAATTTATTTGATGTGGACTACTTTTCGAGCTCTACATGTTACCGATGTGTCTCCAATTGTGAAACGCAGGCTCGTTACCTACAATGGAGTAGATCAATACATACAAATATATTTACATACCAACTTCGATAAAGTCTTATCGATCTAACGAATAATACTAAGTAATTTCTGATGGTAAACAGTGTGACGTATTACTTTAAAAGGCGTGGCTACAGTAGACCCCTTCACGATTTATTGGACGTTGCACAATGTTTTGACGAGTGACGTCGACAAGCACGCCCTTCGGGCTTCACAAACTTTAAACAACCCAACTGTTTTCCTTACCAAAATGAAAATTATCAAATGTCGATTGAATCCTTTAAGTATTTATGAAGTTTTTATTTAATATCAGTAAAACAAGATTAACTAGCCAGATATTAAAAAAGAACTTTATATGAAGTTCTTGTCTAAGTTTTAAAAACTGTCTTGTTTATACTACGGATGGGAACGAGTATTCGAGTACTCGGGTGCTCGATTTACGTCCGAGAACCCGAGTAGTTCATAAAGTATTCGAATACTCGATTACAAAATGTAAACAAAAAATCAACCAATTTTTATCACAATAGTCTTTATGGAATCTTACAAATCGCCGAGTGACAGTAGACAGTTGATTGTGAACACCTCGCACCTGGTTTCCAATAAACAAGATGACAGTTAGGGGCACAAATATCCGATAATTGGCGCCTAATTGACGTTTTTGATGCCGTAACACAGACAATTTGCAATCATGAAAATTAGCACCTAATAGTTTAAGAAGGAAGCTTCTCTTGGCGGCCTTTTATAAACTTTATACCCTAGCAACATTTAAACGTAAGCTTTTCCTGATATATCTTTAACTTAAGTTAGAATAACGTGACAGTAGAGAGTTTTTCGGTTTGAAACATGTTTGTTATTGTAGGAGAATGTGTGTTATTTGCACGCAACTTATGTTCAGAAGAGATAATTCTCTTGCGTTCGCTTTGAAAAATCCCGGCCTCAAGATTATCAAACTGAGAATTGAAACAAATCTCAAGGATCTGATTGGCAGAAATGAGAATGTTTTCATATGTCAGTTTTATAATCTTCAGCACATACATCGACGGAGAATAAATGATTGTACTGGCATTTGATATGCACAGCAACAACCTTCGATGCATGGTTGTTAATATGATGGTGTAGTTGAAAATCAAGAAAGCACGGTTTTGTCAGATTCTTGCCAACTTGGGACGTTTTTTATTTAAAATGGTAACGAGTATGGTGGTAAAAATTAAACAAAGAGATCAAAATATTAATGTGAGAAGTGTTGTATGAGGTTTGTTTGTTATCTTTATAATTTTATCTCATGTCAAGGATAGATATTCTAAGCATGTCATCTCTAGACAACTGTTTTGTATTGTGTAAGGTAAAATTTAGTTTTGGTTTGTCTGTTATCTTCACAATTTTCTCTCATGTCAGAGTTAGATATATGTCATCTCTAGACAACTGTTTTGTATTGTGTAAGGTAAAATTTTGTTTTGGTTTGTTTGTTATCTTCATAATTTTCTCTCATGTCAGAGTTAGATATATGTCAATATGTCATCTCTAGACAACTGTTTTGTATTGTGTAAGGTAAAATTTTGTTTTGGTTTGTTTGTTATCTTCATAATTTTCTCTCATGTCAGATTTAGATATATGTCATCTCTAGACAACTGTTTTGTATTGTGTAAGGTAACATTTAGTTTTGGTTTGTTTGTTATCTTCATAATTTTCTCTCATGTCAGAGATAGATATATGTCATCTCTAGACAACTGTTTTGTATTGTGTAAGGTAAAATTTTGTTTTGGTTTACGATTCAAAGTTTTGATTCAATCTGAAGACCTAATTGAATGCTACACATAGGTAATTAAAAAAAAATCTTCGTATCTTTGAAGGTTTTTAAACAAATAAAATTAATTTTAGTGAATTGTTGTTTTTTTAATAGCGGCATATCTTGATACAAAAACCGTATCGTTGGACAGGTGTCACTGAAACAAAAAACGATCAGTATGTTATCGTTGGTTTAATCATACTCTAAATACTTAGTATCTTCGATGGATTTTATATAAGCTCAAGACCTAGTATTTAGTGTTCACCTCAATTTTCCATCCAGTCACAGAGACAGAATTTGAAATATTCTGCATCTCTTATCTGTTTAAAATACGCGCTTCAACTACTTAATAGTTTAGTGTCTGTTAACAAAGTACTGAATAATTATAATATTATGACGTCATTTCGGATAGTATATAAAGTAAAGTTTTAACAATTAAGAAATTTACGGTCACTTCTTTGGGATGGATCAAAATTTTACTGTTCATTGGTGTAAATATTGACTTGCGCTCAACCCGGGGCTAGGCGGCGAGGGTAGTAATAAGCATTTACATTGCTGTCGATGAACAGGCTCAATCAAACCAAGACTGCAATATTTTCATATTTTTCGTGTTCGAATTTCTTCAAGGTTCCATTTTCATCTATTTCGCTACCCTCCGTTCCCTTAGGGTTTCCTAATTGTTAAAACCACTCAATATACACTAATTACAGTTTAAATTAGGGCAGTAATACTTTTATATCTCTGTTAACAAATGACATTTTTGCACATTATATTAATTAAAGTGTATCATTACTTAAACTTAACCTTAATGTCTCTGTACATCTACTGGGTAATGTTGATGGAATATTATTATACAAGACATTTAACGAAATTGTATATAAGATTTATGTTTAATGGAGAAAAGTATCGTTTGGGATTCTTTCGGAACAAAATTAACACTCAGAAAAGCAAATATGACGAGCTAAAGAACCTACCATAATTGCGGAAATCATATACCGGTAATTCAAAATGTTAAACTGTCCTTGGAGAAATTTGAAATCTAGGCTAACGTTCGCGAGAAGATAGTTTCTTTTGTATAAAACATCCACGCTTTTTTGAAAATATCTGAAGGGCTCGAGAAAAATAGTATTTTAAGGATTTTATCGGAATCCTTAGAGTGACAATATACATGTAGAGTGCCTGTAGGAGAGGAAATTGACAATGACAATATTATATAAAACATATAAAAGTCTTTTTAACGTTATTTTTGTTCTATATGTCAAAGTTTAGTAGTAAATTTTTACTGTATACATGTAATCTTAATATTTCCAAACAGCTTAATATACAAATATTACATCGCAATGACTTTGTTAACAGTTTAAATGATAAATTTTGATAATAATTATTTAAAAACACTTAAAATTTTCTTCCTTATACTTTGGCATGTACCTTTAAGATAAATTAATAAATATTTTAATGACAATCATATCAATTGAAATAAATCAATAACATTTCAGTGTTCAGCTAAGCATGGCAGATTGCCTAATGGACTTTCACTGAATTGACGATAATCTGTCAAAGACTATTATCAATATTTCGAATTATGACTTCCTTCTTGACTAGATGTTATTAGTGATAATTAGAGGCTTAATTTCGAAAGACGTTTTTTTGTTATGTTTTACGACATCGTGCAATCAGCTTTCAAGAACGGCTCGATCGATTGATGTTTTGTTGAGTTGTGGAATCTTTGAAGTTTTGTTGCTTAACCAGTGAATACAGCAGCAAGAAGAAAATAAAGATTTGACCAATATGATTATATACTTAAAGAAATAAAAAACTCAAATTCTTTAGACATGAAATATATGTTGTGTTTAAAATAGATGAAAAGGGAACTTTGAAATCCACCGAGCACGACAAATATGAAAATACTGCAGGCTCGGTTTGATTAAGCCTGTTCATGGGCAGTAATGGGAATGCATATTACTGTCCACGACGCCTAGCCCTGGGTTGAGCGCAACTCAGTAATTACACCAATAAATAGTACAATTTCGAACCATCCCAAACGATGGTATGCATATGGCGGTGAACATGGAACCTTCAATGAGGTATTTTCATATTAATACCATTCCATGTTCAGCGGCGTATGGAATGGGGTTGCCCTAAACGAGAAAACAATGGGCGGAACTAAACAGAATAGAATTTTGACAAGGGATCTTAGAATATAAATCCTGCATATCACAGACGACGCCAAAGGCAAAATATAAAAAGCAGGAAGTATATCCTTGGGGGTGATTGGACAATATCCAAATCTATAATGGCTGGGAAATTGAAACCACCTATCTATAAACTGGCCGAAATATATAAAACAAAAGTAATTTTAGAATTACTATAAACTTAGTACATAAGTTTCAAGCTCAACGACCTTCAAAGGACGTAACTGATAACAGCACTGATAACAGCACTAAAGAGGTTGCGTTTCTAATTTGTTTACGTTCACCCATAGTTCTAATTGGTCAATAATTGTATATGTTCACAATGTAGGCTAGTTTCGTTTCTTCCCTATGTCAAGAGATTTTGTGAAAAGACCTTTTTTCTTGAAATGAATTATTTAATGTCTTTTTAATCGTTATTGATTGTTTTCTTAAATAAATCCGATGCTAATCACTTACACCGCAGGGTCAAAATCACAACAGTTTTAAATTAAAAGGGAGGTAATTATAAATTTGGGTACTTTCAAGGGGGTTTATTTAAACATAAATGCTGCTGGTTGATAAGTTTTTTTTTTCTTGCTAAAGAGTGGTCCTATAAAAAGAAAACAAGAAATTTAGCGCAATTTTCTGGTTGTTTAAATTTAATTTGCATGAAATGCACTTTTAGCAAAATTATGGTTAACTCTCGCCAAACTGTTCCAAAGTTAATTTTTTTCAATATAAAATCTTAAATTGAAGACTGTTGTTGTCAAGTGATGACAATTAAAGATTAAAGTCAATCTTATTCTGATGTAAAATTAAAGACAAAGAAAGTGACCAATTAGAACTTTGGGTGAGTGTATATAGAACAAGTCATAGGAAAAGGTGTCTTTAGTAAGCAACAAGTACAAGTTGTACTGTGCCCAAGGTTATTAAACCGAGCATGGAAACCAGTCTCAAATCTCAAGCATCTGATTGGCTGAAATGGCGACTGGTCGCCATTTCAGCCAATCAGATGCTTGAGATTTGAGTCTGGTTTCCTATATCAGCTTCCTACAACCAACTCGTCAGCTCAACAATGCTGTATGCAAAAGCACACAAAGATATTAGAATTAAGACGATAATGATATTGTCAAAGAAAGAAGGTACTCGATGACTTTAATGAGACCAGAACACCTGCAATAAAATAAGCAATTACACGTCGGAAAGAAAATAGAAACGGATCGAGCTTCTCCGTTCTTTTACATGATTTCTTTTTAAAACCTTCATAACGATTGTTATTTATGTATGTTTATTTTGCGTACATTAAGAAGGTTGTTTTGTGTTGCGTCGTTTTTATATTTAATTACAAATAGAATTTTAGGAATTTTTCTTAGTTGTAACTATTTTTCGTTACTATTCTAACTTTTCTTCACGAATGTAAAATAAGCATACACTTATAATATAAATTTGTTCAAAGTTATATGGAACTGCATTTTGCCGTTTGAGAGATTTCGATATTTTTCTTTTTTAGGCGTAACGCTAACTTTTGACCTAGTTTTTGGACCAATAAAAAGTTGTAAATAAAACTTATAAGGCAGCGGGAAAATCAAATAGATTATTTCGATTGGTTGTAAGTGGGTGTTGTTTACGATTACCTTAATGATTTTTATATTGTGCCCCATTAGATTTTTATTTGTTGATTGTTAAATAGTTTGTTTTGTCTATTCAGGTGGTCGTAATTGAGGCTTTTGCTCTCTTTGTCTCTATTCTGGTTATCTCTATGTGTGACGGAAAAATAGGACAAATATATATTTTCAGGTTAATAGATGAAAAGAGCTTTGAAAGCCACCAAAACAACAAATATAAAAATATTGCAGATTCTGTTTGATTGAGCCCGTTCATGAGCAGAAGGGAAACATGCATTTTACTGTTTAGACCCGGGTTGAGCGCAATAATTACACAAATATAAGTACCGTGCCCTCAAAGGAATATACAATTGATAACAGCACTGGTTGAATGTATGGAGAGACGTTTCTGTATTTAAGTATGTAAAGTGCTATTTTTTAACTCTCGCTGTCATTATTAGTTTTTAACGTCTTTGATGGGAATAAGAGAATGTATGATGTTAAATTTGCCTAGTAACCAACCGATAATTAAAATACTGTGATCAAAATTTGAAATGGAATCTGCATGGGTAACAAAATATCAAAACAAAAATTAGGAGTGGTGGCCAATGTTGATAGTTTAAAACGGAACTAGTAGGATTTGCTACTCCACAAATAAAATGATGTTATATTTATTGTTTGTGTTATTTTTCTGCAAGGTGTTTCTACAATTAACAAGGCGCTAACTTTATCAATAAAGCGCATATGTTTAGTGTGACGATTATTAAATTCGTTAGTAAGATTTGAGACAATGAATCAGTGATTTGTCATCGTTTCTTTGAGTTTCTGTTCTTCTGGAAAGTTTTGATTACAGATCATCTAGCCAACCTATTTGCATTGAAGACGGTGATGATTGAGAGTTATTTGTAGTATATTGTTTTGAGATGTCTATTGTTCATTTTCTGTAACATTTTAAGTATCTTCAGAACAATAACTCATTTAATTTTTATAGGGCTCAGGTCTCAGAACTCATAAGGAAACGCTTCCAACAATTCGTTTAAGTTTTTTTTTGTTTGCTCCCTAACGTTTGGTATAAATCTGCAATCTCTTTCCCGAGTTGTCGCTCCTTAAAAGATTGCAACGAACTTCAACTCTGTGCTGTTCATGTGCAGTAAAAGCCAAGGGTTTAGCCAAACTATATATTTACACAAGTAACAAATACCAATTGTGATCCACCCACGATGGTATGTATATGACAGTGAACGTGGAACCAGCAATGCGTTATTTTCAGATAAATACCATTCCATGTTCAGCGGCGTACTCTCCGGACCTTTACGAAAATTGTTCGGAAGTGGTCTTTGATGTCTTAGCATTAGGCACTGTTGCCCAACGGTACTATTTCACTTCTAACAAGGAGCAATATCATTTTAATGGTTTTATGTATGTCTATCAACCAAAAAGGACTAAAATTTTATTACACAATTACGGATAAGGTTAACAACTTATTTCTTTGCATCACATATGGGAATGTTATCGGTTTAAAAAGATTCCATTTTTAGAATAAACCATAGTCAGAAAATCTGTCCTTGGCCTAATCTGGCTACGGTCATTGATTAAAATGTACCTATCGTAATATAAGAGAAATATTTTACGAACTTGAATGAGATCGCATTTTATCGAAGACTGCATACCTTGATTGAACATGTTCAATGATAGTTTAGTTCTTATTTATTTCAGTCAGGATGTAAAATCTAAACCAGTTTGTGGGTGTCCATACAGATACCATAGGTATACCCAGTATGTGTGTGGTATACCCACAATATGAAAGGAAATAAACAAGAATTATTCGCATACCCATGAATTATTATTATTATGAAATATTTAGTAAAGTTTGTTCAACATCGGTACACTGAAGATCTTTTTATTTGTTTTTCATTAAATTTGTATTTGTATAAACATGATGTGGGGAGGCTGTGTCTTCTGAATGTGGCAATTCCTGATGTGCGTATTTTACTTTTTTATGTGTTTATAAAGCATTTATAATATAAAAATACCTGAACAGTTTACCACATTCTTATATTTCGATTCGGAAGTGCCAATTTTAATGAATGGCCCGTGATTTGATGACAAAACACCTGTACTACTTTGTCCTCACCCAGTGAAACAATCGATACCAGAGTATCCAAAAGGCAGACGACATTGTAGCCTCGGGTATCGGTTTTCCTAATGAGACATCGCTTTGCTAATTGAATATACCTTTACCATTTTACAATCATCAGTCGGATTAAGGAATTCTGTATCATTGGTGATGGCGACATACATTTTATATATTATGGCTTTATTTCAAACATTGGTTGTTCCAACAAGAGCAGGTATTCATTTTCTAAATCATTCCTTCTTCTGTTTCCCATCTTTCGCTTTTTCCGATTCCTTAATTCCGTTTTATTAGAAGTTATATAGTTTAATTTAGTTTTTATAGCTTTTATTAAATTAATAGTTTAATTTTTTTTCACCTCTTTTGAATGACCCATGGTTACTCAAAGGATATACTTCCGGCTCATTAATTTTTTCCTATATCGTTTTCTTTGAAAGGCAGGATAAATATATTTAGATCGTATGTCAACATTTTGTTATGTTTAGGACCAAAGACAATAAAAGACGCCGCTGATCATGGAATTTTAATAATCTGAAAATACGAATTAAAGGTTCCATGATCACCGTCAAATGCACACTATCGTTTGGGATGGATACTTCTTACTTATTTTGAGTTGCGTATGACCCAGTAGTATTTTATTGTATATGTTTTGTGTTTACTTTTTTCCAATTAAAATAAACTAAACGTTTGGAGTTTAATTAAATGTTTATTAAAATCGTGACGTGAAATAAGAAATCTAAGATTTTTTTAGATATTTTACGTTATTGACCCTTATTGCAACTTCTGCAAATTGTTCAATCTCCTGCCCGAAAAGCAGTTTTTGCACTTAAGTTATGAATGTTCAGCATAAATTCTGACTAAAATGGAATTATTGTCTCTTGGAAGCAAAGCATACGGCACATGCAAGGCGTGACATAAAATTGGATGAAGTTTAAATAAAACACATCTCACATAATTTATAACCTGTATTCAAAGACCACTAAGGGGATAACCAAAGGACAGGTGTTTTTGTTCACCCATGAATGTGATTATTAAATTAATGATTGGGACCAATAAAATGTGATTTTTATCTACATATGGTCTTTGTTTACTAGCGGTCTGTAGCACAGGTTAAACATCATAACAATTAGAGCACTAATGTTTTCCTTTGGAAAATTGTAACCGTTTGGAAAAAGACTTTAATCATAGCGAAATGCAAGATGAGTGTAAATATTTCATGTTATGTTGCATTTCAGCGGTCAACCTTCAAACGGCCCAGCAGGCCCTGGAATATGTGTTCCAAATCCGAGGTAGTAACTGTGGAGCCGGGACTGGAGAGGTACTTCCGTTACAATTTGATGTCACGGCTTGGAACCGATATACAGATCCAGCTATAAGGTAATAACAAGATCGAAATCCGACGGTGAACATTCGTTTTAATTCCAACGTTTTCTTAAACTTACATATCGCTTTTCTAGACGGTCCATATTAACCTGTATTATATTAATATACTTCTTACTTTGTGTATGTTCTACGCCGAATCGAAACGTCATTTTGACCGAAAGCGCAAATAAGGAAGCATTAAAGCATGTTGCTGTTGTACATTTTCTTGTTCTATTCTAATTCTACAAGAGTTGGTACTTAGTCCAGCGTTATTCATTTTTGCTGCACCAATTTTCGTCTCATTTATTTCTCAATTCTGTTTTTTTTTGTTTTTGTCGACAAAGAGGGTGGTAATAGAAAATAAATAGAAGTAACTAGTAATATGACTTGAAGCCGTTTATCACTTAACCGATATATGTTAATATTCTTGGTTAATCAATCGCATTACATGCTCCCTTTCATTTTAATGCAACTCAAAGCATGTCAAAGCTACTGATACCATATAATAAAGGAATGTAAAATACAATATTAACATCAAATAATAGTCTTTGTACATATATAAGAAAGCATTTTTATTTGTTTGTTTTTATATAAAACGTCATATAGTTTTCTAAAGACATAAAAAGACGTCTTAAAGTTTGTCACGTTCAGAATTATACGATGCCATATAACTTTCCACATACAAATGGAAGCTGACTTGTAATTTTATATACACATAAATTAATGACGTAATATTATTTTCTACATATAAAAGATATCAAACATTTTTACATACATTAAACGACAATTATTTTATAAACAATCATATAAGACGTCGTAAAATTCTACATACATATTTTCGGCGAAATATGATTTTATATATGTATAAGACGTCATATAATTTTCTATTTACATATTTTAGACGTTATATAAATATTTACATTCAACAATTATAGCAGAGATCCTTTGTACATTGTACCCTTACTTGCACATTACACACAACAACTTCCATAATTCCAATAAACGTGCTAATTTGTAGGTTTTTTTCTGCCAGGAAAGCTATTATATGCAAAACATTGAAAGGAGAGGATATTACAGCAAAACAATACACATGTTGACAGCTCGTAAATATCAAAAACTGGTGATACCTTAATTGACGTCATGCAATCCGTAACCTAATCAATGTGCGATCCTTGTTCACGAGGACATTCTAAAAACGTATTATCATGGTTATATAACGACATCAACTCACTTAAAAAAACTCAGAACAGTTTTCGTCTTTTTTTTTTAAATAATTACATCAAATTACTGACAAAAACAACATTTTGCATACGAATATTTGCCATATTTAAATCTACGAATATGTCAGTTACTGCCTAGTTATAGTTAACGCACTATAATACCTGTTCGCAATGTATCACTTTGTTGATATAAATACTATGTCATATTTTAATTGTTGCACCACATAATTTAGGCATATTTTGACTATTAAGCACGTTTTTATTCAACCAATTTCTTCAGTTGCAATTGTGATCCTTCATTTGAATGTCTGTTTTCTAGTTGTATAATTTCAATTCTGCTATATCATATCTGATTGTAGTTCATTTCTTCTGAGCGTTTCTTCTCATAATATTAATCGAAGATGATTTCCCTCCTATCAGCTGCAGATAACCTTCACGAATGAAACGAATGATTCATGGTATTTTGAATTAAAAGTCTTTTGATATCAAATCATTTGGTATTCATTTCAATGAAACATTGAAAATTTTTAATCAAACTTATCCAATATATTATATTTGTGCTTTACATTACATATTTTGCTTCAAAATGTTGTGTTTTTTCATATTGAAGGTGATATTTTTTTTAATAAGGATAGGATTTTGTTATCACACTTTATGTTTTAAATCTCACAAGACTAAATTAGTGATTTAACTGTTCGTATGTTCAATGTAAGATTGCAATACATTTTCGAATTATGAGGACATTGATTTGAAGCTGCTTAAGTTTCACTGTACTATCACGATTAGGTAAGAAATATAAATCAAGCTATTTAATACAACACACTATTTCAACATCTTTTCAAAGAACTGTTACAAAAAACTATTACATACGGAAGCCCTGGAGGGCCACTTTTGAGTTTCGACTTATGGATATTTTACTTCTGACTTTCTATTTATGACTTTTGACTTTCGACTTGCGACTTATGACTTCTGGCAAACCCATTATACACGTGCTCTAGAAGCTGAGAGCAGCAACGTTGGTTTCAGGTATGTTTTCCAAACTTTAAACTTTTTTTATTAATTTTATTGAGATTTGTCATTGAGAAGAGGATGTCATTAGGAGGGGAGATTTAATGTTATTTTATATATGCTTATAAGGTTAGTATTTATCACAGACTGTAATTCCACAAGCGACTGTATGTTTTATTCAATTTTAAACTGTATATTAACAAATAGGTCGACAGAGAATACACGTACAAAGCTGACTTTTCAATGTGATTGAGCTTCATTTTGCATTTAGCTTTTATGTCTCATTTTGTGGTATTTTCCGAAAGTTTAGAAAAGAACACATGAGAACAAAATTAGATATAGAACTATTCGAGAGTAAAAATTATCTTGAGAGCATTTCAAAGTGACAAGCTTTCGCATCTAACTTTTTATACTCAGTAGTCTTTATGAAACGCAGATAATACATTTACCTATTTTATACCACAACTTTATACAGATTTATATAGAATATTAACTTGCATTTCAGACACAACTACTGGATGAAAGATAATGAGGATGAAAACCTCGATGTCGATCTGTGTCTTCATCACTATACTGTTCGGCATTACCCAAGCTACTGCGCCGAGGCACTCCCTCTCAACATCTTTAGCAAACATAACTTTGTGGACAATGCATAGGTTACTGTACAATGTGGCGTAGGTTAATGTTGGATCACCATGTGTACGTCAAAATGGACGACGGTGTAGAGCCGGGAAAAGCACATCGTCTTCTCCAGCGCGTATACTGCGCCAAAGCACCCAGTTTTACATGGCATATTGATGGTTATGACAAACAAACACTATATGAATTTTGTATCCGTGGTGCTGTAGATGGGTTAGGTAAAAACTTAGATGATTCGGATTTGAATAACGACCCACACGTTATTGCAATAGATGAAAAGGGAACTTTGAAGACCCTCGGCCACGACAAATATGAAATATTTCAAGCTCGGTTTGATTGAGCCTGTTCATAAGCAGTTATGGAAATGCTTTTTACTGCGCACGCCGCCAAGCTCCGGTTTGAGCGCAACTCAATATTTGCACCAATAAACAGCACAATTTTGATCCATCCCAAACGATCGTATGCATATGGCAGTGAACCTTCAATGCAATATTTTATGATTAATACCTTTCCATGTTCAGCGGCGTATGGTCCCCAGATAAAAGAACGGGTACTTTTCAGACGCATTGAATGAACATCAAAATGCTCTCGATTACATCGCCGTGATGGTGGAACAGAAAACATCATGTATTTACTATTGCAGTAATAATTCTGACACGATTCTACAGACCCGTTTGCTGGTGCTCGAAACATTGTAGTTGAAAAAAAATCACATCTAACCAACGCATATAAAATGTGGTGTACATTACGACAAAATGGAATCCATTAGTGGATTTTTTTCAAAGACTTGCGCGATACAGTTATATTTAATGAACTAGACCCAATACAATGTGAACATTAAAATTTTTGCTTCAATTCAATTTTTGCATTTTTTTTTGCACCAGGTCTGTATGAAATATATCTAGGTTCTTTTCAGAAAAGATTTCCCCATAAACCTTTATAAACTCTTACAAGTCTGTTTTATTAGATTTAACGAGTAATTCATTCAATCAACATTATGGAATTAAAAGGGAAAAGTTATATAAAAAAGTTGATGCAAAAATATTTATTGATCATTGTGATTGATGCTAACTTTATGTTACGCTTTTTAGCGGTTTGGGAATTATGACTTTTCACTTACGATTTTTCACTTATGACTTTTGATTGTGCCTTATTACTTTTTAACTAAAGCTTTTTACTTATGACTTTTATCTTGTGACTTTTAACTTATAACTTTTGTATTTTGCTGTTACTCTTTGCTTTGGTACAAACATTACATTTTACATGTTTTAGGTTAAGGCTAAATAACAAATAATCAAAACGCAAAGAAGCACAGAAGCCGAGATTGGTATTTAAAAGTCATATAATGTTGGTTCATTTAGCCACTAGCCTAATAAGTGTTTAATGTTTGCTATAGAATTATCAGTATTATTCATATGTTCATGTCATAGTTGATCTATGTCACGTGAACATTCAACATCAACTGTTAATGTTAAATAACATGTTAAGAAGTTTTAATTTCTGGGCATGTGATTGGCCGAAAAACCTAGAGCAAACACTTTTTGGAATAAATTCGTTTAAACAGATAACAAACACCAAATATTTCTAAATCTTCTAAGTGCTATTTTGCATAAGAAATTTGTATCTAAAACAACAATGTTCCTGTAGAATGTACAATATATTAAACATAATAAAATGAAAAAAAGACGTTTTTCGACTTCAGTTCTGGATTCCACTGTCTGAGGCTGTCTTCCGAATGCCCCCACCTCGTCTAGATGAAATTTGTCCGTATTCACTTTGACGATAATGTCTTCCTCCAATATGCAGTTTGTACATAGTATGACGGCCGCTACCTTTCTGTTTTCCCTTTCCCTGATTTCTGCATCCTAAATAGTAAAATGTAGTAGTAGTAGTAGTAGTAGTAGTAGTAGTAGTAGTAGTAGTAGTAGTTGCTGATGTTGTTGTAGAAGAAGAGGTAGTACATGTAGTAGAAGTAGTAGAAGTAGTAGGGTAGCAGCAGTAGCAGTAGTAGAAGGGATATTGAATGTTAAAGTATACTTATTACTTAGCCTTCTTTAAACAGTAGGAGTAGACCTTTTGAGGTACAATGTGTATTGAACCTATCATGATGGGCTGTGGTCCTTATAATAAGAATGGATAGAAAACCATTAGTATATTATTAATAAATTTTGTCATAACATTTCATATGTAACTAGTTTATGTTTGTTTGTTGTTCTAACAACATTTTACATGTTCTATGCGCTGACAAGAAAAGCTGCAAATTTTGAAATTGACGTTTATATTTTTAATGACAAATAACATTTTGTACCGTGTGTTTCTCTCCACTTGGTAAAAATTAGTATAAACCATCTCTTCCTTCGAATGAAACTGCAACAAATAAACAACAATGTTAGTCTAATTGGGTTTAAAATTATTTCGACCCCATATAAAAAAAATGAAGCTTTGATTTATACGCTGTACGCTGTATGTCAATTTGAGATAACGAATGTAGCAATGATTCCATGTTCTAGAAATAGATAAAAAAGGATACCTAATGAAATACTATGTAATGCAAGAAAAATATGTTTTTTTCTGAATTAAATAAAAAGGTCTAAATAGAAAATATACTGTTCTTGAATATGAGATTAGGTAAATGAACTTACATCGTCTAAAACGTCGTTAGAATCCGCCATTTTCCTGGGAAATGATGCGGCAAGCACGTGGGACAATTACGGAATCCATAAGTAATAAATCAAAAGTCAAAATTCATAAATCAAAAGTCAAAAGAAAGCGGTAAAAAAAATCCAAAAGTCGAAAATCAAAAGTGGCCCTCCACGGCTTCCGTAATTACACTTTTACACTTAACAGTTCAGTAACAAAGTATAATAATATGGATCGAACGTGTTTCTAAATTTAGCCCATATGTCATGTGACTTTCTGCACTAAAGCTTAAATACACGTTTGCAGTACAGATTGAAAAAAAGCAAAGACACAATTCCAATACTGTCCTTTCATCATATTTCATTGTTGACAATAGATAAATATCTTTTTATATTACATGTAAATGTGTCGTTTTTTATTAACAGGGTTCCAAGGCTAAGTGTGAAGTCTCCTCTAAAATCCGCGAAATATAAATTGGGCTGTCCGCGAAATATTAAAGGGGTTGTCTGCAAAATATTGAATGTTTTTCTGCGAAATAACTTTTTGTCATTTTATAAATTCTGTCACAAAAGTCTCATAGAAATAATATTTTGCTGATTAAAATTGTGTTAAGTCATTTTGTATTTTTATTGTTTTTCTTTCTATTTGATTAACCTTATTATTGTTAACCAGAATTCATGCGGCTGGGTTAGTTAATTAATTATTAATATTTCAGGACCGCCAACCTGTTGTCCAAAGTCCTAGAGTTAAACAATGGGACACTGGATTCTTTATCAGATGAAATCTTCTTCCAACTGGTGAGGAACAATGTTCATGGTGACTCTCTCATCTTTGGATCCGCCATTGCTATCGAGAAAGGTGTTTACAGGTTCGTATACTCAACCGTTAAATAATTGGGTATGAGTTATTTTGTTTGATTTTCTAGCTTAGGTGGCTTTCAAAGTTCCTTTTTCATCTATTTTAAAATAATTCTAATATATCACTTCAGATGAACCTTAAAATGTGAGATCTGTTTATACGCAATAGCCACATAAAACACAAAATACCCACATAGCTACAATGAAGCGAGAAAAAGCATGTTTTAATATTATGATAAATTTCAATAAGATACCACAAAAAACAAAAGTGAGAAGACGACTGGCTACCGCCTTGAAACCGTCATCAGCATAGCATTTTGTCACTTGGAATTACCAGGTTCTAGGGAAAACCAATCTCACACTTGCCCTGTCAGTCAGGTTTTTGTTAACAAAGAAGTACCAATTGCCTTTGCAAGTTATCACAAACCCACCCACTACCCAACAATGTTGCATGCAAATCAACACAGACACACACAAATAAGAAGCTTACATCACTGTCAGTCGATATGGGTGTGTGCTCGATGACCTTTCTGAAACAAGAGCACCTGAATTTAAATCATTCAGGCACGGTTTATTGGCATTAAACAGATGGAATACAAGTTGAGTAACGCTAAACAGGTTCGGTGACTTTTGATTGTTTTGGAATTTTTTGCCACAGGTTAAACATAAGCTTGTTTTATGTTTATTTTCTCATATCTGAAAAAGTTAGTAATTTCTATAACAAGTGTATGCAGTTTCTCGTGTCTGCTCGTGGACGGAGAGAATATACTGGAGAAGTATTCCAAATACCGACTATTGTTCAACCAATATTTTATATTCGTAGTGTTTTCACTCCTTTTTCTTTAAAAAGCCAAAAAGAGAGATCATTTTTATATTCATTAATCAGTTTGCGTGCTTCAATCATAGTTAAAATAGTTGATGTCCGAAGTCACCCTCTATGACTTTCCTGCTTGTTTTTGTGGGCGGTATTTCGTGTGCGTTGTGCAAGACGTGAACACAAAGAAAAACACGCCTTTGGGTCTTTTGTTACTGGAATGAAATGTTTGATACATGTATTTGTAATGACAACCAAGACAACTTGTACTTGTTTTGTGATATGAGAACCTGTTGGGGCAAGTGTGAGGTTGGTGCACCCTAGAACCTGGTTTAAACCCCCAGTGGCAATTTGATTTGCCACTGACCGTTCCAAGGCGGTAACCCCTCGGGTTCTCATTTTTGTTTATTGTTAGTGGTGTCTTTTTTGAAACTGATCATTTAATTAACCATGCTCTCTCCCTCTCTCTTCTTCTTGACTGTGTGGGGAGGCTGTTTTTTCTGAATGTGGCGATTCCTGATATGCATATTTCACCTTTTTATCATACCAAGAAGTTAATAACTTCTCGTAAACGTCTTTAACTATAATGCGTGTTCTGAAACATTAGCTTTGACTTAAGATAATTGCGTTCTGCGATCATTGTATCGTTGTAACTTGAAAATAGATATAGCCACATGGGGTCAAACAAGTATCTTCTTCTAAAGCCTACTAATTGATAAATGTCATGTTCATTACGTCTTTACCTTTCATAAAAAGTAACCAAGTAAAACGTTTTCATAGAAAGTAACCAAGTAAACGTTTGAATAAAGTAACACGATATTTCTGTATACTATGCTATTGGTAAATCACAACTCACATGGAATAGGGGGAGTTTATACACTTAGTAAGGTAACACCAACATATTCCATTTCAAATATCGTCTAAAAATAACATATTCTACTATATATGAAATCAAAATGATATTCCATTAAATATGGGGAACGTCACAGGAAAATGTGTATTCGGTGAAAGTTTTGACAATAAAGTTATTACTAAATTAGGAAATCGCTCATTAATATCTGTCATTTTGGCTTTATAGTTCTTTATAAGCAAAATGCATAAAAAACCGACTGCCTAACTTTCTTAAGTCAAATCAAGGAATAACGGCAATTTCTCGAAGTCACAGTTAACCTTAAAATGTTCAAATACAATCAACCCCCGTTTGTGCAGGAAATTTTTTGTTAATTGTTTGTGGTGTCTGTTTTGAAGCTGATCATTTTATAAGACATGCTCTCTCTTTGCTTCGTCTTGGCTGTGTGGGGAGGCTGTGTCTTCTGAATGTGACAATTCCTGATATGCATATTTCACTTTTTATCAATATTGTGCGTACTCATATGCACGCATTCATTACTATTATAGTTCATTTTATTTTTTAAATACAATATCTTCCCACTTATGCATATGTAACCCGTATATTTGCCTAATACAGGTGATCTTAAAGTGATCAATAAACCCTCCCTTATGTGCTGAATGATACCATATAGTTTTAAATTAAGAAGAGGACAACAATGGACGGATTTTACAGTTCTCTGCAGAAAACTGACATCAGCTGGACAAAATGTTTTATGTTCAAACTTAAAACTACTCAACAAGTTTTTTTTTCAAACATAATATGCGTTGAATTGTTGGCGGTGGTTTAATTTTGGCAATTTGGCGGCCAGCAACAAATGCGCTAAATATGCGGGCTAATGTGTATAAACTTGCTGATCTGCATTATGGCCTCTGCTGAGTAATAATGGCCTGCACGCTTATGAGGAATACTGGTCTCCCCGGAACTAAAGACCAACGGTGTGCGTACTTCTTAGGATAAACGGTCTGTCTTCTATTGAGAACTGATAGTCTGTCCTTGGATCTAACCTGTGACCCTTGGTCCTCAGATTGTTTGCCTGACCTTAAAAGCTTACCTGGCGACTAATTTTACTTAAGTTTATTTAAGAACGGTATATAACTTTGAAATTTGTTAATACTAATGACCCAATAAATCTATAAGATACAGTACCCTCGGTAAGCAAATTTAATTTACCAAATGAGGACATCAGATAACGTGTTGCTTTTTTACTATTATTACTGATCATATTACAAATGTTTGTTTACAGCAAATATGACATTTTTTGTCCGTATGCATACAAGAAAAACAACACAGTCCGTTCCCATGACATCTCAATCAACTATAATTACCTTGACCCGGAAACAGAATGGTACAACAGTGTCAAGGTCAAAAATTGGACTGATGTTACTATGGCAACAGATGGAATAATGTACAGGTACGTTTACTTACTCGTATGAGTAATGAGTTACTGACAACAATATCTAAAGAACCCTTGTCTAACAGATGTATACAATATGAGATATTTGTAAAAGAGTGTTTGAGATTTAATTTCCTGGTCGCGAAAATGTATGACAAATTTAATAATGTTGATTTCTCTCTTCATAATTGAAAGTTCTTTTAATGCACCTAAAATATTGCTGTAAGGATCATTTTGCTCATGTGGGAGTTTGAATAGTCGTTGTGTGTTGCTTCGTTTTGTGTTTGATTTACAATAGATCTTTAGGGATTTTATATGTTTAACTATTTTTCTTTACTGTTCTTACTTATCTTAATATATGGCAAATAAGAGTACACTAATAATATTGTTTTGTGCAACGTTTGATGGAACTGCATTTTGCCATTTGAGAGATGTTGATTTTTTTTTATCTGTTACATAGCAATGAAGAAAGGAGCAATGTTTCAAGCAGAATTTGTTGCGCCGTAATTTCATGAAGTAATAGTCCACTTCGTTTCTAAAGGTTTGTATTTGAACTAAATATTTCTTTTTTCAGAAAAGACAATGCTTCGCTCCCTGCCGTTGAAGAAGTATATCCGATTGCAAAACTAGCTGATGGACATTGGACCAATCCATACTATGATTGCGGTGGTGGTGATATCTGGATGGTAACTTATTCCTCGCCTATTTTTAGATTACAAAATGGGATCGTCCACTTTAGGTAAGATTACGATTATAAAATCTATATACACTTAACCAATGTTCAAACTACACCGTTCAAAAACTTTTAATTTCTCCGCACGGCATCTGAGTAAACTCTTTAAATTTGAAACATACTTAGATACACCAGTTTACTTCCTTTTATGAAATTGCCATTAAATTCTCCTTTTGCCTTGAAGTTCGTAAAAAAGTGAAATTTGCAAATCAGGAAGTGCCACATTCAGAAGACACAGCCTCCCCACACAGCCAAGAAGAAGAGAAAGAGAGAGAGCATGGGTAATAAAATGGGTTGAAGGTTATAAAGTTGAGATTGGAAACCAGTCTCAAATCTCAAGCATCTGATTGCCTGAAATGGCGACCAGTCGCCATTTCAGCCAATCAGATGCTTGAGATTTGAGACTGGTTTCCATGCTCAGCTTTATAACCTTGGGACATGATCAATTTCAAAAACAGACGCCACCAACAATTAACAATAACGAGAACCAGAGGAGTGACCGCCTTGGAACGGTCAGTGACAAATCACATTGCCGCTGGGGGCTTCAACCAGGTTCTAGGGTTCACCAATCTCACACTTGCCCCAACAGTTTCTCATATGAACAAACAAGTACAAGTTATCTTGGTGAATTAACTCCAACCCACTCATCAAATCGACAATGTTGCATAAAAAACATACAAACATACAAAACATAAATGGTTAATGGCCTTGTCAAGCAAAAAGGACGAGTGCTCAATGATCAGAGCCCCTGGAGTCAAATCTGAACGATTACGATGACAGGGAAAAAAGAAACATCTCGAGTAAACCAAAGAAATTAATTGAGGTGGGGGGTAAAAAGCATAAGCCCCAAATCGACAGTAGCTTTTGTTAAGAGGATATACCGAAACATTTTCTGTATATTAGAAAAGTAATCGCATTATTTTAAGATCTCAAAGACTTGTTCAAAAATTGCTGTAGAATTCATATTTAAATCTGGCGACACGAATTTTCTTTAACAGAAAATAAACGCGCTCCTGACGATTTTGTTTTGTGACTAGTTTTTTATTGATTAAAATGTCAAATGTAAAATGTCAGTGTTTCGAATGAGATGGCACGTAGATATTTTTATGGTTATTTCATATAAAGAAGTGAAATGATTAATCTTAACATGCTTGAAGTTTGAACAGTATACTTATATTCAACGCTGGGAAATTGAAATAATATGATCGGTGCTGTTAGAATATTGGTTAAGTGTACACAGGTGTTAGTCATTGAGAACTTTATAAAAGGAAATGTTACCAATTAACCACTTAATTAAATCTTCAGGCGACTGATTGACTAACGTATAGAAACCTAACTGATATACCGATGTCGAATGGAAAAATTCCCTTACACTATTTCTAGGTCAAAACATCGGTCGTTAAGAAGCATGTCATAAGACATACGCGAACCAATCATAGAGTTTGCACAATGAGAAAAAAAAGACGATTAGAGCTGGTAGCAGGCGTATTACCAAACATGAGTCGCCGGTAATGCTATAAAAACAATTTTTTTTTTGGGGGGGGGGGGTCCTCAAATAACTATCGATAGGGTTTGAATTGCTCTAAAAATCGAATTTTGGGCGATCGCGACCGACACTTCAATTTCGTCCAGAAGCGAACTCGCTAGAAGGAGCTCCATCGCTAATCAATCGACTTTTGGTATTACTCTTGCTGCGTAAGAAGAGCAAAGAGTAAGAAACAATAGGAGAAATCAGCCCATCGATAAATAAGACGACCAGATAGCCAATCTGATTAAAATCATTTCAGGAAAGCCGCTTCGCTAACAGTTTGTTAGATCTGATTTTAGTGAGATTGAACAGACAGCAGGACAAGACAGGAATTTACCCAGCTGAAAGTGTTCTTGTTGGCATTAAAACACGAGTCTCGGAGAGGACGTACGGGACTCGATACAAGAACCAAAGAACTAAGACAGCATTAGCAACAACAACAACAATAACAAAAACAATAACTGTACCAATAATTAGATGAACCCTAATAGACGGCACAACAGAGATCGAATTGCATTTAGCACAAGTACAGGTACCGGCAACTAGATTTCCACAGAAAACAAAAACAGAATATAATAAAGAAGACAAGCGCCATATGGTTAGCCAGTGGAATATTTAAAAATTTAAACTTTAACGTTCACTTATGTATGCGCGCGCTCACACCAGCGCGCACTTATACCCAACACACACTTTTATGACTTGTTAAATGTTGCTTTTCATTCAAATCGGGGATTACTTAAAAATCCTTCCTGGGGGTTAATTTTATGAGACATTTTGATTTATTTTGTTAAATGTTGGGTAGGAGAAGCATTAAAACGTTCATTAACCCCTAGTAACTTTTATCACAGACCGTTCCGAGAAGGAACCCAGCCCAATATATTTTTGTTTTGTAAGTTTTGTCCCCGTATTGTCTATCATTTATTCATATCGGTTTATAACTAATAATTGTATTGCTTTTGCTACTGATCTGATTAGAAAGGACTGTATTACTCAAGCTGTTTTCTTTTTTAATATTTCTCAAGAAGATAAATGCTTTCTTTAAACATTTTTTTTTTCAAATCATATAGCGTAGGAGGATTATGGTTATACATTAGAGGGTGGACTGTAAAAAGATAAAAGAAATTAAACGAATCATTCAAGAAACTCACGTGCGTGTGAAAGGAGATTTATGGTAAAACATCCCTGGAAATTTCCAACTCATCCAACTCATTTCCTGTATAATTGACCTAATTATATGGCAACAGATTTACACGTACTCTTGATGTGTTTTTCTTAATGACGCAGGACATTTCCCTCTCTTTATTCTTCAGCGGTATTTCTTGACGTTCTATTTACTGGGGAGCATAATAATGACCGGCATTATTTCTTACAACGTCTTTTTAAGGAAATATGTGTTTTCCTGTTAAAAAAACAACACCTTATTTTCTGGACTTATTATGGGTCATGTATAACATTTACTAAACTATTACTGAATGATTATTAATACGTATATCTATCAGTTCCAAACGATTTGCAACCATCGATAAAGAACTTATCCATATCGATATTAGCCAGTGTATTGTCTGTTTCGGAGGAGTTGCGACCATCGATATAGAAGTTGCCCACATAAATATTAATCAGTGTATTATCTTTTTCAGTGTAGTTACGACCATCGATATAGAATTTACCCACTTTGATATTAACAAGTAAACTGTCCGTTTCAGAGGAGTTTCGACCATCGCTCTAGAACTTACCCTCATCGATATTGATCTATTTGATCATCGATATTGAACTTACCCACATCGATATTAACCAGTGTATTGTCTGTTTCAGTGCGGTTGCGACCATCGATAAAGAACCTGCACACATTCATATTAACCAGTGTATAGTCTGTTTCAGAGGAGTTGCGACCATCTAGAAAGAACAAACCCACATTGATATTAACCAGTGTATTATCTGTTCCAGTGGAGTTGCGACCATAGATATAGAACACACCCAAATCGATATTAATCAGTGTATTGTCTTTTCCAGTGGTGTTGAGACCATCGATATAGAACAAACCCACATTGATATTAACCAGTGTATTGTCTGTTTTAGAGGAGTTGCGACCATCGATATTGAACTTACCCACATCGATATTAACCAGTGTGACAGTGACGATACGATGTTTTCATCAGGCCTCGATGTTTTCCGTGGAACTCACAAATGCCAGCCTACAACAAAGGTATCAACACGAAGGCTTAAAAAATTAAGCCACGATTTTCACGGGAATCAAAATGCCATTTTTATGGCAAAACTTTGTGACAAAATTATACAAGTTTAAGTAGAAAATGAAATATAAACATGTCTTTAGTTTAACATGAAATATAAGCATATGTTTTCTTTCTGAAAGAAGCAAAGTCTAAAAATGCTAAAATATCACCGGAAAAAATTTCTCGTAACGAGGGTTAATTGGTAATTATCACTCTCAAGGAAAAACATTTAATGAAATGACTTCTGTATATGCAAAGCGCAATCTCATACACATTCTGTAGTATCAACCAGTCCATCGACTCAGATTTTACACAAAATTTATAAATTTCTGTGTTCATTACTACACAGATTTCTTTTTTGCAAGTTGTTTTTGACAGTTCTCCAAAACATTGTTTGCTACTGTTCAGTTTGACACGACGTCGTACAGATTCTAAAAACCGTTAAACTGTGTTCCTGAGACGCAAATGGCTTTCATATACATGTAAATTATTTCATGTGCATATGGACTTTTTTAATTATGTCGCATTATACTTAGAAAATGCCTTGTTTCTTTTAAAATCTCAACACTTTATATCGACTCTTACAACTGCCTTCAAACTTTACTTATTTGATTCGGAGGGCTAACCACCTCATGTCATGGGTTTTCCGTATTTCGTTATTGTTAATGGCCAAAGGCAACATAATGTTTGCCGATTTGCCAATAAACTGGAAACTGGAAACATAACTCATCGTAAAATTCATTGTTCTAGTGCGTTCCTGTCCAAGGGATGGGCTTCGTCCCAGGGGCGTACCAGTGCATTTGCGAGGATGGCTTTTATTTTCCCGATATAACTTCGGACGTTCAAGGATACAGCGCTGAAGAGATTGAGTCCTATTTCCGAAGAACCGGAAGAATTGACCAAGGAATGTTCCAGTGTGTTGCGTGCGCAGCCGGATGTGACACTTGTGTAGACGCGTCACCATGCCTTCATCAAAGAAATGAACCGCTAATGATTACTCTTATGTTCCTGAACTTCTTGACAGTTCTTGCAATAATAACCATCGCAATTGCAACATACATTTATCGCATTGAAATGGTAAGTTAAGTCTAAAAAATAAATCTCTAAACTATCCATGGTCATGACTCAAACGTTTTAATTGCGAACCATTTCTATTACTTTTAGTTTTATAAAGCATATTCGTTAATGTATGCTGTAGGCATGTTAAACACAATGTTGAATTGGAAAAAATAAGACGCACACCCAAAGGTCTAATTGGTCACAATTTGTAATTTGTTTTGTGATAAACATTGACTTAACACATGATAGATGTTATTAATTGTAATAAATAGTCTTTGATTCGTGATTTTGACTTTCAACAATTGACTTGTGAAATATTTGACGCGAGTTACATTTTTCTAAACGTGGATTAAAAGAAGGAAAGGTCAAGCGACCATAAATTTTATCTATATTATTTGTTGTGGTTTAACATTTTTTTTTATATACTTAAGGACTTTGAAAACGCACCCTTGGGATAAGTGTATATAAACATAGAAGACGCCTTTTATATCAAACATATTATATAGCTGTGTAAAGTACAACTCATTGCCGTCATTTTGATACCAAAATATTTAAAATTGGTTCATTGATAATAAAAATATCGCGTGTTCAAGACAGTAACCCTGAAATCAAAAGTAACACTTTAGCCAATACAAGCGTTCGTTTTCAATGATATGCCTTTAATTGTAATGCAAGCTCTATAGGCATGAAGTGTTACTTTTGATTTTAGGGTTACTGTCTTTAACTCGCAATATCTTTTGTATAAATAGACCAATCTTAAATATTTTACTATCAAACTGACGGCAATGAATTGTACTTTACAAAGGTATGTGAAACATTTCATTTCAAAGGCCTTTTCTAAGTTAAAATACACTTATCCCAAGGGTGCGTTTTCAAAGTCCTTAAGTATATATTAACAACTGTTTTCTTCTAGTTAATCAGATTTAAAATACCGAATTCTATGAATACCGTCCTTCAATTATAAAAGGTGTTTAAATTTAAACATGCATTGTTAGTAAAACATTAAAGGTATTAATTTTATTAAAAATCAGCATTAAACATTAAACGTTCATAGAATAACTGGTAACAGGAAACAAAGTCCTTTTAACCCTTTCGTAACATATGGGAGCTAGGAAACTAGCTTACCTTGTAAACATTTAATGGCCAATCAGAACTTTGTGCGAGTGTACAACAAGCGGAAATCTTAGCGCAACTTCTTTAAACACGAAATATATTTCTTGTTTAAAGAAGTTGCAAGTTTAATTTATTTTAGTATGTACAATATATTTAGAGAAAATAGATACGCAACTTCTTTAGTTTTAGACGTTGCGTTTCTTATATCTTGAAGTATATAAAAGTGAAACATAAAGTAGCATTACAATTGAGCCTATTTGGGGCAAACATGAGACATTCGCTTACCAAATCTTTTCTGTTTCTTTCAGGTGATCAAGTCAGCCAGCCCAATTTTTCTAGAGCTAATGTGTCTTGGTGGTGTCCTCACGTGTATACAGGTATACATTTTACTTTTGAATACCAGGACAGGTGTTCGTGTTTGCACCAATACTGCCAAAAAACATCTTACTTCCCCCCACCCCCGGCTTGTTAGACGAGCAAAGCGCTGTAGTAATTCGCACTTCATGTATCTGGACTAGCTCTCCGCTTCTATAAAAATGAAATACAGTATACATATCAATAATGACCACATCCAGAAGACACAGCCTCCACCATGTAGTCAAAATGTGTACTTGTTGTTATATATCAGAGAATAATACATAATTTTTAATCTTTGCAAATTGAAAAAAAACAACTAAATTGTCAAACTACATCTGCCGGTGCAGATTTTTCCGTTACTGCTGCAGTTGAAATAGAGACAGGTCACCTTAATAACTAATCGAAATCCTCTCAACACATCCGCAAATTAACGTGTTTTTTTTGTAGAACTTGTAACCAATGAGTATTATAAAAAATAAAATATTATAAGTAAAAGTTGGTGTTTTAAGTGCTGTTGTAATAATAAGAAATGAACGAGATTTCTTAATTGTTAAAACTTCACTTAATGAATTTAATGAGATGCACATTTCACATTTTTATAATCACAGTAGTTTTGTCTGTGCTATGTGACAGCCGAAAAACGTGTCCCCGTACTTTCAATCAATAATGTAATCGTTTCAATCCTCCGTGATTGCATTTGACGATCATTCTTCTCACCTGTTTAAACCCCCTGTTGTTTTGCCACTGGTCGTTCGAAGGCGGTAACCTCAAAGGTTTTCTTGTTCTTTAATTGTTTGTATTGTCTTATTTGAAATCGATATTCTTATTAACCCTTGCTCTCTTTTCCTCTCTACTTTTTGGCTGCATGGGGAGTGTGGCTTTTCATGATAAGCATATTTCACCTTTTTTCTAAATAACTAAGTGCTTACTACAATTGTACCTTACATCTATCAAATGTGACGCCATAACCGTTAGAATATTCACTACTTATAAAGATGCTAAATAATAAAAGTGTTTTGAGCATGAAGTTTTAACAGATAAGACATGTAGAATTTCTGAAATTCTAGCTTACTGATTGGATGGAAAATGAAATGAACACTAACATTTAAAATTGTTGTGGTTTTTTTTAGTTTTTCCTGTATTATCCAGAGGCTTCGGTCATCATATGTAGTGTCCGCATATGGCCCATCCATGTTGGATTTTACATATTGTATGGATCACTCATACTCAAAACTTGGAGGTAAAATATGTTTGATTTTCTGTTGTTCGTTTGTTTATTGTCTTGTTATATTTAAGTTTTTGACCAGTATCAAATTTTCCATAATGACTGTTACCAGAAATGCACCGAACATTTTATTAACGTTTCCTGAATAAATAATTTATTTATATGTTTTTATTTTCACTGGGGAAGATTAAGATTAAAAAAGAGATAAAGTTCTGAGGTTTCTTGATTGTTTGTTTTGTTTTGTTGTGTGATTTAATTAAAAAATGAAAATAAAAATTGTTCAATTTTATTTACTTCAACCTCCCAACAGGTTCGACATTGTTACTTGTAAAATTATGGAAACACACATAAATCACTATCGCAGTTTTGAACAAGTCCGGTACTTAAAATGATTTTTTTTCAAAAGAATATTACTTTATTCGGTTACCGATGTCTTGCAGTGATGATTACGTTTATCACGGTCATCCGATCAATCATTTTTGGGATTGTCCGGGCTATCTGAGTCGGAAGCGTGATTGGAGTTGCTTGGCTATGCGCTGAGGCCGTACTGTACGGATTCGCTCCCCAGTAAATGCATTTTTATTATTCGCAATACAGACCCTTTTTTTTGTTTCAGGCCCCTTTTTAGGGTAACCCCATTTATTTTACAATGTTGTTCAAACATTATACAACAATCAATACAGACAGAAGATTTTACAAATAAACATTATAAACCAATCAGTAGAGAATATTTTACAAATAGACATTATATATATTGATCAATTCAGTGGGAACACACATAAATCACTATCGCAGTTTTGAACAAGTCCGGTACTTAAAATGATGTTTTTCAAAAGAATATTTACTTTACTCGGTTACCGATGTCTTGCAGTGATGATTACGTTTATCACGGTTATCCGATCAACCATTTTTGGGATTGTCCGGGCTATCTGAGTCGGAAGCGTGATTGGAGTTGCTTGGCTATGCGCTGAGGCCGTACTGTACGGATTCGCTCCCCAGTAAATGCATTTTTATTAATCGCAATACAGACCCTTTTTTTGTTTCAGGCCCCTTTTTAGGGTAACCACATTTATTTTACAATGTTGTTCAAACATTATACAACAATCAATACAGACAGAAGATTTTACAAATAAACATTATAAACCAATCAGTAGAGAATATTTTACAAATAGACATTATATATATCGATCAATTCAGTAGATTTTACAATTAAAACACCAATCAATAAAGTAGATTTTACAAACAAACATACATCCAAAGGAAACTGAAACTTTAAAAAAAAACAACAAAAAAACACAAGAATACATATGTGGTTTGATAAATTGCAGCCTTTCAGCATCATTTTCAAATATGCTATACCTCTATTTCTGATAACGTTATTATCAATAGTTCTTAAATTACGATAAAATGTTCATGATAAGAAGATTGTCACTCATTTTCATTTCCTAAAGTTTCCAAAATGTTGGAAAGAACAGCTTGTAAATTTTCATTTTTCTTATTTAATCTCAGGATGTATTTTCGGCAAAGGAGTTTATATTTCAAATAAATTTTAAAATTTGATATTGTAAGGAAAGAACGACAATGTTCTCTAAATTTTGATTTATATTTCAAATACTTTAATAAAATTGTAATATAATTTGTAATATAGCATTCATTATCTGTATGGAATAAAAATACTTTGTCTAAATCTGTTAATTTAATATGAAAACGAGTATTAGTCCAGTGTTTAATGCTTGTAATAAATTGTTTAACGTGACAACACTCACAAAAACGATGATAAATTGTTTCTGGAGATTCATTACAATATGAACACATATTGCTCTGAACTTTGTTAATTTTATAAAGAAATGATTTTGTCACGAGAATTTTATTTTTTATTTTAAATTGAAAATCTTTAAGTTTTATTTCCTCAATCTCCATTAAATTTTTATACATTGTTTTAAATTCGTTAGGGTTAAAAATGCCAAAAATTGACTCCCATTTTTTCGATTCACATATGTTTTGTTGGTCACTCAAGACCTCATAAAATTCTTTACATCCTTTAGTTTGTTTAATTATAAACTTAAGATGGGTATTTAAATGCATATTTCCTTTAAGCATTTTGAAATCTGTATTGCTATTTCTAATGATAGTTTTCCATTCATTTGGAATATTCATTAATAATCGTTGATAGTCTAAGAAAGTACCATTAATATTTAAAGCAGTTTTTAACTGATTAAAAGTGTAAAAATTGCCATTTTCATCAATAATATCAATTAAGACTTCTATATGTTTTTCAAACCAGTTCTTATAAAAAAGCGATTGATTTGCATAATTGTGGTTATACCATAATGGAGAAAAAATGATGCTGTTTATATCATTAAATTTTAGCTTCTTACAGAACAAAATCCAGCCTTCTAAAACGTTTTTCCAAAACGGATTTTTTAATTCTTTTAATTGCTTTTGAGTGAAATCTGATCCTAATGTTAAAATTATGTTAAAACTTTCGCATTTTGAAGTAACTAGTTTTTTAGGCCAAGTTAGTTTTAAACTATAAATAAACGATTTTAAATCAGTCATACCAAGACCTCCTATTTCAATATTTCTAACAGATTGTGTTCTTTTGATTTTATCAGGCCCGTTGTTCCACAAGAATTTATAACAGTTTTGTTCGATATAGGTTAATAAATCTACAGGTGGATTCGGAAGGGAAATAAACAAATGTACAAATCTCGATATAATAAGAGACTTAATGATAGCGATTTTTCCAAATAAAGTTAAATTTCTCTTGGACCAGGTATTAAAAGTATGTTCACATTTTGTTTTTATTTCATTGCTGTTAAGTTCCCATATTTTTAAAACGTCAGCAGAAAAATTTACTCCGAGTATTTTAATAGGTTCAGTTGTCCAGTCTAAAGCCACATCGTTGCATAATTTAGTTTCTGAGCCAATCATTGAACCAAACCATAGTGCTTTCGTTTTCTCTACGTTTATTTGTAAACCAGACATATGATAGTATTTGTTCAAAGTCAATAAACACGATCTAAGTGAAAGTTCTGTGCCGTTTAGAAAAATTTGGGTATCATCTGCATATTGGCTTATTCTGTGTTCGTTATTGTTTAAATAGACTCCCGTTATCATTTTATTATTCCTTATCATAAGACCTAGGATTTCTGCACAGAGAATAAAAATATAAGGGGAAATTGGGTCTCCTTGTCTGCAACCACGAGAAATTATGAAGAAATCAGATAAAAAAACCATTTTGTGAAATACATGTTTCCGACCCATTTTGAAACAAACTTATCCAACGTTTAAAAGATGTACCAAACTTATAAAGGTTAAGGACTTTATGAATAAATTTCCACGAGATAGAATCAAAAGCCTGTTTAAAATCAATTGAAAGTAATAAACCGTTTTTATTTTGAAGCTTTGACTCAAACAAAATGTCAAATTCAAGACGTAAGTTCTCACCAATGAATCTGCCAGCAATAAATCCTTTTTGGTCAATATGAATAATTTCGTTTACTAATTTTTTCAAACGGTTTGTAATTACAGATGAAGCGAGTTTGTAAACAACATTTAAAAGAGATATTGGTCTCCAATATTTTAAAAATGCCCTGTCTTTATTTGGTTTTGGTAAACATGTTATAACCGCTTGAACCTGTGTGACTGATAGTTTTCCGCTTCTATACGCATAATTTAAAGAACCTAAAACAAAGTTGGATATGTATTTCCAGAAAAATTAAAAAAATTCAACAGTATAACCGTCTAGACCTGGACTTTTATCATTTTTCATATTTGCTAACGTTAAGTTTAATTCGTTTAAAGATATTTCTCCTTCCAAACTTTGTATTTGCTCTTCTGTTAGATTTATCGGATTATTGCCAATAACATCTTTTAAAGGTAAGTCATCAAAATTCATAGTTTCAGTGTAAAGTTGTTTATAATATTGTTTCTGATAAGATAAAATATCTTTGACATTTCTATATTCCTTATTATTTTCATCTACTAACCTACTAATTGATTTATTTAAAAAATTTCGTTTTTCTAGATCAAAGAAATAACTTCTAGGTTTTTCTCCTAGCTCCTCGTAACGGCATTTTGATCTTAACATTACCCCCTCAATTTTATTTTTTCTAAGATTTTCTAATTCGTTTTTTTTATTTGTTAACTCTAATACAGACTTTGGGTTACTGCATTACAAAACGGCAGTTCCTACGTTCTCATTAGTACCTGAAAATGTCATCATTGTAAGGCGAGACATGCGCCTAAGGGTATTTGAACCATTACGCATGAGAAATAAAATTGTCCTAAATTAACCTGCTACCAATATTTTTTGAAAATCAAAAGTCAGTTATCAACAAAAACAAAAACAGCAATTTTAATGGGTGTACAACTTTAAATTACCATAACCCCCTAAAAAGTACAGTCTCGATATCACATCAGGACCGGGAACAGGCGCAATATTGGTAAAATCTTATATAAGCGAAAATCTTTTCTAACAACATTTTTGAAAATATCGTAAGACATTGCGTGCTTAGCCGATAACATAGAAATACACTTATTTTACTGGGCACAGGTACTTTCCTCTTTGCAGTTATATCACTGATTTAAGAGACTCATCAAAGCTTTGATATATGAGCATCTTGATGTAGTTATTCAGAGTGGTAATTAATTATAACTTGATTTAAACAAATTAGCGTCTATAACTGGTTTCTTTAGAAATGTTTTGTAGGGATGTTCTTTGTCATATTCCACTAATTATATAAAAAAAACACATCTTATTTCGTGATTTGAAGAGAAAATATGTTATAACCACAAGTAATGAGTTTTGATGAAGGATCCAAAAATGCCACAAGTTTTAATGGCATCCATACTTGATAAGTTTACAGACTATAATATCTCAATCCGTTGTGGTTATAATAAAGTGTCGCGGTACGAATCTTGTAACTATCTGGAGAGAAGATGTGTAAAAGTATCTGACGGATCAAACGTCCCAAACCTTAAACGTACAGGTAACTATCGCCAGATTCACCCGATTTCTCCAGAGTAATAGTCTTTTAATTTTATTGTAACATGTATTATGTAGAC
Source organism: Corbicula japonica (assembly GCA_038501625.1). Classification (NCBI taxonomy): domain Eukaryota; kingdom Metazoa; phylum Mollusca; class Bivalvia; order Venerida; family Cyrenidae; genus Corbicula; species Corbicula japonica. The sequence goes on along the minus strand of JAZAYU010000069.1, from coordinate 1,147,719 downwards.
CACTGCTTCGGGCTCACACTCTTTAAACATCCCAACTGTTTTCCATACCCAAATGAAAACCATTAAATATCGATTCAATCCTTAATAATCTTACAAACATGTGTTCGTAACAATCCTACCATTTGTGAATCTCACGTACGCATGATCGCTTCTTTCCAACTGTGTATCATACGTGCGCATGTCCGTAAATTTGAGAGATGTGTGACGATGCCCGATCACACGCATCTTCACGACTCCCTTTGTCAAATATAACCAGTCGTCGCTGATGGTAACGAATATTATGCTGGCATTGTTATGAGTGCTAATTGACTTCAGCTTGATTAAGACGAATTGGACAATAACAATCTTTGTGTTCGCTCTCATTATATAAAAACACTTCAACAGGATTGTGAGGGTTAATGGGTTCATCTGCGTGGAAGTAGTTAGTTAAAATGATATCTTATTATAGTCTCTTGTAATTTGGTTTGTAATGTTTTCGATAAATAAATATGCATGTTGATGAGATGAAAATCGAAGATGTGTCACACGTATCATGAATTGCCACATACAAAAGACACAGCCTCCTCACACAGCCAAGAAGAAGAGAGGAAGAGAGAGCATGGTCTATAAACTGAAGAATTTAAAACAGACATCACAAAAAATTAACAAAACTGAGCTCCCGAGGGGTCATCTTCTTGGAATGGTCAGTGGCAAAACAATTTGCCACTTTGGGTTTAAACCAGATTCTTCAGTGTACCTAACCGAGACCAGAGCATTTGGAGTTAAATCAATAAGAACACGATATCAGGGATAACAGAAAACAGAAACAGATCGAGCTTCTAAGTTCTTTTACAAACCTTCATACACTCTTAAACCCCTCCCACCATCGTGCAACCAAAGAGTTCTATTGATCACGAATCTTCTTCTAAAGTTCGGACTCTTGATTAATTTAATTGATATATCGTAATTATCCTTACAAAAAAAACTGACATCGCATACGAAACGTTTCAGAAAAAAGATACAATTTAACATTAGAAAATAAGTGCGATCTTTCCGATCATTGAACTCTATGCTAAAATGCCAAATATTGGTTGCAAAAGAATTTTACAGTGCTTTAATACCGGACTATCCGTATTTATAATTTATTAAAGTCCATAATACAACATGATAACCAGATTTAAAGTACAAATCTTTATCTGTTTTATTGTTTTGTTTGTTCAAGATTTCTCCTCCTTTCAAATATTAAAACCACATGTACAGTGAAATAGTTTCTTTTTTACATTATAAAATTAATTTATATTCCGTTACGTTCATTGAACATTTAACTTAACTTCGGACAATTGATTAATTTAATTGATATATCGTAGCGTCCAATGAACAGCTTTATAATGAGAGCAATTTGATTAATATCTCTGATAAAATCCAATGTTTTACCAATACATGAAATTATGTTCACCAAAAACTGATATCGCATATATTTCACTTCACAAAAAGACAATTATCAGCAAATAAGAATGTTCTTTCCGATCATTGATCCATAAGCCCAAATGCCAAATATTGGTTGTGAACGAATTTTACAGTGCAGTTATACCGCACTTTCTTCTGTTTGTTTATAGCTCACCTTAGCCATTGGCTCATGATGAACTTTTGTGATTGGTCTTTGTCCGATATTCTTAGTTTGTCGACCGGTTATCCGTCTTCCGTCAACAATTTGCTTCAAAACAACATGTCCTATGAAACTAATCGATGGTTTTAAATCAAACTTCGCCCGAAGAGTTTCGGCTTATTTCCTCAACAAATCCAGTGGAAAAACTTTTAAACATCTTTTTGATATGCATATTTCAATTTTTTCATAGCTGTCCATGTCATATTCATTCAAGTTTAAAAAAGTAAAATATGGATATCATGAATTGCGAAATTTAGAAGACACAGCCTCCCCACACGGCCAAGAAGAAGAGAAAGATTAAGCATGGTAATTCAAATGATCAGCTTCAAAACAAACACCACAGACAATTAACAAACATGAGAAAAGAAAACTGGCTGTCTAAGGGGACAGAAATTGTGACATACATTTCATTGATTATAAGATAATTAGAAAATCTGATCTGACGCTAGACGGCTCTTAGATATGTTTGTTGGTATAAATATCTTCAGGAGATCACTTAGAGCCAGCATGACTCTCTTGTTTTGTTATTTAAGAATCCAACTGGTAAAGTGTGAGGCACATGCAACATAAAACTTAAAATAAATCGTATGTGCCAAGTACGTTTTCCCACTAACCGTTTGAAGGCTGTGAGTCGTCAGATCCTATTTCAGTTGTATTAATATTATTGTTGCCGTTATACAAAATTAAAATTCAAAAGTTGTCTATTTTAACAAGTCCCCTGACCTATATTTTTCAGAATTTCCATGATATTTTCTGTTGGCACACAGAAGCGTATTCGGTTGCCAGACCAGGTGCTGCTGCAGCGATTTGCCCTTTTACTACTACTAACTGTAGCCGTACTAAGCGCTTGGAATGCAAGTAGGCCGCCGAAAGTTGAAACTTTGAAAACTTCGTCCGATCTCAAATTTTATTCTTGCAATTTTGGTCCGTGGGAATATGCTTTTATGGGAGGTAAAGAAATTCACTCTATTTTTTCGCAATTAAGTATGCTTAAATATGTTGTTGTTTTGATGTTTTACCATCTTGCTGCCGTTCAAAAGGCAAGTGCACTGTCACGGATTTAAATCTCTGGCAAAGAAGTGTTTTTTGGAAATAGAAAACTTTAAATACAGCTAGATGACAAATGTGTATTTGTTAAGCATTTTAATTATTTTTTTTCTATTTAATTTGTTTTCAACGAAACTCGTCATAAACCAAGCACATATTGTTTCAGAACTGCTTTAACGCACTACTTTTAAAGTTTTCACATAGTGACACAAAATAGATCAAAGTCGTTAAGAGTTGTTAAGTTATTTATTGTTTGCACTTAAATCAGATTAAGTGTTGATAATTGAAATCAGGTATTAGAAATTATTGTTAACCCCTCGCTTAATGCTAAATTTCAGTCGAAATTGTGTTTCTTCTGTACGGTGTATACTTGTGTTACACTGTACGGAAGGCGCCGGCTCATTTCAACGAAAGCAAGCACATCACGTGGGCGGTCTATAACGCCATCATTCTCGGAAGCTTCATGTCCTTTATGTCGTAAGTTTTTATTATTCAAAAAATACAAGGCCACACTGGGAATCGAACCCGAACGGCGACTGCGCTTAGCCACATAACACCCAGCAGTCTGCCGAATGAGCTTGCCAGGACAACTTTATGTAATAAAAATACGTCAAATTCTTCAACCATATAATTGTCGCTTTTCAACACGCCTAGTTATTTTTCCACTAAATCCATCACTGATGCAAACTCGGCGACAAATTTACAAATCTGTAGCTGCTGAGTCGCATTATACTTGTATTTCCTTTTTTATAAGTGACAGTTTGATTAACGCCATTTATCATTTAAAAAATATTTCTTGAATGGTGTAATAAAAAAAACAAACAAGCATTGTCGATCGCAACTTGATAATGAGGGTCTGGCTTACACGCCGCATGCTCGTCAAAACGAAAGTGAAGAACATAAATCTTTTTTCAGTTGAATTGTCTGGCGTCATTCATCTGAAGTTTTTCAACAGCAGTTTCCTTAAGAAAACGTGATTTGTCAAATAATAGCCAAACTTTAAACTGAATGAAACCAATCTTGTGAAAAATTGCACTAGCCTTTTAAATTAACCAAACAACGTATGTTCTGCGGAGTACAAACAGTTACTCTGTACTAGCCTAAAGTTCATTAAAGAAAAGTACAGCAACGTAAGAATTGTTATTACTTTGGACGTAAAAACACTTACGAATGATTCGCAATCGCTTGATTATGCTTAATCCTTATAATTTCCTTGACAGAAAGTAAAGGTTTAGTCATTAGGGGAAATTCTTAAAACGTTAATTGATAAATGGAGAATGTTTGGTACCAAACCAATTATTGACAAATAATGATAAATACAATGTTCAAACGTTTTTGCTCCCATAGGTTCTCAAATGATAAAATTTACCTGATACATAGTTTCCAGTTTTCAACCAGTCTTATGTTGCTCCAAGAAACGTTAATGTCTTTTATCTGTTTGTTTTTTCTAGTAAGTTGTTCATCACGGTGCTTGGACCCGATTTGCTCCCGGTGTTCCAGTTTGCTCAGATCCAGGTCTACACGACTGTCACACTTCTTATCATATTTGTACCAAAGGTATGTACAAGGGCCGAAGATCTTTAAACTGAATTTAGTCTCAGATATTAAGCATTCGATTGGCAGAACTGGACACTAGACTCTGATTTGAGACTGATCTTCAGTTTTAGTTTTGTTATTTTGGGCATAGTATGCTTCATATTTCGATGCACGTCTACGTCTTATATGTTTTCTTATTAATATGGAAGATAAGCCAATGGTAATATTGATTTGGAATGATATTGAACATTCAAATTATTACTGAAAGTTTTATTCAAGTGTTAAAGATAACAATAAAATATTATTTAACTTTAATGATAAAATAAAGTCGATATAAATATCCAAGCTAATAGACTGCATTTTAAACATGTTTAATACTTTTATCAATTATAAGTTGTTTACAAACCAAACGAATTAAGAAAGTCAAATGTTTTTTAAACTCATCAAGTGAATTTTTGGAATACTATTGTTTTCTTTTAAAGATACAGAATGAACCGTTAATCAAAAGTTGAAAAATAATTTATACAACTAGTTCATATCTTAAATGATTTTGATGATATACAATAAGCAATTAACATTTGTCCTTTGTCCCCTCAATGTTATGGGGAGCATCCATCGGTTTTGAATGAAATATAGCCTTCAATGTAATATGAACGTAACACTGACATAACTATCAAAACTATAGACGTGATTGTATCTCTTCTCCATTGTACATATAAGAGTAATACTTTTATACTTGCTGAGTTATACATGTACTTAGCAGCATGTTTTACATTTTATTTTAACTATTTATAATAGTGATCATTAGCATCTTTTCTCATTTTTTGATGAACTTATTGTACTTTCCTTAAGTGTTTGTTTGATAACAAGGACGTCAATACGTAAACATCACAATATTTTCCTTAAAAAGTAAATCTAAAACTCTTCAAATTTGCGCCTTTAGATGTTATAACAAAAGACAGAAGGCATGATTAACCATGGTCAGAGTCCATAGGGCGAAATGCGTGCTAAGACTTTTTCAAGCATGATACTGAATGCAATATGTTTAAAATATTGTTTTATTTTGAATTCAGTTTCTTGCAATCAAGAAGAGATTGGAAATCGAACCATACAATCAAGCCACTCTTGGTACGATACAGACCATTCAAACAGTGACTGGACGAGTCAAGAAGAGTCAGGTCGCTCCTTTGCCAGCCGTTCTCAAGGCCCATGCATCCACACAGACAAAGTGGGAGTTCTAGATGTTACGCCAAGTTGCCCCTCTACCAGTCGTCCTCAAGGCCCATGCATCCACACAGACAAAGTGGGAGTTCTAGATGTAACGCTAACGTTATTGTCTGCAAATGGAGGCTGAAATGAGTTTAAATACACCCTAATGTTAATGTAAACGGGAATTCAATATAATACTTGGAAAAGGGAGGTAACCGGGAACTCTTGCATACTGCGATGTGAAGTGTAACAAGTTCTTTTTGACCAGAGCAAATGTCATTTTCCCGATAACTAACAGAATTAAGCAGACTAAGTGCCTATATTTTTTGCGTCCAAACACCAAAGTAGACTATTTTTATAGTATTTCTAGCGCGTATTGTAAATATGTAAATATGGGATAGAGCATTAGCATTCGGACCAAATAAACGGATGCGATTTAACAATGGCATACAGAACTTTTTGGTATTGTGGATACATACGTTTCTGTTACAAAGGAACAGGTGAAAATATGTTGTAGCAACTAATTTAAACAGCGTTTGTTCTCTGATACATTCGCAATTTAATGAGTATGAAATAATTAAGAACCGGATCAAAAAACGAAAGAGCATTAAACGATATTCTGCAATATTGAAGTTTCAGTGAATTATAATTATAGGTTATTAGACGTTTTACTGTACAATACGGGAATATATTTGGACGAGTACACAGCTTGAAAAGTCATATTGGACTAGCCGTTAGGCGAGTCCAATATGACTTTTCAAGTTGTGTACGAGTCCAAATATATCCCGTATTGTACAGTAAAACGTCTAATAACCTTTTTATTCTACATCTAATAAATGAAGCATGACTTTTCAAGCGTTTAATGACTATTCCATATATATTCCATATTGTACGGTCCAATATTTTATTAAGTTTTTTCATTCGGATCATTTTTACGGTCAACGGCTTTTATCGTTGTAAAACAATAGTAAAGTGCATTTGCACTTAATCATCCAATATGAAAAAATACGGACTTTTTTGGATCCAATACGGGAAAATATTGGACGGTCACGTGGTACAATTAAAGGACGCTAATTGGATGAATTTATTAGATGTAGAATAAATTGTAATATTTGGAAAGTTTGAATTGTTCGGGTCTCATTCATCCAATTGACTAAAGCATAATATTTCATAAGGATTCAAACATCAAGATTTAGATCATTTATATGTAAACGCAAAACACATGCAAAAGGCTCTTAAAATCTTGCAAGTAACAAGAAGATATTACAAAAACCTGATGAGCATGATAAGAGGCAAAATGTTTTGTTGTGATATGAAGATATAATAGATGAAAAGGGAACATTGAAAGCTACCGAACACAACAAATATGAAAATACTGCAGGCTCAGTTTGATTGTGCCTGTTCATGGGCAAAAATGGAAATACATATTACTGCCCACGCCGCCTAGCCCCGGGTTGAGCGCTACTCAATATTTACAACAATAAACAGTTCAATTTTGACCCATCCCAAACGACGGTATGAATATGGCGATGAGCATAGAACCTTCAATGCGTTTTTTTTTCAGATAAATACCATTCCATTTCAGTGGCGTATGGTCCCCATCTAAAAGAATGGGTTTGCCCCATATGAGAAACAATGGGCGGAACTAAACAAAATACAATTTTGACAGGGGATCTGAGAATATAAATCCTGTATATCACAGACACGCCAAAGGCAAAATTGAAAAAGCAGTATATCCTAGGGGTGATTGAACAATATCCAAATCAATATTACATGTAGCTAGGATATAGAAACCAACCATCTTTAAACTTGCCAAAATATTAAAACAAAAGTAATTTAATTAGTACTTTAAAAGTAGTGCATACATATCGTTCTCAATGAGCGGCAAAGGACGTAACTAATAACAGCACTGATTGAAAGTACGGGGAGAATTTTTACAGCCGCCACACGGCACAAACAATGCTATTTTGGTATTGAAATAGATAAAAAAGGGAACTTTGAAAGCCACCGAACACAACAAATATGAACATATTGCAGGCTAGGTTCGATTGAGTCTGTTCATGGGCAGTAATGGAAATGCATATTACTGCCCACGCCGCATAGCCCCGGGTATAGCGCAACTAAAAATTTACACAAAACAGTACAATTTAGAAGATGGGGTGTTTCCGCCTTGGAGCTGTCAGTGGCAAACAATATTTGTCATTCTGGGGTTTAAACTAAGTTTTCACACTATAATAAGATAAAACATGAACAAGCTGCCTGGATGAATTAACAAAGAAGCTATTGTGTTTACTTGGCCCAACTCATGTTGACCATGTCGAGATTGATGCTCTGACAAAATGCTATCTTATCAAACAGTTTTAATTTTTATGAAGCTTGAAAAAAGTGAAATATGCATATAAGGAATTGCCACATTAGAACACAGCCTCCCCACACACCCAAATGGAGGACAAAAAGAGAGAGAGTATGGCTAATCAAATGATCAGCTTCAAAACAGACACCACAAACAACTAATAAAAATTATATCCCAAGGGTTTTTCCGCCTTTGAACGATCAGTGGCAAAACAAATGCCTCTCGGGGTTAAAATCAGGTTCTCGGATGCACCAACCTCACTATTTCCGCAACAGGTTCTCAAATCAACAAACAAGATGTCTTGGTGAAATATGTACAACCCACACATCAGCTCAACGCCGGTTCAGCTTTTATTATATTTTTCATAAATGATTGCACCCTGTTTTTGATGTAACTTAATTAATATTGCAGTGTTATTAAAATACTAATGTGAAGAAAAATATATAATATAATTTTAAACATGCTGCAGTGTTCTTAACAAAAAAATAATTTACAATTAAAATATATAAACTAAATAATATAACATAATATATAATATACAATGTATTTCGATAGCATTTAGCGATCAAGTAACATTGGTTGCGTTCACAGCCTTATTTAAAATGGTAGCGTTCAAAATATAAATTATAAATTAAACATCGTTCATTGAAACAATTTATAAACATTTAACGGGTGCCTTAAATGTTTTTGTTTTATTTTAAAATTGTTATTGGCTGTGTGGGGAGGCTGTGTCAGCTGGATGTGGCCATACCTGATATGCATATTTCACTTTTTTACAATCACAGTAGTTTTGTCTGTGCTGTGTGGCGGCCGTAAAACGTCTCCCCGTACATTAAATCAATACTGGTATCTTTCATCCCTCAGGGATTGCTGTTTACATTCACGTTTCACAACCCTCCCCAACCACCCAAATTCTCTCATGTAATACCATGCTCTCCTTACCTCTCTAATTTTTTGGCTGTCTGGGGAGGCTGCGTCTGCTGGATGTGGCCATTCCTGATATGCATATTTCACTTTTTTTAAACAATTATTTTTGAATTCATTGTCCAACATATTTTATAGAATATACTTGATATCGTAAAAGACGTGTTTTGAGTTTCATTGTATAGGTTAATGCACAAATAAAATAATGATAAATATTAAATTCGAAGATAAAATGAAGCATTGCCTTTGTTCAAAATGAAAAAAAGATTTGTAACATAAATGATTACACTCTAAATATATATAAACTTTAGTAAAAGCTTCATATGTTTTTACCTGGGACCTTGCCAGATTTTATACAGTAGCTAAACCTTTTGTATCGTTGTCCCTAGGAGGTTTCAAATACTAGAATATACCGATAATTTAATGGATAATTTTCAGATTGTCATTAAAAAATTCGAATATATATTCATAAAGATATACCAGTATTTTAGTATACATTAACTTGATATCGAAAGAATTGCGCACACTTTTCCTGGTAGGAACACTGACGGGAAAATCATAAAGACTGGAAAACAACAGCTGATTTGTAAAATCGAACGCAGTTCTTTAACTAACTACACGCAGACAAAAATATACAGGTTTTTTTTCAAGACTACGGAACCTGAATTTAAGAAATTAAAAACATAGCGGTACATAGAAAGCTAAACTCCGTAAAACCAGCATCAATCAGTCCATTAGAAAGGAGGCCTCTTAAAACGAAACACAGCCCCCATGCAGCGAAAAAGAAGAGGGGAAGAGAGAGCATGTTTGTTATAAGTGTGTCAATTCAAATAAGACGCCACAAACAATTAACGAAAAACAGAACCCTTGGGGTTACCGCCTTGGAACCATCAATGGTAAAACAAATTGCCACTGGGGGTTTAAACCAGGTTCTAGGATGCACCTACCTCACACTTGCCCCAAGCAGATGTTGGACTTGACGAGGTTGGTACACGTTGACCTTACCTCGACCAGATCACCTGAAAATGTTTGAGCAAGAATTTGATGGCAGTATTGGAGTAAACTAATCGAGCGTCCAAGTTATTTCTCAAAATCTATCTTTAAAAGAGCCACGCCGCCTCATTTTTGTTTAGCACAAAGGACAGCTAATTAAATTAGAAAAAGCTTAAATGATGACACATGTTTTACTGGTCTAATATGTCCGTTCCATCTATAGAAAGATTTTCAAATTGAAAGCTACCAAGACTGCTTTAGAGCTTCATTCGGTGTCAGATATCCAATTATACGCCTATTGTAAAAATACTGATGCTACTGAGCCAAAATGAAAATTTGACAAAATAATGTAGACAACTCCTATAACATCAATGATGCCGTTGAATGCAAATGTCTTGTGGAATAAGATTACCCATATGTTTATTTTAGAAGTTGTCGGTTTAGTATCTTTCAGTTGAAAAAAGGAAAAAAGATAAAAGATGCGGTTGTGGAAAATAAAGCGTTGGATTTTATTTGTTCCCATACAGCCGTTCAACATATTCATTTTATATATGTGGATTTTATTTTTCAAACAAAGTGCATTGTTTATAAAATACAGTTTTTATTCTCGTTCAAAATACATCGTTCCATAAATTCAGTTTATTCAATTCAATACGCGTAGTTCTTTAAATTTAAATTACTCATTTTAAATACGCGTTTGTATCTTTCTCTCTCAGTGCGAATCCTAGAATGGAACTAAAATAACAGAAGAAATCTGTCTCATTTTAAGCAACAAGTAGCGCCAAACTTGTTGTGTCCTGAAAGTTATCAACTTAATGCAAGTTTCTTTGTCCGACTGATAATGAGTCCTTGTTGTTAGCAGAAAGCTCCAAATAGTTTGATAAGTTGTATACTTATCTCAATATACTTTATTCTTACAATAATTCTTCCATGGACAAATAACAATCTACTATGTATATTTGCTTATACCTAGCAAAAGGTACCATTACCGTAAAACCGAGAGTTTTGAAAGATTGTCACTGTTTAATTTAAGATCATCAAAGATTACAAGTTCGTTCCTGCACAATATTAATGAAATATGCTGACAAAACAATAAAGCCCAGGCTAAAGTAGCACAAATACGTTCCCTTCTTATAAAAAAAATTAAAGGTGTAGAAACACATTTAATTTTAAAGTATTAATTAAAAGAGAATTTCAAACTGCAACTACCAAAAATATAAACAAAAAAAATCTAATCTCATTGTATATTCCTTTATTCTTGGACGAATATTCGTTCCTGCACCGTTTTACTGAAATATGCTGACACAACAATATAGCCCTGGCTATTGTAGCCACATATTCTTATTTTAATAAAAAGGGAGGTAATGTGAAAAAAACGGATATTTAAGTAACTGTATCTTATTTATTTGCATTAGTGAACTATTAAGATCGTGCTTCCTTCTATACATGCCGTTTACTTCTAAATTTACAGTCAATTTATCTGTTTGAGACGCATGTTAAAAATATCGATCTCATCATTATTTAGGAGATAACCTTGACCTCTGTGAAAAATATTACAAAATCCTTCCGCTTTATCGAATGTTCAGAGATGTGCAAATACCACACATTAAATGAAGGATAAAATATAACACCACCGAACACATTTTTATTAAAAAAATTTGATTTTAGTTTTCATTTTTGCTCAGTATATATTATCGATTACAGTGAATAGGGCGTCATATGACTATTCGAAACCATGATTTAATTCAGAACATTGTTATGATTTAAAAATTGTCTTTAAGTACGAAAATTTATATTATACAGGAATTTCACATATATGGTGTTCATAACGTAAATAAACACACTAACATTGTCAAACAGAATATGTTTCTTTTACCCCTGTCATCGTGTTCTTGATGATTTGACTAGAAGGACTCTGGTCTCAGGAAGGTCATTGAGTTAAACCCACAGCTACATAAACACAACACATGTACTACGCAATTGTAACTTTTGTCTTTGAGGACAACATTTCGAAAGGGTGCAACTTATTTTAATTATTTTATTAAAGAATAAATTATAAAGATACAATTTATTATGCATTAGTTGTTCAGTTGTTAGAAAAAAATCGGTTTTTCTTGCGAAACAGGTATATCCTGTTTAATATTTAAAACTTTTGTGGCCCGCTAATTAATTATTCCGAGAAGCATATAATTATATATCTAACGTAGATCCTGTTTTAAACAAAATTTGAGAGCAGGTACATCTAGAGTAATTAAGTTACGTAATCAGACCACTATGTATATAACTAGATTTGACCTACTCATCGTTTCATCACATCTTAAATAATTCAAGAATAAAATGTATATTTTGTAAAAATATTAAATTTTAATCCCAAGGGAAACACCTGTAAATAAATGTAATAAGTTTAAAAGCATACGGCTATGGTGGCTGATTTATGCCATTTCGTTTTTTCGTTATTTCGCCGCGAAATAACGCCAAGCGAAAAGACGAAATAACGAAAAAACGCCACGCGAAAAGACGAAATAACGAAAAAACGCCATGCGAAAAGACGAAATAACGAAAGAACGCCACGCGAAATAACGAAAAAACGCTATTTTTGCGCGAAATAACGAAAAGTCGCCGTGCAATAAAACGCCAATTTAACTGTACAAAATAGCGTTCTTTCTAGCTTCGCCTGGCGTTTTTTCGTTATTTCGCTTGGCGTCTTTTCGTTATTTCGCTTGGCGTCTTTTCGTTCGGCGTTATTTCGTTATTTCGCCTGTCGTTTTTTCGTTGTTTCGCGTGGCGTTTTTTCGTTATTTCGTCTTTTCGCGTGGCGTTTTTTCGTTATTTCGTCTTTTCGCGTGGCGTCTTTTCGTTATTTCGCTTTGCGTTTTTTCGTTATTTCGTATTTTCGCGTGGCGTTTTTTCGTTATTTCGTCTTTTCGCGTGGCGTCTTTTCGTTATTTCGCGTGGCGTTTTTTCGTTATTTCGTATTTTCGCGTGGCTTTTTCTCGTTATTTCGTCTTTTCGCGTGGCGTCTTTTCGTTATTTCGCGTGGCGTTTTTTCGTTATTTCGTATTTTCGCGTGGCGTTTTCTCGTTATTTCGTCTTTTCGCGTGACGTCTTTTCGTTATTTCGCTTGGCGTTTTTTCGTTATTTCGTATTTTCGAGTGGCGTTTTTTCGTTATTTCGTCTTTTCGCGTTGCGTCTTTTCGTTATTTCGCGTGGCGTTTTTTCGTTATTTCGTATTTTCGCGTGGCTTTTTTTCGTTATTTCGTCTTTTCGCGTGGCGTCTTTTCGTTATTTCGCTTGGCGTCTTTTCGCTCGGCGTTTTTTCGTTATTTCGCGTGGCGTCTTTTCGTTATTTCGCTTGGCGTCTCTTCGCTCGGAATGCATGTTTCTGGCAATGACTCAAAGTGCAATGCACAAGAACCGTAACTCTACCTTCTTTCGTTTTTTAATTATTGCCCTTTGATTTATTTCACAGAGCATTTCTTGTGCGGAGCGTAACTTTCACCATAGGTTCAAATGACTCCAAACTTGGTATGCATGTTTCTTGCAATGACTCGAAGTGCACTGCACAAGAACCGTAACTCTACGTTGTTCCGTTTTTGAATTAATTTTCTTTGATTTTTATAGAGCATTTCTTGTTAGGAGCGTAACAATGTCACAATATGTTCAAATGACTCCAAACTTGGTATACATGTTTCAAAAAGCAGTGTTAGGTATGCTTTGCGACAATATTGCTCATATTTTGTCCCATTAATGTCGTTAAATTATTCTCCTTTGATTGACTTTATAGAGCATTTCTTGTCATTCTTTTAAATTATTCCCTTAATTGATTTTAGTGCCTTTCTTGCCCAGGACTTAACTTGTTTTGCATGTTTCTTGCAATCAGACAATTAAAAGGTTATTTCATATGTGAATTTTGTGCAAATACATTGCTAATAACTGTAGATCAATAAACTAACAAAAATTTCGTTAGGCGACACATCTGACTCGCGGAGCTCTAGTTTATTTTATTTGTTAATCAACTCAAACCAACAAATGTTTTTGTTGTTGGGATTGGGTGGGAATTCAGGCACCTATCCATCACACCCCACCTGTATTTCTTTTTTTGACTTTTTTTTTCTCAAAACTCGCACCAATCAAAACTTTTTGGTGGTGGTGGTGGTTGGGAAAAATCATTGGTACCGCCTCTGCCCTTCCATTTCTATCCCCCGTCGCGTAGCGGGTTGGGGGTATAGGAATGGTCTTCGTTTGTCCGTCTGTCTGTCCTTCCCTCCTTCCGTCCGTGAATAGTTGTTTTTACCCATATGCCCAGCTTTACTGTTACTACACTTTGCGCATTTCAACCGGAAGGCGAAAAGACTAAAAAACGCCAAGCGAAATAACGCCAAGCGAAATAACGAAAAAACGCCAAGCGAAAGGACGCCAAGCGAAATAACGAAAAGACGCCACGCGAAAATACGAAATAACGCCAAGCGAAATAACGAAAAGACGCCACGCGAAAAGACGAAATAACGAAAAAACGCCACGCGAAAATACGAAATAACGAAAAAACGCATAGCGAAAAAACGAAAAGACGCCAAGCGAAAAGACGAAATAACGAAAAAACGCCACGCGAAAATACGAAATAACGAAAAAAACGCCACGCGAAATAACGAAAACACGCCAGGCGAAATAACGAAATAACGCCGAGCGAAAAGACGCCGAGCGAAATAACGAAAAGACGCCAAGCGAAATAACGAAAAAACGCCAGGCGAAACTAGAAAGAACGCTATTTTGTGCAGTTAAATTGGCTTTTTTTCGCACGGCGACTTTTCGTTATTTCGCGCAAAAATAGCGTTTTTTCGTTATTTCGCGTGGCGTTCTTTCGTTATTTCGTCTTTTCGCGTGGCGTTTTTTCGTTATTTCGTCTTTTCGCGTGGCGTTTTTTCGTTATTTCGTCTTTTCGCTTGGCGTTATTTCGCGGCGAAATAACGGAAAAACGAAATGTCATAAATCAGCCACCATATACGGCACTAGATGTTTAATTCTTAACTCAAACTTACAGTTTTCTCACATTAATTTATTCTTACATTTCAGGATTTTGTTGAATTCTTGAAGTTAAAATATCGATTTCGAACGAAAATTGTTTTGTCTTTTATATTGTTTACCTTAGATTCTAGCAGTCGAATGAGCTAATCATAGTTTCTGCCTGCAATAAGCTGGTTGTAGTTCTTTTAAGTTTTACGAACTTGATAATTTCTTCTGTATACAATATCGAGTCCATAAAAAGACCTAAGCTGTCACCTCTACTGAGTATGCAGTACAATCCCAACTCGGGCAAACTGTTCTATGTAAACTGGCAAACTGATATTTATTATTACGATTTATTAATGTTTTTTCTGTTTTTACATAAGCCGTCTTATTCTTCAAATAAAAGTGCATATCAGAAATATCCACTTCCAGAAGACAAAACTCCCACACATACCAGAATTCAGGGTTTTTCGGAGGCACATTCTTTTTCAGCATAACGTGTCGTCTGATCATTACATGTATGTTAACCAGATTCCTTAATAAATTATGCATAGTTTTTTATCTTAGACGAACGTCACCGTATTGTTGTTGTTGTTTTTTTCATTGTTAAAGGGGATACCATAAATTTACTTTAAAACTTTGAAAAGTCCTAAATATTTCACCAGCAGACTTCAGGAAAGTAAATAGTTGAACTAAAGCGACTTAACTATAAATCATTCAAAAATGTAATGTCTATATCTACAAAACTTTTTTTTATAATAACCGATTTTAAAACAATAAAAATCATTGTACTATTTTCTAAATAATAAATGGTCGGTTAACCGGCATCAGTGTTATACTTTTGTTCGTAACACTCGAATGTGTTATGTTTTGTACCATTGAACTTTACATTGTTACATTTCAGTCTTCGAAAATATAAAAATGAAATAAATGGAAACAAATAGTTTCTTTGAATGTCATGCAGTGATGGTTACGTATATCAGGGCTAGCCGATCAACATTTTTGGAGGGTTGTCCCGGCTAACTCAGTTCGTTGCGTTGCCGGAGTTGCAAGGCTATGCGCTGTCGCCGTGACGGTGTGGGTTCGCTCCCAGCTAGAGGCAATATCATGTGAAGCAAAGGCTGTGTGCAACATTAATTGTGATTGCAAACTAAACACATATTTCGGTCTTGCTGTTGCAATTATAAGAAGAAAATAGATTTATATTCGTGAATATCAGGTTAGACAGTAACCGGTGTGTTGTTTGCAGATCCTGTTTACTGGTTAATATATTTTTCATTGGTTAGTTGTTTTTCTTCACGTATAAAAGAACTGAACTTTATAAAACACATCCGTTGAGGATATCGCGCTGTGGCTTTCTTTCTCATGTTTTTTGAAGATGGCTTTTTCTGTAATTGTTTTACCTTTGCTGTTAACAACAGGTAAGTATAATTTTTATATCTTTATTTAACATATTTTTAAAGAAAAGTTAGAACAGTAAGAAAAATAGCAAGATGTAAAAATTCCCTGAAATTCTATTTAAAACCAAACAAAATTAAGCCACACAAAACATCAATTTAAATGTCCATATGAGTAATTTGCTAGTGACAACAATATGTCAGGTCCTTTTAAATGTAAACGAATGAGATATTTGTAAAATTATGTTTTACCGTTATATCCTGGTCGAGTATATAGATGACAAACAAAAAAATGCTGATCTCTATCTCTTTCTCTCTCTTTATAATTGTAAGTTCTTTTAAGGACCTCAATATTGTTGTCAGTATCATATTACTCATGTTAGCATTTAAATTGTTGTGATGTGGTCCTTAGAGTTTCTGTTTGACTGTAAATAGACTTGTTGGGAATATTTAAGGTCTAGTTTTAATTCATTATTACCAAAATTATAGCAAAGTCAAAGCCAACATTTACAAGGATAATATACTCAACAAAAAAAGACACTGTAAAAAAAAAACAACCTGACACTGTAACTTTGAATAAGTATGATGTGCATATTCAAAATCTATATATTTTTGCACCATCCAAAAGAAAATAACCACTGAATCACTTGTTTCATGCACCAAAAATATCAAAATGCATAATTTAGTTCAAAACTTGCACAATTTTTATTACATACCACAATTCAATTAGCTTTAAATCTGATTCGAGGAAAATACACCAAATATAAAGTGTCAGGTTTCTATTTTTGTTGAGTATAGTATGTCAGTGGATTTTTTTCTTATTTTTGTCCACAAGATTTTCAAAATTCTTTAAATTGCAATTTCGGGTCTGTATAAGCTAATTTACCTTGGTTTTGATCGGTAAGGTCTGTAGATTGGTCTGTAGGATTTACTCTATCATAGTATTTAACAATCTGTGGGAAAAATGTGAAACGATCACGCCCTATGAAATGGTTAACAGCCGAATGGAATTGTTAAGCTGTTTTGTGTTTTGTATGTTTTTTTCTTTTTAGTTGGTTTGCGAGGGAAAGCGAGTCTCCAAAGAAAAAAAGTGAAATATGCATATCAGGAATAGCCACACTCAGAAAACACAGCCTCCCCACGCAGCGAAAAAGAAGAAAGGGAAAGAGAGCTTGCGTTTTTAACAATATTAATTTCATATAAGACACCACCGACAATTTATGAAAAAGAGAACCCTTGGGGTTACCGCCTTGGAACGGTCATTGACAAAACAATTTGCTCAGTTCAGCTTTTTTTTTAAGATGGTTGTTTCTATGTAGTTTGTGCTTTAGAATCAAAAGTAACATTTATTCATACTTTTTATGTTTTTCTTTTCAGTATTTGTCAAAAACAGTGGCTCTGCGGAAACCTATAGTTTGAGCTTCAGTTACTTTGACGAGATTGCACAGTCTTACTGTGCTGCCAGGTCACACGGCCATGTATTTGCCGTAAGGAGGAATTGTGAAGGTGTTGCCTCAATGTGCAATGAAATATGTAAATCCGTGAAAGACGAGGCTATTGCTTTCCTAGGAAACGGGCATACAACGTAAGAATGTGAAATTTATTTAAATTCCTGCTTAATTTCAGGTGTTTTGGTCTCATTAAGATCATTAAGTACCTCTTTCGCTTGACGAGTAATTAGCTCTTTCTATGTTTGTGTGCTTTTGCATGCATCATTGCCTAGTTGATAGATTTAAGTAACCTTTTTTCCTTTTTTCAGGCCCTTTTCTCAGGGTAACTACGTTTGTCATTTCGATACATAAATTATCAAATAAATATAAATATGATCAAATAAATATAAATATGATAATTATGCTTATTATAAACATGTGTTTTTGGACATTCTTTTAACAAGAATAAGTTTAAGGTTATCTAACCATACTCTGTGTTTAAGGGTTTCTGATTATTTTAATAATGAAAAAAAAACATAATAAAAAGGTGAATATGTGAAAATATGAAAATGCTTCCGACAAGAACTGCACATTCTCTCTTTGAACTATTGATCTTTTCGTAAATTTTACTGTAATTTTGACGTACAAAAGCTGAAATAATTTGTTTAATACAAAGCATAAACAAATTGCTCAGCTTAGTTGTCAGGTTAAAAATAAAAAAGTATTTTAATCCTCATTAACTTTTACTTGCTAATCCCAAACAAGTTTTAAATACTTCAAGTGTACCTTTTATTTTTGAAATATAAGCCTTGATTTTTAATTTTTGTTTAAGATATATTTTGAATAGGTAGAGTGTTCACAGAGTTTCGCAATTGTACCTAAATTTTGATTTATATAGATCTAATTATGTAATATTTTATTAAAAGGGAAAGGTGCTTTTCATTTTTACGTTTGCTTTGAAACAAAAATAAGTAACTTTACCAAGATAACTTATTTGGCTATTGTGATTTTTAAACTGCAGTCCAATTAAACCAAGCCTGTAATGTTTTGATATTTGTCGTGTTCGGTGGCTTCCAATGATTCGTTTTCATCTAACTTATTATCACAGTAGCGCTTTTTGTTCCGTTTGGCGGCGGTACAAAGTCTCCCCGTACATTCAGTCAGTGGCGTTATCAGGAATAAAATGTGTGAAAATATTGAGTTGTGCTCATCCCGGGGCTAGGCGGCGTGAACAGTAATATGCACTTCTATAACTGCTCTTAAACAGGCTCATTCAAACAGTTTCTGCAATATTTTTTATATTTTGTCGTGTTGGGGCGGGGGGGGGGGGCCTTTCAAAGTTCTTTTTCATATGTTTTACTTGTTTGTTCATTTGAGAACCTTTTAAGTTGGTGAGGTTGGTGCACCCTAGAACCTAGTTTTAACATCCAGTGGCAAAATATTTTCTTTTCAGGAACATAATATTGTAAATTGTTTCCGTTTTCTTTTTAAAATACGTTATTTTATAAACCCATGAACTTTTCCAGCTCTCCTCTTTGGCGAGGAGGATGGGGTTACTGTCTATTCCTTTTCCTGATTTGCATTTCGCATTTTAAAATAACATTTTCTATTTTTATTTAGGGCAGCTTGTTTTGATGCTATTCACGTCTACAAGTTACACCCAGTCCTGCGGGCTAACCCCGGAGGTGCGCAGCCGGATGATCGTCGATTGGGTCTGTCGAGCTACGGGTATGGTGAAAGTGGTTGTACATATAAACCAGATCATTGTGGACCCAACTTCTGCTGCTGCAAATTGATATAAATACTTCACATCTTATACTGCGGATGGCAATAAAAAAGAATTTTAGTTACAGGCATATCAAGTCGTATTCGTTGTACCTTTCCCGGGGAAAAGACATTGTTTTAAACATGATTATGTTCAACATGAAATGGGGCGCGTCACGGGAAAAGGTACCTTCGGTCATTTTTAGTGATATTTTAGTTTTTACTAAATTTAGAAAGAACTTACAACTTTAATCAATTTCTTATTACTAAAATGCGATTTTATTACACATTTGACAATAAAATGGTATTTTTACCGCGAGATGCATAATAAGTAATGTCGTCTGCTCAAATTTATGACGTCATTTCAAAGATTGACGTCAACTGTCCGAAGGTACCTTTTTCCGTGACGCGCCCCAAATATGGTGTTAGCGGTATAAAAAGTTTTCGAAATAATTAAAATTCGTTTTAATAATGGAGTATCCGTCAAGAAAGTACATTTAAAATGATTTATTCCAAGTGTCACTTGATAACACATTTTTAATTATAAATGTTTGCTAGTTTTATTCTTGTTTCGTCTACGCTTGTCAAAATAATCAGATATTTAATTAAGTAAAAATAATGTTACGCCTTTCCTGGTTTGTTCTTTACAGCTGAGTAGTTCCCAGCACACAAACAATAACTCATATCACCACGTCAGTCAAACAAATTATGCACTTCTCAATAATAAATTGAGTAATCATTATGTAAATATTATCGCGAAATACTTAAATAATTCTGCAAGTCGTAATCCACGAATTTACATCCCCTTCGTTTTCGGAGTATGTTTTTTTTTTTCTAATAAACAATTTATTTGCAGATTCTCGCCCCTGAACCCCACCATCTCCCTTTCACAAGCTTTTGGTTGAGCGACCGAATCATGGAAACCCCATTAATTCCATGAAAGTGTTTGTCCAAAATTCATAAAGCTGTTAGTACTTGCACAACCCGAGGGGGCAGTGGGAGGTTGTGCACCCTGGAACCTGGTTAAAACCTCTAGTGGCAAAATTGGTTTGCCATTGACCATTCTCTGTTTCGTTAATTGTTTGTGGTGTAAAGTTTGAAATTGATGTCTTATACACCCAAACTCTTTCTTCCTTTTTTGCTTTTAGACTGCGTGGGGAGGCTGTGTTTTCTGTGTGTGGTAATCTTGATACGCATATTTCACTTTGTTTTACACAAGCAGAAACGTCGTTGACCAAAGAAGCTCTGTCTGACATTAAGCAATGCACCACGATAGTTTGGTATGGCATGGAAGGGCAGGAAAAATGGTCAGGACAAATTAAATACATACATAAATAATCAAAATATGGTCATCTCGAAACTGCTTTGAAATCTTTTACCTATATATGGATCTGAAACTCTTCCTTATCAAGTGCATGAGATAAGCGCAGATCATGGATTTCAGTAAACAAATGGGAGCAGTTTGCTTCTTGTAGCATTGTTTAAAAGCTTTTCATAGTGTATAAACATTATACAATAACGTGTGATACTTTAAGAGTCTTTCGTCTCACTAGTAAAAATCACAGAATCTATGCTTGAACCGTATGGCTGCATTAATATTTCTCCCCGTACAGTTCTGTAATAAATTAATTTCTCTTTTATTTGTAAAATAAATCAGAAACCCTAGACCCTGGCCATGTGCTTATGTTTGTGAAAGACAGATTCTGATTAAGAACACCATGGCAACGGACATTGCGCAATCAACGTTTACTAGTATTAAGGTTTCACTAACATTACCGAAAGTAGAACCCGGAAGAAAGTTTTCCTTGAATTTCTTAAAAACCCTAACATTATTTTAACGAATTGGCACTAAACATAGTAGACCAGCATATACTTATTTCAGGTATGAGTTGCTTTGGTATATTGTCCACAAAGGTCAGAGTTCTCATGCAAACGGTTTTCTTTTATTTTAGTTTGTGCTTGGTAATTAGAACATGAATTAGACTAAATTTAGCCTGCAAACATTAGTACATCCTTAGCTAAATACATTCCTTTACTAAAATCTAGGTGGCAATAAGTATTTCCCCCAAAAGTCATTTTTGAAATTTTAGCCAGTTTTCGACATTTGCAATGTTTGCGAGCCCTTAAAAGCCAAGCTTCGTGTTTGACAAAGTCGGATTGAATCAATGCTTGTTATTACATGAAGCATTTACTTTTCCAGCTCGATCGGGATGATGGTAAAGAAGCTCTAATGGTGTGAGGTGAGTGTTAGGATAATTTAATAGTGTGTCAGTCCAATAGATTAATGAAAAACCATGTGGTCTCTCTTCTTTTTCGAAAATTAACTTTACATAGTTGAAGCATATAGTCTTAAATTGTATGAGACATTTTTGTTTGAGTATTTAATAAGAAACTTGTAAATTTAAGATGTAATAATATCTGACTATAAGTTTAAACGTTTATCATACATTACACAGTAATCCCATTCACACTATCGCAAATGATGTAATAAATTTGTTACATTGGCTTAAATTAAGAAATCCTAGTGCACCAGAAAGTAATATGATAGAACATTTTCCGAAAACACTTAACCAGTACTGCTGTATGTGTATAAGAAAGAACATTCTTAAAAGGATGAAAAAAATGAAATGATGTACCTTCTACAAAGATCGTTCGACCGCTTCCTATCATTAGCAGTATCCTCACATAGACAACTATTTGAGTTATTTAACGCGATTATGACAATGATTTAATGAATTTAATGGTTTGCGCCTAGTTTGAAATTGATCATTTTATAACCCATGCTTTTATCCTCTACATTTCGGCTTTGTGGGAGGCTGTGTCTTCTGAATGTGGCAATTCATGATATGCATATATTTACTTCAAAGCAATTGCTTATTTTTTTATTTTTATTGATATGAGTATTCCCAAATTCATAAGTATGTTAAACTGTGATCCCGTAATAAATTTGTCAAAATCGTACCTATCCCTACTTTTTGGTTGAGCTGGAAGGGCTGTGTTTTCTTGGTGTGGCTATTCCTTATATCCATATTCCACTTCCTTTAGTTAGCTCAATTGGTTGCGTCGCAGGAATTGCAGGGCTAGGCGCTGTCGCCGTGATGGTGCGGATTCGCTCCCAGCCAGAGGCACTATCATTTGAAATTCACAGTAGCGCTATTTCTGCAGTGTGGCGGCCGTAAAAAGTCTCCCCGTACATATAGTCAGTACTGTTATCAGTAAAATAACCCGTTACCGATGTCATGCGGTGATTGTTACGTATATCAGGGTTATCCGATCAACCTTTTTTGGGGTTGTCCCGGTTAGCTCAATTGGTTGCGTCGCAGGAATTGCAGGGCTAGGCGCTGTCGCCGTGACGGTGCGGGTTCGCTCCCAGCCAGAGGCACCACTATCATTTAAAAAGTCAAGATAGAAAATAAATAGGAAAAAAGAAAATAAATAAGGAATCTGTTCTATCAATTGTGTGCAAAGATAAACACAAATAAAAAATCAACAGTGTCTTGGTATTTGTAATTGTATATTTAATTGTATATTATTAGCAATTTCGGATGAAATATTTTCCCAAACAGCTGCAACCCGTATTACTAATCTAATGAATCTTTCATTCTCAGCAAAAAAAATAAAACTACGAGCCACAGATCTGAACAAGATTGGAGTATTGCATGCAAGCTAACGTTCCTTGGCCATGGCAAAAATGTTTTGCTTTATTAACTTCAAAAAATATGTTTTGTTTTTCGATTTTAAAACTTTTTGGTGAACTTCTTAAAAAAGCAATACTATCAAACTATGGAATGTATCAATAAACATACGCATCTGTCAATAATTGTGACATTCCTCACAGTAAGGTAGCATTAAATGATTAACACAAGAAAAATAACTATCGTTATTTTGAAAATGTTAGATCAACTGTCATGTTCCTTTACAACAGCAGAAGTTGGGTCCACAGTGATTCGGTGTCCACGTACATCCATCAGCGCCATATCCATAGGTGGCCATACCAAGCCGTTGATCATCCGGCTGTGCGGGGTCAGGATTTGCCCGCAACACCGGGTGGTGCTTGTAGATTTGAATAGCATCAAAACATGAGGTCCTGTTAAAAACAAAAGCATGTTTACATATCATCGTCATTGTTTTTGTAAGTAACCTTCTTAGACATTAGACTTATATTTTCCTTTTTACAAATGTTACAGAGCTTTCCTGACCCTCCAGAGTTTACTGACTTTTAACGCCCTTTTTCAGTTTTTCACAACTGGCATTCTGTTAATGAAGTATAAAACATTTAGTTTTTGAATAATTTCTGTAAAGCTTTCGAATTTCTTTCTTTACATACGCTGATCATGTGTTCACGAAATTTGTAAAAATTAGAACTTACGAAAATTTATGAATTAACGATATGTAAATATCCAAACTACACTAATAGCAAATAATCGATGAGAAGTAAAGAAATCGAACTTTGAACACTTACGCTGTAATCTGATTTCTCAAAAACGTGGCGGCTTCGTCCTTCACCTCTAGACAAATATCATTGCAAGTGGGAGCAACGCCCCCACAGTTCCTCCTCACCGCCAACACAAAACCATGTGACCTAGCAATGCAGTAAGACTGAGCCACCTCGTCAAAATAGCTGTAGCTTAAACTGTATGTCTCAATAGCCCCGCTGTAATCTTTAGAAAACAAAACAAGATTGACGTGTGTGATCAGATAGGAAAACCCTAAACTGGTTCATAACCACCCATTCAAATATGCGCTCCCAGGCATTTGCTGAAACTTCTGTGAATATTAAAAATTGTTATGATCTTTTAAAGGCAATCCAGACAGATCTTAATGAAATTTTGCAAATGATATTGCCCGTAGTACCGTTCGGCGACAGCGTCTAGCATGCTATTCCGATCACGCTACCGATTGAGCAAGCTGGGATAACCCCGCCCCCCCCCCCCCATCAAAAAAAAGTTGATTGTATTACCCTCATAATCTTAATCATTACTTCATGACATCGGTAACCGATAGTTACATGATAAACGTACTGACTTTATTTACGGGGAGACTTTTTACGGCCGCCACACTGCACAAATAGCGCTACTGTGTATTTCAAGCGCTACCGTGAGTAAAGAATGAGTTTGGTGTATAAATTAAAAACTATCAGGGGGCTCTAGACTCGGGAAGGTCATTGAGTACTTATCGTTTTGCTTGACAATGCTGTTAGCTTCTTATGTTTAATTGTTTGTGTGCTTTTGTATGCAACATTGTCGCGTTGATGGCTGGTGTGGTGCTGATTCACCTAGACAACGTGTACTTGTTTCTTCATTTGAGAACCTATTGGGCCAAGTGTGATGTTGTTGCATCATTGTATATGGGCTTAACCCCAAGTGGCACTTTGTTTTGCCACTGACTGTTCAAATACAGTAACCCCTCGGTTCCCTTTGCCGTTGTTTGTGGTGTCCTATCTGAAACTGATCATCTCTTCTTTTTAACTGTGATGAGAGCTTGTATTTTCTGAGTGTTGATATTCCTGATTAGCCTGGCACCCGGCTAGATGGTTCTGTTTTATAAATACTTTTAATAATAATTTTTACAAGTATTTTGGTTTATTTTAGTTTTTACCTTTTTTCTGTTGTATTTTCTAAGAGCTAAGTATAGATATTTACAGAAAAATGAAGTGCCTGTCAGAGTTAATTTTCTTGGTAAAATTTTTGGATGACAGGGGAACATTAACAGAACATAGGGAAAGGAGCCAGTCTAATTCCTGATATGGATGTCTCACTTTTCGCGTGAAATTGGCAGTTATAGGCATGGTGCGCGCTTGTCCGTATAACCGTAGCATTTGTTACATTATTTTTCTCTTATATGTAATATTTAAATCATTATTAATATAGTATATGAGATAAATAAAATATTGATTCCTATAGTATAAGCAATTTTAACTGCTCTTGTCGCTGTTGATTACGCCAAGGAGAAGAGAAGCAATTCTAATTGTTTATACTCGAACGTAAATGTTTTAACTAATGCCTGAAATTCCGGCGATACAAAACTTACAATTCGTTAACACTAAAAGTAAAACAATAAAAAGAACAGCCATCTTTGCGAAATCCTCCGAACTGAAAGAAAACTGTATTTTATGAGCTTTATACAGGTGTCAGTGCAGATGCAAGACCAATAAAAGTTACACAGATATTAATGTTCCACTTTTTATAAATCGCACATCAGATTAAAAATGAACAGGATCTATAGCATAATTATAACGTGTCTTTAATTTCAACGATAGCCGATAACTCATTGCTCAAAAGCCACTGTGAACCAAACACGATCTGCCAAAACAAATTGTTCAACACTTACTACTTGTTTCATCCAATGTACAGCAAACAAGATCTGTCCATATACGAAATATAAATACGCCTATCCGGAGGCCAGATGTGTAAGCTCCACTCGATTTTTCAACCTATGTTTGTAGAGGCCTCAACAAAAAAGTTATTGAATGTATAAACTGAAAGATTGTTTGTTTACAAAGTAAAAATAGAAACTAGCGTGACTTGAAACTGTTTTAGCTAAACTTTTACCGAGTTTTTGCATATATTTCTTCACGACGGCTTTTGCACTTAACATGGGTACTTAATGACCATTTTTTTAAGTTCAAACAACTTAAATGTTTGCCGTGGAAGTGGTAAGCATTTTTGTTCGGTGCAGAATCTGAATAACACACTCGTATGCGTTAGGTGGAAGTAAGACAAGAGCTGGTAACAAATGTTAATAATCAAAACAAAAGCCGATTTGTTACCCAAACATACGTATGTTCTTATCTATTTATGCTAATGGACAAAAGTCTTGTCTGGTAGGAAGATTAAAATTTTTTGCATGCTATTTTTCAACACATTTTCAACACAACACATTTATGGCGATTTTTCTGCGTTAGCTGTCTAAGCTCACTTTTGACCTAGTTTTTCGACCAATGAAATGTTGTAAATAATACTCGTATTCTCTTATTATGCAGAGGGAAAATGAAATAGACTATTTCGATTGGTAGCTATTTACACCAGAGAGGCATCTAGCAGGGTGGAGATGTATCTAGTGGGATTTTTATTATTATGCAGCGGAAAAATCAAATAGATTAATTAGATTGGTTATTAGTGGGTGTTGTATTGGAGAAAAAAACATATTTACGATTTAAATAACCAGTTAAGTCAATATTGATGGCTTAAATACAATTTTATATGGAATATTCTTGGGTGTCAGGTAAACACTTGCATACAAGTTTACACAGTGTAAAACCAAAGAGAAGTGTAGATATTTCTAGTTCTTACTGGTTCCTTTCTAGTTCCTTTGATACTGATTGTTAATTTCAAGTACAAAAAAAAAACAAGTTCATTGTAGTGTAGTGGATGACACTCTCGCCTCGCAAGCGGCGGCCCGGGTTCAATACTCGTGACGGACACTTTTTTAAAGTTAATTTACGTAAATTTGGTAGATTTCGCTCTTGTAACAGGCTGTTTGTATTTATTTTTATTAAATTTCAAGGACATTTATTCATCTTGAGTTCTAACTCTACAAGAGGTATTTTATTGAAACTGAATAAATGTAGATCAAGACTTAATGTAAGACATTGCTTCTTTAATCGACTTGTTATCACTGTATGAAATTGTTGCAACAGCTTGAACATTTTTTTTTGAAAGACACTTTCAATGAATTTATGAGTTGTCATGATTCGGTCGCTTAATCTCTAGGTCATACTAAGAAGGCAGGGTTGGTTCGTCAACAGCTATAACAAGTAAAATAAAATAACTAAACTGTGTCTGCTACGCCTCTCTGTATTTCCTTCTTTCTTATATACGTGTATATATAAATATTTTCCATCAACGCCGTTTATCTTTTTTAAAGATATTTCTTGTTTAAAGATGATTTTAGTATATTTATCGGATTTAAGAACAATGGCTTGATGTAAAAACGTGTATTTAAAGTGCTTCGTACAGAAATATGATACGTAATGAAATATAAGGGCCTCGGTGCCTTTATATACTGCTGCGACACGAAACAATTGAATGTACCTGACTTCATTAGTTAACACACAGGCCACTCTGAGAACTACACATGATTAACAACAAGCGATAATTAATGTCGTCCCAAAATGTTTTGGATTTGATAAACATAGTCTTAGGGTTTTTTTTAAAGTAATAGTTTCGAAACTCAAGGTTCACGATTATAAATACATACGCAGGTAGGCGTGACATACAAATTCTGAGGCAAAGCAAGTTAATTAAATACTGATGTTTTAAGCTGATGATAAACCATTTACTCAATGTACGACCAATGTAGATCATCGTCAGCTGAAACATCCATGTCATTTGATCGGAATATAGAATGGTCACTTGTTTTTAGAAATATTCTAATAAATGTAAAAGCAAACAGTGTACAGCAAAAACAACGTACTACATATCCCATGGAGTAAAGGGTCAAATGGAACTTTAGCAAATGAATCAATGTCTTGTTTTCCGCCCAAGGATTGACTATCAAAAAGGTCTTCCCTTGACGGTCAGGTATGTTCCCATGCTGATGTCAGTTAAAGAAATTAACAAATTCGCTTTCTAACCTATTCTCATAATACATTTGTATTAGCCATTAAAATACTGTTTTGACAACTGATTTCTGTAAACTATGTGTATGCCAATTTATCAGTTACACAAACAGTTTATAGTTTATTTCGAGGTTTGTATGAAAAATTAAACGGTCGCCCAGCTGCGTTGTGCCTGACAGTTTAATTTTTTATACAAGCCTCAAAACTAACAATAACCTTTAGTTACTATTGTTGTATCATTCTGTTTTATTATTTTAAAGTTCTCCTCTTCGTGTTTTTGTACGCCATTATTTATTATTTCTCCAAATATACCCGATTTGTATAGACAATATATGTAGACGAACTCCTCCATCTTTCCTAAAAGCATAAACTTGATAAAATCAGCAAATGCGCATCGCCATAAGTGATACAGATTATTGGAAAATCATTCAACGAAGATCTCACTAAATGATAAAACAGAAAAAGGTGTGTTTGCTATAAATGATAGTAAAATGCTATAGATGATATAGTCATTACGAAACTCACCCCTCAAACATTTCAATAATTTACACTATCTATACATTTAAACCAATAATGTAATGTATTAATCTTTATATTAATGTCATAGAGTCATATAACTAGTATGTATTCGTGCATCCGAGCGTTTATCTGTTGAGAATAATAGTATTTTGATATAATCATGTGGGTCATTTGGACCTTCTTGTGATTAAATGCAATTTTGCAAGTTTCTATCCCTATATATGCGCAAAAACAAATGGTATTACAACCAATAAGGACTATACAAAATATAACGTACTTGTCTTTGTTGAAGGTACTTAAAATGATCCTAATAATTCCGTTTTCAATGTGTTATTTACGAATTGTTTATTTCGCAGCCATGCAATCAGCTTGCTATATCCGGCATATGATACAATCGGTTTATATAGTGTGGGTTTACTACTGTCTGCTTGTCTGATGAGGAACAGACATGCGCAGTGTAACAGTCAATCTTACCTGCGTAAAACCCCAGGTTAATCGGATAGAAAAAGAAAGCGTCCATAACTGAAAATACACTCAGTTGATGTTTTTGAGGAATTTTTTTACTACACCGTAAAGAAGGTAACTTTGCCGATTCGATTCAGAAGCTTGATTGTAGGTAACTGTTGTTACCAGATAATGGGTTTTCGATATCTCATATTCGTAAATAATGGTCAAAATCGATGTTTCAACGAAATCGAAACTAGATAGCCTACGATTTGTTCTTGAAATGTCTACATCTATAATTCCTCACAGTAAGGTAGCATTAAATGATTAACACAAGAAAAATAACTATCGTTATTTTGAAAATGTTAGATCAACTGTCTTATGTTCCTTTACAACAGCAGAAGTTGGGTCCACAGTGATTCGGTGTCCACGTACATCCATCAGCGCCATATCCATAGGTGGCCATACCAAGCCGTTGATCATCCGGCTGTGCGGGGTCAAGATTTGCCCGCAACACCGGGTGGTGCTTGTAGATGTGAATAGCATCAAAACATGAGGTCCTGTTAAAAACAAAAGCATGTTTACATATCATCGTCATTGTTTTTGTAAGTAACCTTCTTAGACATTAGACTTATATTTTCCTTTTTACAAATGTTACAGAGCTTTCCTGACCCTCCAGAGTTTACTGACTTTTAACGCCGTTTTCAGTTTTTCACAACTGGCATTCTGTTAATGAAGTATAAAACATTTAGTTTTTGAAAATTTTCTGTAAAGCTTTCGAATTTCTTTCTTTACATACGCTGATCATGTGTTCACGAAATTTGTAAAAATTAGAACTTACGAAAATTTATGAATTAACGATATGTAAATATCCAAACTACACTAATAGCAAATAATCGATGAGAAGTAAAGAAATCGAACTTTGAACACTTACGCTGTAATCTGATTTCTCAAAAACGTGGCGGCTTCGTCCTTCACCTCTAGACAAATATCATTGCAAGTGGGAGCAACGCCCCCACAGTTCCTCCTCACCGCCAACACAAAACCATGTGACCTAGCAATGCAGTAAGACTGAGCCACCTCGTCAAAATAGCTGTAGCTTAAACTGTATGTCTCAATAGCCCCGCTGTAATCTTTAGAAAACAAAACAAGATTGACGTGTGTGATCAGATAGGAAAACCCTAAACTGGTTCATAACCACCCATTCTAATATGCGCTCCCAGGCATTTGCTGAAACTTCTGTGAATATTAAAAATTGTTATGATCTTTTAAAGGCAATCCAGACAGATCTTAATGAAATTTTGCAAATGATATTGCCCGTAGTACCGTTCGGCGACAGCGTCTAGCATGCTATTCCGATCACGCTACCGATGAATTGTCTACATCTATAATTCTGTTGCACTTAATATGAACTAAGGCAAAATCTCACCGCCAGCTCTTAAGTATAGTTGAATACTATTATGTGAACTAAGGCACTGCCTCTGTCTCAGAATTAACGAATCTAAATCGAGTGAAGGATATCATAGGTTGTATGTTCAACAGTAGAACAAAGAAACAAGTAAACAGTAGTTTTGTTTTCTTCTTTTTAACCAAAACACTAGACACAACACTATACCTCTATTAAGTATATCTTAAGTCATTATTCCTTTCGTCATTGCACTGTCAATTTTGATTGACAACAAGTTTAATTGAAGTACATTTTGCGTTTAGAGTTTTTTTAAATTTTAATTTCTTTTATTGATGATGCAATGACTGAAGAATTAATACCTTTATAAGGTGAATACTTGTGTGAAGTTTGGTAGAAATCTGTGAGCAGTTGTTTGCAAGCAATATCATTAGACAGTACCTAAACTTCTGAGTTGAGATATAGTGACACCAATGATGCAGCAAGTAGCTCAGCTTGTCATATTCTTTGAATATTCAAACATTAAATCACCAAACATACTTTTGGATCACTGGATTTAAAATAATACTACGAGTGACACAATAGCCGTTTATTGTGACACAATGAAACGCTCAAACTAGTTCATGAACAGAAAAGCAATAGCTGAAGCAGTCTTTTCCTATTTTCTATGGTTCTAGAGGCTTCTCTCTTAGACTAAGATGTCTAGAATTGTCAAACTGATCTCCCAACAATCATTCCATGTGACGCTGTTATCCTGAAATAAAAATTCGACAATTAATTTATCTTCAAGCATAATTTATGTTCTATGCTTTTATAAATTAATTTGTTGACAATAAAAACTGTTAAATATTTAACAATAAAATAGTTTTTGTCAATTTATAAATATGGCTTTTTTGTCCTGATAATACTACATGTACTAGACTCTTGAATTGCTCAACTTGGAATACCTGTCTGATCATACAAGTCCTATACATAAGCAATTTTCAGTACACATGACTGTTTTGCAGAGCACTTTTTCACTAACATACAACATTTACTCAGTTTTAAAATACAGTATAATTTTGAAAGCCAAATTATGTGAAATAGTGCCCCATTTCTAATAGAAAATAGTTTTCCCATCCTGATGAAGAACTCCATATAGACTCCTTTTATCACATTAACAGCAGTATGGATCCAGATCAGCAAGAACAACTTTGGTGTATTTACACCATTTGCTTCTTGGTCAGAAATATCCATGTAAATCTCAATTTTAACAGTGTAGATTCCTATAACACTCCACAGATGTGTCTGCTGATAATACAAACACAATTATAGTTTTTTTTGTTACAAGATATAAAATTACAAAAACCAACATGTACAGGTAGATTTAGTGTAATGTTTCTCTATTATACATTCAGGCAGCTCTAATACATGAAAATTAATAGAAATGCAAACCTTGTATCTGTTTACTAGTGTAACATTCATATTCTGTGCCATAGTTTTCTGACAATTCTGCAGAAGCTCCAAGTCCATAGCATTCTCTAGTAAGGCGATACACTTTTTTCTGAAAATAAATGTTGTATTTTAAATCTTAACTGATAACCAAAGTCAATTACTCTTAACAAAATGGCTTATGAAGATGGGCATAAATTGCTGTTGCAGATAGGCAGTTAATAGACTATACGTACTGTCATAACTCATTTATTGTCTTTCTTATTAAAAATATCACACAAAAAGATGAGGATTTCTTTATGAAAGCTTTTTGCCATCTTATATTTCTATAGGCTACTACACAAGAAGAGTTATCCCATTTTGTTATCACTATAACACAACTGCATTTCGATACTTATCATTATCATTTTACTCGAATGATACACTTTTTATCTCATGAGCAACCATTCTAGATTCGCATCAGCTAACGCATCTGTTCCAGTTAGAATGAACTTAAATGTATCAAAAAGCAAACAGTGTAGATCCCAGATCAGACCACAAAGTACAAGCTGATCTGGATCTTCATCACTGCTATCTGATATGGATTTTCACTGGTTGCACATGTAGTAAATTATCCTGGTCATGGAGGAAAGGGTTGAGTAATTAACTGTGAAAATAGAAACAGCATTTGATTTTTGAAAAACTTCAACAAGGTTAGGAGATTACCCTACTTAATAACCGAATAAGCGACCACAAGGACTCATGTTTGAACAACATGGCAGGCAGAGGAAGTTTTCGGTGTTCAATGTAGGGTCTACTAGGAATTTGCCGTCTTCAGGTCATGGCGGGTAATGACACACCTTGAGTTTGCTACACCTTAGTCATGTGAAAAAAAGAGGCAAAATCTGCACGTGAATTGTATATTTTATAGTAAATTAACAAAAATTCAATATACCAGTAGCCTAACCCTTCTCCTATTCATGCTCTTTGAACCAGATATCTCGCATTTCTTTCATATGATTACATCAGACTGAAATACAAAATTTAACAAAACCAAATTTATAGACAATCTTTGCAAAAAGCACATAATATTTTATATTCTTAACAATAACTGATTTTTAAGTGAGTGATTATAATAATATTTACACTCATTTTGCACTTTGCTATAATAAAAGTCAGATTGTTTCCATTCTGCATGGAAAAACATTAAAACATTAGAATTCAAAATATTTAAGAATGTGAATTTAAGAATTGAAACCATAATTTATCACATTCATAAGGATATGAGAAATATTTGGGTTGTTTAAGTAAGCGTGAAGCATGGGTTACGCCTGACCCTAGAGACGACCCTTTGATTTGAACTTTCCAAAATGCCTTATTCACACCCTGGTACCGGCTCTTCCAAGTACAGGTGGCACTCCCACATACAGCTAAATAATTTAAGAGGAGAGGTGGTGTAAGTATTTCGTTTATATCTTTGGAAATTCAAAACCTTCTTAAAAGTGAAACATATTAGCGCTCTAGTGAATAAATAATGACTATGTTCTGCAAGTGTCACAACATTTCATCTTGAAATAAACAAACTACGGCGAGTTAAACGCGGAAGTTTGACTATCAAATGTCAAATGTCAAAATAAAACTTAAAATTCTCAGTAAATACTGCAAATTTATTCATTTTTGATACGGTATCGTATAGTCCTTTCTTCCTAAAACAACCAGTTCGAATTCCAAGCCTTGATCATTCTTATTTAATGAAAGACTCGTTTTAAAGATTGTCATTGGTTTCAAAACGGCACTCCCATCGCACAGGTGTGTAAATGTTTGGCACTCACCAAGTACAGCTACAGAAAAGTCTTCAAAAATGTGAAGAAATGGTCAGTAATTGTGTTTTAGTATATGTGGGAGGTCCACATATACTAAAACAAAACACATTTGCTTTGAGTATAATGACCTCCACCAGTAAAAAAATAACTGATGATTTCTTCACTTTTTTGAAGACTTTTCTGTAGCTGTACTTCGGTCAGAAACATAGCACCGTACTCCAGTTTAAAAAGCATTTTCATCGACATTTAACATCCATTATCAATCGGTTGCCGTTTTCCTAAACACTCAAATAAAAATTCACACTTTCAAAAAATTTTTTTTTAATGTTTGACAAACCGGCAGCCAATTGAAAATGGAGGCTTTTTCTTTTCTTCTCTTGTTTTTGCACCCGTTAGGAGGCAGTGTTTTCTGAACGTGGCTATTCCTGATATGCATAAATATTTAGTATTGCTCTAATAATAGTCATACGGTATTTAAGTAACTGGCTTATAATATTATGCTACCCTTAAATAAGTTTACTCCATTCTCCCTTCGTACCTTCCTCCCTATTGGTAACTCGTTAATTGTTTGTGGTTTCACATTTTAAAATAATCATTTGATAAAACCGTGCTTTTCTTCTTTGCTATTTGGCCTCGAGCGGAGGCTGCGTTTTCCATGTATGGAAGCTGCGTTTTCCATGTATGGAAATACGTGATATGTATTTTGCATCTTACAGGTTTTTAAAAGCAATGGCACAACGTGGTACAAAAAGACCGTTTCCTGGTTGTGAAAAGGCCTGTTGCAAGAGGAAGAGGCGTCTCGATAAGATAGATAAAATATACAAACAAATAACGCCTGATGAAGACGACATGAAGGATTCAAAATCTCTTGTAGATGACATTTTAAAAGACATGTTAGAAAAAATTCAGAAACAACAAGGTGGTTTTATTTACAAAAAATATTATGTAGGTGCTGGAAGCCATCCAGTAAGAGCCAAAATAGGGAAAGCAAACGAATTTGACGTAAATATACCGATGGCAATTAAACCAGTAAATGTGCGACAGGCCGGCTCAATTCCATACAACTTTTGTGAAAGAATATGTTGTCAGCATTTACGTCATTTGGAGATCGTTGACGACGATATACATGTATGTTAAAAGTAATTTTGTTTTAATATTTCGGCCAGTTTAAAGATGGGTTTTTTAATTATCACATCTATTATTGATTTGAAAATTGTTCAAATACTTCCTGCTTTTTATTTTTTGCCTTAGGCGTTTTCTGTACTGTACAGGATTTGTATTATCAGATCGCCTATCACACTCTATTCTGATCAGTTCCGCCCATGTTTATTTTCTTTAGGGCAAACCCATTCTTTATCTGGGAACTTTATGCTGCTAAACATGGAGTGGTTTTATCTGATAATACCGCTTTGAAGGTTACATGTTTACTGTCAAATGCATGTTCTTTGTTTTGTTTGTAGTGACTTATTTGTAATAGTTTATTGTAGCGATACTATTCCCGACAGCCTATCATCTGCGCTGGCGGTAAAAATCCTCAAAAATGTTTACGGATCTTCGTCTTCCAATACATGTACTGTACTACATCTCCTCTGGAGCATTGTCGTACATTGTTTAGGTAAAAGCTTCTATGCGGTACAAAATATTCACATGGTGACTAGTTTAATTTGGTTAAAAGCAGTTAATTGGGTTTACAGGGTTGATGGGAGTCCATTCTTTAAGGCCTCAACTCGATCGACCTCAGTGAGCTGGACTGGGAGCTGGTTCCAAAGTCTTACAGCGGAGGGGAAGAATGAGAATCTGTAGACATTTGTTTTACAGTAGCGCAGCAGGTACATGTATTACTGGGTTGCGCCTCGAGTGGACATGTTGGAGGTCGTTGGGGTGAGAAAGTGTTCTGCTGGGATGTCAACTAGATTTTGGACCACTTTGTACATTGTCACTAGCTTTGCATTGGTACGCCGCTGCTCGAGGGATTGCCAGCCTAGTGACGTGATCATCTGGCTAGTGCTGCTTGTGGTGTGGTAATCACACTTAACAAATCTAGCTGCACGTCGCTGGACTGCCTCTAGCTCTGCAATGTTTGTTGCAGTGTATGGGTCCCAGACAGGGGAGGCATACTCCATGATTGGCATGACGAGGGTCTGATAACACTGGGCCTCGATGCTCTGTGGGCAGCTCGTCAGGTTTCTGCGGAGGAAGGCAAGGCTGTTGTTGGCATTCTTTGCAGTTGCGGAGACATAGGTGTCCCATGGCAGTTTTAAACCCAGGTATCTGCCACCCTTCACAATCTGTAGTTGTGTGTTGTGAATATCGTAGTTTGCCTCGGTGGGTTTCTTCTTCCTTGTAATACGGATGACCTCGCACTTGGTTGGGTTGAAAGACATCAACCAGTCCTTCTCCCACTTTTGTAGTCTGTCAAGATCGTCTTGAAAAGCCTTAGTGTCCGCAAGTGATTTTATCCGACGGTACATTAGAGCATCGTCTTCGAAAAGGCGGGATGTTGAGGTGACATTCCAAAGGAGGTCATTTATATATAGAAGGAACAGTAGTGGTCCAATCACCTAGCCCTGTGGTACACCTGATGTGACTGGGTTGGCCTCTGATGATTTGCCTTGTACTCAGACCCTTTGCATTCTGCCGATTAAGAAGCTCTGGATCCACTGCAGGAGGTTGCCTCTGGTTCCATAAAATTCCAGCTTAACCGCCAGTCGCTTGTCTGGGACGTTATCGAACGCCTTACTGAAGTCTAGTAGGACAGCGTCGATTTGTTTGCCTTCATCTAAGCTTTTGGCAAGGTCCTCGATGGTGAGAATGAGCTAGGTTTCAGTGGACCTCCTTTTCCTGAAGCCGTGTTGTTGGTCACTTAGGATGTTGTGCCTCTTGAGGCGTGACATGACTTGGCTGTGAATGATGTGTTCGATCACTTTGCTGCAGACAGAGGTCAGCGATATGGGGCGACAGTTGGCAGGATCGCTGCGGCCATCTTTCTTGAAGATTGGGGTAACGTTCGCCTGCCTTCAGTCTGTAGGTATCTGGCCCTTGTTGAGAGAGGCTTGGAATATAAGTGCCAGCGAACGGGAAAGATCCTCTGCGTAGTCTTTCAGGAATCTGGTGGGGATCTGGTCGGGTCCAGTAGCCTTGTATGGGTCCAGGTCACGCAGTAGCTTGGTGACACCCTTAGCAGTAACGGAAAAGTCGTGCATGTCGGGGTGTGGACTGGGTCCAAGGGATGGTAAGCAAGTCTGTTTTTCAGTTGTGAAGACACTACTGAATTGCCTGTTGAGATGCGTCACTGTGGGACAGACCCTCAGACTTAAGATGAGACACAACGCTGCTGTCACACTTTTTTTCCCTTTATCAGAGAATAAATTTTCTTGGGGTTTCGTTCAGACACCATGTCTTTGATATATGTGTTGTAAGCGTCCTTCCACTCTTGTTGCGTCTCCTTCTTCAGCTTCTTTTAAAGCACGCGTTTTCCTTATGGCGTGACGTTTTGCCTTTCGTATTATCCATGGCTGATCGAACTTGGTTGACGTAAACTTTGATGACACGCGGGCATCAATGGTGTTGATGACAAAGTCTCTTAAAATATTCCAGAGGGTGTCGATATTAGTTGAAGCGTGGCATTCTTCCAAAGTAGGATCTTCCGCTTTGGTGTTTTGCTATGGTGGCTGTAGTTTGGGCTTGAACTCCTGGAAAAGGTTTTCATCTCTGGAGCAGTGAGGGTCGGTTTGTTAGAAATAGGTCTAGGATGTCTCCTCTAGTTGGGATTCGATCAACTGTTCAAAGCTGTTGTCGTGAATAGTGGAAAGAAAATGCTGGTTGATGTTTCTGGGATAGCTGTTTCCTGTAATGGTGCATGTTGTCCAGTCGATGTCAGGTAGGTTTAGATCACCTGCTAACCAAATTGATGATGCTAGGTATTTCAGATGGAGTTGGCGTATCTATGTGCAGAGTTCTTGTATGTATTCGATGTTGCTGCTTGGAGGGCGGTAAGCAGAGGCAATGATCAGTGGGTCCTTGCCTTTACAAACAATGGATGCAGCGACGAACAGACGTGAACATCTATATAAGACAACAGTCCGATGTAAACTGACGACAAGCTGAATATTTGCAATGGGAAACATTTTTACGGTTTATTGCAAATTATGAATGATTGAGGCTTTGAGAGGGTACCAAATTTCTATGCTACAGCGCCTAGCCACATGATATTTCGACCAAGAATCAAACAAAGTAGACACCGTGTCGCCTTTACACTGGTTGCCCATTTGACAAAGGTGTACACATGAAGTAAAGCATTAAAAATATTTTTTAACATTTTGAGGACATAGCCTGTTCAAGCAGTCAAAAAGGAAAGAGGAAAGGGGTGCATGCATTAACAAATTGATCAATTTCAAATAAGAAAACATAAACAATTAACGGAAAAAAGACCAATTGGGGTTACGACATTTGAACGGTTACCATAGAACCTTGTTTAAACCCCCAGTGGCAAAATGTTTTGCCACTGACCGTTCCAATTGGGTAACCTCAAAGCTTCTCTTTTTCGATAATTGTTGGTGGTGTTTTATTTGAAATTGATCTTTTTTTAACCCATGTTTTCCTCTCTGCTGTTTGGCTGCGTAGGGAGACTGTGGTGATTCCTGATACGCATATTTCACTTTTTATGTACATCTTTAAATCAGATTCCACCAGGTTACTGTGTTGTGGAGGTTGCCAACGTTACTAAAAGTTCTTCGCAAGGCAAGAAAATACCTGACAAGTTTAAACACAGATTCTCGAGTACTCTTCTTAACCGAAGCCGAACTCGTTTCTGCATTGACCTTCTTCCGTCAGATGTAAAATCGGACCTTCATGGCAAAATGTCCAAGGCAAAAATTAAAAATGGTAGGTTGTAAAATTTTATCTTCGTGTTGTGTATTCTCTTATTTACTTATATTTACGCGTCAACTTCATCCTCTTCAATGAAGTCTTATTTATTAAACGAATCATAATAACTGATGGTGTGATGTATTACTCTCAGTGGGCGGATACAGTAAAAAATACTCAAACAATGTATTGACTTGTGACGTCGACGAGCACGCATGTTTTGCCACGAGATGCTTCGGAAAGCGTATCATCTAAGACTTTGTTTCAACAACCATTCACTTTAGACAACCTAAATATTTCCATACCCAGATGAACACCATCACATGCCGATTTAATCTTCATTTGCAAATTTGGGGAAAATCTCAAAGTGCTACATTAAACCAACTAAGTATTTATTTAGAAAACAAAAATAGAAAAACATTACATAGTTTAAAGTAGTATGATTTACTAGTGAAAACAAAAATAAAAGTTGTGCATTTTTTGTAGTGTCATTGAGTTCTACGTCACATGGCCCGGCGTTAACAATGACAATCAAACCCCAAGGAGATATTGAACACAGCATTAGCTTGGATGTAACCCCATCAATAGAGTACAATATGGAGCTGTCTCAGTTTGGATGGCCTAGGAGTGAAACGTATCAAGCATTTGGCAGAACATTAGTTAAAGACACAGTTGCGAAGGGCACCCATCTTGTCCCGAAACAAGAATTGTTCTGGGCCATATCTTTCTCCAGAATAGAGCGTGTTCTTCTTTCTGGTATGGACACAAGAGACCATGGTTGTAGGAAGATGGTTTACAAGATGTTGAAAAAGTATGTAGACGAATGTAAAAAGTCAACACGTGGTGGTCTTCCTGGAATTTCGTCTCACATAATAAAGGTATCAATGAGTGTATGATCAACATCTTTTAGTTAATGAAATTAATTAGTGGATAGAGTTAAATAACATTAACATATCACCGTAAAGGTTGATATTTTTACAAACCACTGGGCGAAAAATTCTAAAATATAATTAAGAATTAAAATAATCTTTCATTGTGTACATCTCGGTAAGGAAAACATCGGAATTGTAAAAATCTATGTTAAAACATTTTAAAAGCATGTTTAGTACCTGTTTATGCTTGCGTACAATCTTGCTTGTTTGTTTCATTAGACTCGGGTGTTATGGTCATGTGAGGACCATGCATACGAACGAGGATACTGGAGACAAGCGAATCGGGATATTTGTCTGATGACTACAATGAAAGAATTGGAGGAGACGCTGGCTTGGGGTCACTTAACCGATTACTTTAATAAGAACATATGTGTGTTGGGCGGAAAGGAGCCAACTGTTCTTTCGACATTTGCCCGTTTCATTCGATCAAAAAGACGTGAACTTGAATCATTGTAAGAGGATATATTGTTAGTGTTTCTCGATTCGTAATTGAAAATGTCCTGTTATTTTATTTTTCATTAAAAGTAGCTAAAAGTGAAAAAGGATAAAAACAGAACCAACTCTTTAACAAGTCTAAATCTATATCGGATATATAGGCGTTTTCAGTTGTAACAATATCAAGATTTGATGTACTTTCTATAAAAATTTACCATCGTTCACGGGAGATAATTTAGCCCAAGAACCAAAAATCTAATTTCTTTATTAGTCTCTTCTAAAAATGAAAATCTGAATCGGCAGTTTTCTTAAACTCCTCATCAAGTGCTCACATACCAACTTAAGCAAAATATGAGCAAAGTTTACTTCTACAGCGGACAAAATGCTATTCCCCGGTGTACTGGGTTTATTATTTTAGTGTATAAGGTATACTGAGTACTTAAAATCTCAAGACATAGATAAACATTTGAAGCGTTTTCTGATATGTTTTACTTAATATCGATACTTCTTGAATTAATATCAGTATAATGTATTAGTATAAAGACCTTCGAAAGAAGCAGGACAATTGGTTTTTATAATATGTAAATTACTAATAAGCATTGTTAATAGTCGAATGAAGTAAAAACAAAAATGTGGTCTTTCACTGAGATGTCGTTGATAAGACAGGTTTGATTCTGTTACCTTTTTCATAATTGTTAGCTCGAATCTTCGAAGAATATGCTGTTATAATCTACTAACTCTTTCGCCGGCGTTTTGGATAAACTTGGCATGCAGTCTACTAATATCATAAAAAGTACCATTGCTGCAGCTTTTAAACTTAACGCACTTGTTCACCATCTTATTCTGTGTGTGCATGCCAAAAACCAAAACAGTAACTTTCATTTTGCTCAATTATGACCATTTTTAACAAAGTACTTCAGGTTAAGCTGGTTTACAAAGTTATAACTTCCATACTTATACAACAACTGTAAAACTTTGTTCACTTGTTCGTTATCTATTGCTGATCTATTAAATGAGTTGCAAATCAATATTCTTAATAGTGTTAAAGTTATTCTCTGAACAATTGATTATAGGGAGATAATTAAAAAGGTCTAGGAAGAATTCTGGTTCTTTTACCTCGTCCCTATTTGTCAAAACTTTTTTTTTAATTTATTCGCTTGCACGACAGTGACAGGGGGTTAAGAGTGACGGTTTATAGTGAAATTCTGTAAAAGAACATAGAAGCTCTATCTGTTTCTTTCGTCCCTGTAATCGTGTTCTTGCAGATTTAACTCCAGGGGCTCCTGTGTCGGTAAGGTCATTGAGTACCCGCCATGTTGCTTAACAATGCTATTAACTTCTTATGTTTTATATGTTTGTTTGTTTTTTTGCATGAAACAAGCGTGGGGTTGGTGCACCCTATCCCCAGGTTTAAAGCCTCAGTGGCAATTTTTTTCCACTGACCGTTCCAAGGCGGTAACCCGAATAGCTCTCTCTCTATCGTTAGTTTTTTTTTTAATTTTGAAATTGATTTTCTTATAACTCATGCTCTCCTCTATACCTTTGGCTACTTGTAGAGGCTGTTTTTCTGGTTATGGCAATTCCTGATATGAATATTTCATTTTAATAGTTTTCGGGTAATGTTCAAAGGGACGTCACAAAAATTCAAATATGGTTATAGTTATGGTCTTCCGCACTAGACAACTTCTAAGATAACTCAAATTGTTGTCTTTGGTAATACTGCTAATAAGTGGAAACTTTCGTACTATCTTCGTAGAAGGTACATCATTTCATTAGTTCGTTCATTTAAAAATGTTCTTCTTTATACATGTACGGTTTAAGTGTTTTCGGAAAATTATCTATCATAAAATTTTCTGTCGCATTGGGATTTCTTAATTTTAGCCAATGCGACAATTTTATAACATCTTTTAAGATAATGTGTAACAAGATATTACTTTTTAATGTATGATAAACGATACGTATAAACTTATCTCGTGAGATGTTATTATACCTTATATTTACAAGTTTCTAAATGAACACTCAAACAAACCATGTCACATTTAATTTACGAATATATGCTTTAACAGATAAGAGTTGTTGTTTTTTTCCGAAAAATATGAGAGACCACTCGGTTATTTAATAATGTATCGGATACTGTTAAAGCTTCCTAATCCAACTCTTCGTATGAGCTTAAAAGATATTGCTTAATGTGATAACAAACAATGACTTAATCCGACAAGCGAAATGTATAGGTACCAGATGACTTTAATGAAATTAGACCCACTGTATTTAAATTAGCCAAGACACGATTGCTGGAGTACGAGTGACTGACTTCTATTTTCTGTTTGGTCAAGATTTCCCTTGAGGTTCTCAAAATGCATGTATAAACTTAAAATCCAACCACCGTCTTGCAAACAATCATAGAGGTAAGACATACGATCAACTTTTTATCGGATAATCACTAAGCAAGCAGAAAGTTGTAGCCAGGGTTTTTGCAAAAACATGAGAAATTGCCTACAATATTTTCATATTTGTCGTGTTCGGTGGCTTTCAAAGTTCCCTTTTCATCTATAACATATACATTGTGTTGCACATGTAAAGCATTTGGTCGTAAATAATGTGTTTATAAACTCGCACCGTCACGGCGACAGCGCCTAGCAGAATCACACAATATTTCAACAAAAATGTTCGTATTTAAATCGCGATAAAAAATTTATTATCCCTTCTACCACTCCATGAATCAATGGATTGGTGGAGAATTTATTTGGCTTTTAAAGTCAGCTATTTATTATCAAGTGTTACTCAAAACTCGAGAAAATGAACATTACTAACACCGTTGTCAAATATCTTAACACTTACCGAGTCTGCTCCTTGATCTGCCGTCAGCTCCTGAATCTGCCAGTTGACGGGTGTGTTAAAGATGATGCTTTCCTAAAGCATGCAAATGCTGTTCAATGTTAAGACAAAACAAATCAACAATAGATATGATATGATCATTATTTTTAGAGTTAGTCTGTTGGTTCCTAACAACCGTTGAAGAGCAAACCCAAAGTGTACTCCTTGGTAACATACCTTTCATTCACGATGGGGTTTTTAACAATGTATTAATAGATCAATTTGGGTTTATACATAGAAAATGCTCAAATCTATATTTATCATACGTGTTTCATGTCAGGTCAAGTTAAGCAAATGCTACGAGGTATGACTTGTTAATTTGTTGAAAAAAGTGAAATATGGATATCAGGTTATTAATAAATGTTTTGTAAAACTGAATGTTATTTTTCCAAACGAATGTATTATTTCAAACAAAATATTCAGTGCTGGCTCAAAACCTGACTGTAATACTGAAAGCGTACGGAATTATAGGCTCGTACCGGTCCGTTCTAATACCCCAAACCACCCCAAACTACACCCCCCCCCCACCCCCAAACTACTTGAAATATAAGACTGCTGTTATTTGTGGTTGTAAATAATGACGAATACATCATAATATATTATGAATAATGCTTATTTTGCTATGCTGAGCAAAATAAAAATCAAAATTTTAGTAAATGATATGACTGATCATAAAAAAGTCTGACGAAATGACGACATAAAGATAGTGTGAAATACCCCAAAACACATCTACAGTGTTACCCCCAAAGAACTTGAAATCGACTACATTAAATTTTTAAGTGTTATAATCATATTAAAGACAGGTAAAATGCATGGCTTGTTGCTGAAGTGTAACAAATAAAATAAATGTTAAAATAAAATAAAAAATGTTATTATTTTCATTGTGTATTATTAAATATGGTTAAGGTATTTCAAGTCATTGAAACAAGTTAAACACTGATTTTTATTCTAGAGATCGCAGGGTCTTTTTTTATATGAACTTATTTGATTATCACAACTTTATATTGGAGGTCGTTTGGGGTAGTTTGGAGTAGTTTGGGATGGTTTGGAGTAGTTTAGGGCGGTTTGGGGTATTAGAACGGACCCGGCTCGTACATTGTCGAAGAATCGAACTTCGGCAAGACCTAGTCAGACCTGTTATAAACCTTATTGGAGCGCTTTAAAACTGCATAAGTTAAAACTGTACAATTTCATATAAAGTTTTAGTAAATGTGGACAAACAATAGTATCTCTTGAAATTATAGAACGCATTAACACTTTCAAAAGACTAGGTCTGATTAATGATCTGTTACATTTGTTAAAGTTTTGTCATATTTGTCATATCTTAATTTGATCGGGAAATCCATCGGTGCCAAAAATATCATGTCTGCCTTATATAAAGCGAAGTTTTTTTCATTTGTAGCACTGCACGATTAAAGCGTGTAGTGATTTTTGTAAGAGAAAAGGCAAATAAGGTATTTTATTTTATTATTTATTTAAATTCATTTCTAATGAGGATAACATAGCATTTTATTAATCACCCAGTCTCTGACAAATGGTTATGAATTCTTTAATTTTTCACTTGCTTAGTTCCAACCATCCTTACTTTCATCAAATGCTTGTTAAATTTAAATGAAATGATAACTGTTTTGTTTATTAAAATAAACGCTTATCTTTTATAAGAAGAAAGCAGGTACCATACTCAACATATATATAATTTAAAATTTACTTACAAATATATGTGAAACAATGCATTTTATTGTGGCCTCAGGGTCCTTTTGTCAGAGACTGGTCCAAACTTTAGTTTTATTTGCATGGCACTGCATCACAAGGGTCAAACACTTAACAAAGTTATTTATAAGTGTTGAATCGTTCAAAATAAAATTTAAGTTCCAGTTATGACTGACATAAACTAAGAAAAAAATCTTTAGATATAATTATTATATTTTGTCTATAGCCAAGTCACATAGCCTTAATCATAGTATTAACAATTAGAACTGATGACGTTATTTATCAAATGTTAACTCCTTCAAGCAGTCAACACTTAAACAGTTAATACAAACAATCACAATAATACCTTATATGTCTTTTTTACAGACTCAATCAACCCTAGCCTGCAATATTATCATATTTGTCGTGTTCGTCGGCCCTCAAAGTTCCCTTTTCATCTATTGCAAACGACCAACTCTACAAACGAC
The DNA here is from genome assembly GCA_038501625.1 of Corbicula japonica. Classification (NCBI taxonomy): domain Eukaryota; kingdom Metazoa; phylum Mollusca; class Bivalvia; order Venerida; family Cyrenidae; genus Corbicula; species Corbicula japonica. The sequence goes on along the minus strand of JAZAYU010000069.1, from coordinate 1,102,972 downwards.
CAAGATGAAAGGACTACTGATATTGTGCCGGGAATTTGTAGCTCTACTCGGTATAATAAAAGATATTTTTTCAGAAGATACTCTTCTGGTCCGGATTGTTCTATTCTTCATCCGTTTTGTGACCACAGACTTTACTGTGACTAGCATTGAGCCAAGCTACGTGGCAGTTGGGACAGCAGCCATAGTCGTCATCCTCGCGTTTTTTCTTTATATTGGATATTTACTGGTCTACAAAAGAATTGAACGTTACGAAAAACAGAACTTCCATGAAGGGACAAAAACTATTGACGTGATTTTGGTATCTATAACTATATCAAGATGAAAAAACAGCAAAAAACTTATCCATTTGGAATCAGTCCTGGCACATGAGCGGGGTGAGTAGTGGATGCGGGAAGGGATCAGTAATGAATGTTTTCAACTGAGTGGATCACCACACTAAACGGATCATAAAAGATGCACATGTTTTGCTTTTGAGGAGCAGCTATGTTACAGATACTAGCTGTAGAACTCTAAAATGAACTGATGTTAAGTATATGTTATTGAAAGTGGTATGAATGGGTGAAACACGATAACAGAAGACAACTTAAAGAAAGTGTGAAAGATATTGAGCCAAGTAATGGTATGATATAAAGCAATGTTGTTTCAATGTTGACCAACGGAATGTTCGTCTGTGTTGAATACCAGACAATGTGCTCATTTCAGTGAGGTTGCAAGTGGGCTTCAAAACAAACGTACGCGTGATCTTACAGTAAAAACGGAGAGGGCATGTAAGTGCTCTGCAGAATTCTCGTGAAACTATAGAGACATAAATATTATAGTAGTAAACTAAATGAACGTTATTTGTTATATTCTCCTTTTGTAATACTCGTAATGTTGATAAAACACTATTTTCAATCAAATTGTGTAACTGACTTAAACGTAAATTTAGGAAAAGAAATTCATTTTTATCTTAAGTCTTAACAGTAAACAAATTAATTTATGTATTTCATAACCATCACTTCATATAAATGTTTGAGACAAGATTTTGTTAGGTTCTGTTTTCATTTTTAGTATATTGGCACTCACATCAAACGTGTTTATATTTTAGGTGTATAGTCTGGTAATAAAATCAGTGTGTGAAAAAAATTTCATTTTGTTGTTATTCATATTTACTGGCTTGTTTGTTAACAATTGTTGATTTATGTTTACATATATCTGTATTTCATTAAATGATATTGCCCCTACAGTTTACAAACCCGAACGGCGACAGCGCTTTGCCTTGCAATGCTAATTACGCTACCTGGGATACCTTGAGCTAACCGGGATAACCCCAAAAATGGTTGATCGGATAACTCTGATAAACGTAATCATCACTGCATAATACCGGACACCAATTATTTACTGAGAACATTAAACAAGTAAAATATGCATATCAGGAATCGCCACACTCACAAAACACAGCCTCCCAGTTTTCTTTTCATTTCAATGACCAATTTATAAGGAAACTGTGTGGGGTGTGGTATTTGTAAGATCCATGTATCGAGTCACAAGAGGAAAATCATCATGCGTCTTTAACTTCGCGCGAGTTATTGTCACTAGCTCATATAGCTTCTGAATAAAAAACAAACCGGGCTGCTATATGTGATGCCTTTATGTGCTGAAATTTTCAGCACATAATGGCATCACATATAGCAGCCTGAAAACATTCCTTCCACACATCCACGGTATACAAACTATCTTCAAAAGTAAATTGAATTGTGTTCGTTTAAATAGAATCACTGGTAAAAAAAGCCAAGAATGTACAATAATATGACAAAAAATTGTTCTCAAAATAGATGAAAAGGGAACTGAAAAAACTGAAATATGCATATCAGTAATGGCAACATCCAGCATACACAGCCTCCCCACACAGCCAAAAATTAGAGAGGAGAAGAGAGCATGGTATTACAATAATCAGTTTTAAATGGACGCCACAAACAATTAACGAAAGTGAGAACCCGAGGGGTTATGCCATGGAACGGTCAGTGGCAAAAGCCATCGAACACGACAAATATGAAAATATTGCAGGGACGGTTTAATTGAGCCTGTTCATGGACAGTAATGGATATGCATATTACTGCCCACGCCGCCTAGCCCCGGATTGAGCGCAATTCAATATTTAGACCAATAAACAGTACAATTTTGACCATCCCGAACGATGGTGTGCATATGGCGGTGGACATGGAACCTTCAATGAGGTATTTTCATATTAATACCATTCCATGTTCAGCGGCCTATGGTCACCAGATAAAATAATGGGTTTGCCCTAAACGAGAAAACAATGGGCGGAACTAAACAGAATAGAATTTTGACAGGGGATCTTAGAATATAAATCCTGCATATCACAGACAACGCCAATGGCAAAATTTAAAAAGCAGGAAGTATACCCTTGGGGGTGATTGAACAATATCCAAATCTATATTGGCTGGGAAATTGAAAACCACCCATCTCAAAACTGGCCGAAATATTAAAACAAAGGTAATTTTATAAGTACTATTAACATATTATCGTGCTCAACGACCTTCAAAAGACGTAATTGATAACAGTACTGATTGAATGTACTGGGAGACTTTTTATAGCCGCCACACGACACAAACAACGCTACTGTGATATTGAAATAGATGAAAAGGGAACTTTGAAAGCCAAGATATCCGCCCATTTTTGAAGGGGAGTGGTTCTTGTCTCAGGGATGTTCAAACAGACAATGTAAACATGCATTTAGTGAAGCAAGGCGTAACAATTTAATACAAGAATTTTCATTAAAACTGACTGATGGTTCAAAGAATATGCTGTTTGGAAGAAAAAGTAGCATCTTTCCATTTATGCATAAACGAAAGTTTTCAGATAAAGTTATGTTCCTTTGCAACAGCAGAAGTTGGGTCCGCAGTGATTCGGTCTCCACGTACATCCATCAGCACCATACCCATGGGTGGCCATACCAAGCCGTTGATCATCCGGCTGTGCGGGGTCAGGATTTGCCCGCAACACCGGGTGGTGCTTGTAGATGTGGATAGCATCAAAACATGAAGTCCTGTTATAAAGAAAAGCAAGTTAACATATCCCATCATTGTTTCTGTAAGTGTCACTAAGACAACTTGTACTTGTTTGTTCATATGAGAACCTGTGGCAAGTATGAGGTTGGTGCACTCTAGAACCTTGTTTAAACCCCCAATGGCAAATCGTATTGCCACTAAACGTTCCAAGGCGGTACCCACTTGGCTTGTCAATTTCTTTAAATTGTTTGTGATTTCTATTTTGAAATTGATTATTTGATAATCCATGCTCTATTTTTCTCTTTACTTTTTAGCGGTTTGAGGATGCTATGTATTCTGGATTTGGCCATTCCTGACATACACATATTACTTTTTTCTTAGAAAAATAATTTGTATTTTCCGTTTTTATAACAGAACTTTTCAGACATCCAGAGCTTACTGAATTTTAACGCCGTTTTTAGTTTTTCTGACATTCTGTTAAGCAAATATAAAACATTTAGTTTTTGAAAGTTTTCTGTAAAGCTGTCGAATTTCTTTCTTTACCTACGCTGATCAGGCTGTTCACGAAATTTGAAAAAATTAGAACTTACGAATATTTATGAATTAACGACATGTAAATATTCAAACTACACTAATAGCAAATAATCGATAGAAAGTAAAGAAACCGAACTTTGAACACTTACGTTGTAATCTGATTTCTCAAAAACTTGGCGGCTTCGTCCTTCACCTTTAGACAGATATCATTGCATGTGGGAGCAACGCCCCCACAGTTTCTTCTCACCGCCAACACATAACCATGTGACCTAGCAATGCAGTAAGACTGAGCCACCTCGTCAAAATAGCTGTAGCTTAAACTGTATGTTTCAATAGCTCCGCTGTAATCTTTAAAAACAAATAGCGCTACTGTGAATAAAGAATGAGTTGGATGCATAAATTAAAACATATTCCCGGGGCTCTGATTTCAATAAGGTCATTAAGTACTCGCCTTTTTGCTTGACAATTCTATGAGCTTCTTATGTTTAATTGTTTGTGTGCTTTAGCATGCAACAGTGTCAAGTTGATGGCTGAGTTGGAGCTAATTCACCTTGACAACTTGTTTGTTCATTTGAGAACGTATTGGGTCAAGTGTGGTTGATGCATCATAGTATATGGGCTAAACCCCAAGTGGATCTTATTTTCTGAGTGTTGCTATTCCTGATTATTCCTGGCACCCGGCTAGATGGTTCTATTTTAAAAATACTTTTAAATTGAATAAATTATTTCAGTTCTTGCTTTCTTTTTCTGTTGTATGTTCAGACAGCTAAAGGGGTAGGTATTAACAAAATATGAAGTGCCTGTCATAGTTAATTTTCGTGGTAAAATTTTTGGATGACGGGAAAACATTTAACAGAACATAGGGACGGGAGCCAGTCTGATTCCTGATATGGATGTTTCACTTTTTGTCGTGAAATTGGCAGTTATAGGCATGGTACGCGCTCGTCCATATATCTGTGGCATTTATTATTTTTTCTCGTATAGGCCTATGTAATATTTAAATCATTATGTATAGAGTATATGAAATAAATCAATAATACTTATTCGTATGGATGGTATAAGCAATTTTAACTGCTCTCGTCGTTGTTGGGTACGCCAACGTGAAGCAATTCTAATTGTTAATACTCGAACGTAAATGTTTTAAATAATACCAGAAATTACGGCGATATAAAACTTTCTAGAAAAGTTATACTTACAATTCGTTAACACTAAAAGTAAAACAATAAAAAGAACAGCCATCTTTGCGAAATCCTCCGAACTGAAAGAAACCTGTATTTTATGAGCTTTATACAGGTGTCAGTGCAGATGCAAGACCAATCAAAGTTACACAGATATTAATGTTCCGCTTTTTATAAATCGCACATCAGATTAAAAATGAACAGGATCTTTAGCATAATAATAACTAGTACCACGTGTCTTTAATTACAACGATAGCCGATAACTCATTGCTCAAAAGCCACTGTGAACCAAACACGATCTGCCAAAACAAATTGTTCAACACTTAATACTTGTACTTAAAACTTACTACTTGTTTCATACAATGTAAAGCAAACACGATCTGTCCGTAAAATCCTGTGGTAAAATGTTTCCTTGTCATTAATATTTTTTTTTCACTATGACATGAACATACGAGTATATTATTTTAAAAATCTCAAGTCATACTATTTAAACCGTGGGTACCACTATTAAATGTATATAATAAATGAAAAAGGAACTTCGAAAGCACAGCCAATTCAACTGTTTTATCTTCGAATATACTTGAAAGGTCAATAAAATATAAATCTATTCCTTCATTTCAAAAGGAATTTTCAGGAAATGTTTCTGATAATCAAATTCCAGTCAATGTGATTTTTTTCAGAAAATGGTGAGACATGCAACTTCATAAAGCAGATCCGATGTGTTCTTATAACGATGTCATCCGTCAGCTTTCACGTACAGTTTCTGTAGACTTTATATAGAAATAGAAGCCAGCTGTAAAGACATATAGCGTGTCTGACAGATTGTTCTAAAATGGTTGAAAGGTCATAGATGGAACAACGAATACGTGTTTCTTCTGATATTTCCGTTTTTTCTATTCCTAAGCGACCTCGATTTTGGTTTTCGAATTTCAGTCAATAAAAAAATGTCAAAATCAGCATTTTTATGTTGCATTTCACTTAAATGAAAACACGAAACATTATCGAAGTATTGCTGGGTTTGTTTGAGGCTGGGAAGTAACGGGAATAGTTATAACTGCCCATGCCGCCTAGCCCCGGGTTGAGCGCAACTTGTTTGTATCCAGCTCAACGTCAGTCCAAGGGCATAATAGAGAACTGCACTTATTGAATGTACGGGGAGACTTTTTACACAGCATGAACAATGCTACCCTTATATTGAAATAGATAAAAAAAAAAAGAACTTTGAAAGCCACTAAATAAATCAAAGCATTGCAGACGCGATCGACCAGTAACGCCCTTGGACTGACAAAGATACAGATAAATGTTCATCCTCATTAGGACAAGCTTAAAGAAGGTTTATCGGAAGTCCGATATTTTGTCATTATCTCTTCTGTAAGTCGCAAAGTCTCTCCGATAATTTGGTGACAAGGATCAGACACAATACAAGACCGAACTCGAAATAGTTCTAACCATAATGGTATCTACCAAAGTTTGCCCAAACTTATCTAAATGGATTCATTCGTTACAGAATGTGCGTAAGATGTTTTCTTGCAGGGGAAGGTACCCCCAGAAGGCTTTCAATGGGGTGAAGGAAATCGACATACAGGCTCTAGTGATCCCAAGAGTATCTGGTACTTTAGTAAAACAGCTTTAAGTATGGCATTAGAATTACCTTGTTGCAAAATGGCACGATGGTATGCAGAAACCATATGCAAGCAAATCACTTACTCCATCAGAGCCAAACAGAGATCAGCTGGGCTCAAACAGCAAAATAGTTTTGAATGGTAAGTTAACATCATTATATAATGAAGTCTTGCTATACTGTTCAATACTCTTGGAGTCATTATTACTGCACACATATCATCAACTATATCAAATGAACAGCAAACAGCTTTTTTCATGAACTCAAAAGGGTTAACATGTTGGTTTCTAGACCATACTGTATTTAAACGTCGTAAGATGTATATGCACGTAAGCGTCTGATAAAAAGTGAAATATGCATATCAGGAATAGCCATATCCAGAAAAAAAAGCCTCCCCACACAGCCAAGAAGAAGAAGAAGAAGAAGAAGAAGGAGAGAGAGAGAGAGAGAGAGAGAGAGAGAGAGAGAGAGAGAGAGGAGAGAGAGAATGGTTAATAAAATAATCGGTTTCAAAAAGACACCGCAAACAATCAACAAAAATGAGAACCCGGGGAATTACCGTGCGAGAAACATGACTAATATCTTGTTCTATAATATTGTAAACGTGCAAACAAAATGCCCAACAACAAGAACACTCTGGTAAAATTGTATGCATTCTTTTTTATAAAAAATCTTCCAAAACCCAAATGGAAAACCGTAGCTGGCACATTACCAATAAATGAAAACGTTTCAAACTGTATTGAATTCAACAACGTATATATATATCGTACTTAAACGACAGTTCAGATGTATCGAAATTGTGCCAAAAGGTTTAACTTTTATTTCCCACTATAACAGGGTTATGACAGATGAGATAATCGTTTGAGATAATACAAAGTAATCAGTTAAATCGTCACATTTTTTTGTAAAACTTCAAGAAACTAGTTTGATATTCGCGACTGTTTAATATATTTTCGTAAGTTTTTTTCACAATTTTCTTCTCACTCCCACTAAGTTAAAGAGTCAAATTTCAGTTATTTATTACTGTTCAATTTCAGATTACCAGTAGTTTATTTTGATAAGAGGTAACGGGGTCATTAGGTAGAATGAGTGTGTCTTCTGGTGTAGGTAGGAATTGTATTGAAAACTAATTTTTTAGACACTTTTTAGACAACAACATTTGTAACAAAGGGCCATAACTCTGTTTAAATGGTTTCAGGAAAAAGTATTTTCTTTATGATCATCTCTACACATCCTGCTTGATCATTTGTGCAAGTTTGAAAGAAATCTGCCCGACAGTTAATGAAGAGTTGATGCCACAAGATTTTGGGGACGTATAGGCGGACAGACGGACGTACGTTTGGACGAGTGCATCTCTATCAGGAGTTGTCATTCTTGTTTTCAGAAATATGTTGCTGAATACCATAGTTAACTCATCCATAAAATATCAAGTTTCAGGACAATGATCTATGTTCGGTATTATTGTTCATTTTCCTTTTATTTGTTCAATAAATCCGGTAAACGTAGGTCACAACTTAGAGGTAAAATTATTTGAACGACAGACTCGATTCAGTTTTTCGTATGAAAACCCTTGCTCTCATGAACAGAAGGTTTAACGGATATTGCCGTCAGGCATTGTTGCATATAATTGGTTTTATTGAGAGTCACACTTCATGTCAGAGACGCTCTCGGGCTTCTGGATAGAATCACCGCTCGTCATCACATGAAGCAAAAGTATCAATGGTGTTAAGGAGGCATTAATAATGTGTCACTCCATTACATTAATAAGAAGTCAAGAAGTCTCAATCCTTTAACAAAATCCCGCAAATTTAATAGGCATTTTATTTTAGATGTAATGTTAATCCTCAAGATAGTGTTTGGTGTAAATATATCTGACTACAAGTTTAAACCTATCTCTAATCAATTTTACGACGTAATTCCATCTACCAAATCTTAAGGTTGTAATAAAATTGCTACATTGGTTCATCTTAAGAAATCTTAACGTGACCGAAAATAGTATGGACAATTTTTCTAAAACACTTACACATGTTTTCGAGTGGATAGCTCAATAAAATGAAAGTGATGCAATGGATTTCGGTCATTCTACAAGCAGCTTGATCACAATTATTTTTATAATTGTCTGATGTTTGCGAGTCGATTTAAATGAACTAAATGATTTAAACCTAATTAGCTCCTCTGCCCGCTTTTCCTCTGTTTTCCCTCCCCGCACATAATGGTAAAGTTCTCGTTTTCTTTCAGATTCCTTTCGTATTCAACCTAGTGTACATTTTTACGATTTCGCAAATAAGACAAACAATTAACGTAAAAGAGAACCTGATGGGGTACTCTCTTGGAAAACAATTTGCTACTGGATGTTTAAACCAGGTTTTAGGGTGAACTAACCTTGCCCCAACAGGTTCTCCTTTTTATCCATTTCATATGAACAAACAAGAACAAGTTGTTTTGGAGAATTAGCTCCAACCCACCGATCAACTCAATAATGGTGCACGCAAAAGGACACAAGCATATAAAACACAAGCGGAAATGTCACTGGGTATTCAACGAAATTCCTGAGACCAGAGCGCCAGGAGTCAAATCAACAAGAACACAATGACAGGAATACAAGAAACAGATCTAGCTACAGTGTGTCCCTATAGACCTTCATACACTCTTAAACCCTTGCCAATAATGTAAACGAACAGATATGGTCACATGACTGTCAAAGATTGCTCAAATGTGTTCTGCATGGCAGCATTCATTTGCAGGCCTTTGGTCAACAAGGGAACTCTAAAATATAAAAGACTGTTGTTCGAATCTTTCTTTTCTTAAAGTTTGAATGTCCCCAAACTCTGTGCCTCAACAAATTATTCAATCAAAAAAATGTCTCGACTCTCAAGTTTACTTAAGTATGCTCTTGTGTTATGGTAACATGTTATTTGATCAATAAATTGGGTTTTCACAAGTTTATTAATAGCCCAAGTTGGGTAAACCCGTCGTCTTGTCGTATTTTCCACTGGAAATGCACATGGTTATCTCAGGTTACCCCAGTTCCGCTGCATGAACACACAAACTTAAATGTACTCTATACGTATATGAGGGATCAAAATTGTACTGTTTATTGGTGTAAATATTGTGTTGCGCTCAACCCGGGGCTAGGCGGCGTGGGCAGTAATATGCATTTCCATTAAATCCCATGAACAGGCTCAATCAAACCGAGCCTGCAATATTTTCATATTTGTCGTGTTCGTCGGCTTTCAAAATTCCCTTTTCATCTATTTCAATATCACAGAAGCGTTGTTTGTGCCGTGTGGCAGCTGTAAAAAGTCTCCCCGTACATTCAATCAGTGCTGTTATCAGTAACGTCCTTTGAAGGTCGTTGAGCACGATACTTATGTACTATGTCAATAGTACTTCTAAAATTGCCCTTGTTTAAATATTTCGGACAATTTATAGATGGGTGGTTTCAATATCCTAGCCTATACAGATTCGGGTATTGTCCAATCACCCCAACGATATACTTCTTGCTTTTTAAAATTTTGCCGTTGGTATTGTCTCTGATATGCAAGATTTATATTCTAAGATCCCCTCTCAAAATTCTATTCTGTTTAGTTCCGCCCTTGTTTTCTCGTTTAACTTCGCAACATCATGCCAAAAGATTATAAAACTGAGAATGGAAACCAGTCTCAAATCTCAAGGATCTTATTGGCTGACCAGTCGCCATTTCAGCCAATCAGATACTAAAGATTTGAGACTGGTTTCAAATCTCAGTTTATAATCTTCAGCACATATATAATATTATAACTAATCTCATAATCAAAATTAAAGAAAGCCTTGTTATTACAGAGTAATCTATACATTAAGATTCAGCGGTCGGTTTAATAGTCTTTGGTCCATTAAGATCATTAAGAGGTAGCCAATCGAATTATAACGCCACTAGGGACTCGGTCAAGTATATTGTTTTCAGATTTGACTTCAAATGATATTGCCTCTCCCTGGGAGCGAACCAGCACCTTCACGGCGACAGCGCCTAGCCCTGCAATTCCGACGACGCAACAAATCGAGCTAACCGGGACAGCCCCAAAAAAGGTTGATCGGATAGCCCTGATATACGTTATCAAGACATCCTATTGTTAATCTGAATTAAAAAGAACCTCCTCAGGAGGAAATTCGATATGAAATTGTTCATTCAGTTTTCATTCCTACCTAGATTAAATTATTTATCTGGCCTTCTCGTTTGTATATATAATTTTACTTATAAATATAAGTTATCGTTATTGATGTATTTTCAGAAATTATCATCAGGCTATAATTGGTCATGTCTTATTTCGGTCTTTCTGGGATTCCAGAGGGCACTTTAACTGTACTTAAGCCAAGGACACTATTTAACTGAGTCATTTTGTATACAGTACTGTACGAGAATAACGGTAAGTTTTAAAACAAAAATATTAGGAAAAGAAACTGTATGCGCATGAAATTTGTTTGAAAGGGCATTTATGTTTGCTTTCTTTTAATAATTATTTGCATTATGATAATTTTACGTTTTATTTAGTTGTGTTCTATAAACACTGGTTATTTTTAACATATTCCAGTGATGTCTCTTTTATCAAAGGTTCATTTTTCCAGCAGAACATGCTTTAAAAACAGCGCAATATTTCTTGCAGCAGAAATGCATTTAAAACAGGACAATTCTACATGAACATTTTTTTAATTTTTTTACAGATTTGCGAACGATCTTACTGTCACAATACGAAGATGAAAGGACTACTGATATTGTGCGGTTTGTTTACAGTAGTCTCCGGTGTTTTAGCTATTGGAGAAGTGATTTATTCGTTGTGTAAGACTTTCGTATCTACTGGGATGGGCATAACTGGAATATCTTCACAATTAGGTCTTCAAGAATTATCGCTATTGGGTAAGTGACTTTTTATACACGCTTCTGTCAGTTCTTGACAATGTTAATTATCATTAGGAATTGAAAACCCCCTAATTGGCATTTTCAGCCTTATACAAGTTATAACTTATACACTTAAATGTACAAAATTTTTACTAAAAAAGCTTTCTGGAAAAACATTTTCTGCTGCGCTTGATACCAGGTTCAATCGTGCACCAACCTTGCCATTGCCCCTACAGATTGTCCGATGAACAAACCGGTAGAAGTTGACTTGGTGAATTAATTCCAGCCCGTTGGATTTCACTCTCTCAAGATAAAGTTAATTTTTCTTCATTTCACATAAAGGAAATTATATGAAACAAATTGAAAGGTTTTAAAAGCAGAAAAAAATGGACTGCAATTCTTTATTTTAATTGTTTTGGTTAGGAAGTGACACTCGGAACTGTTTATGGTACGAACCGATCTAAAGTGCAACAATTTGTGCATATATTAAAAACCGGATGTGTTGATAATAATGTTCCTTCTTATAACTTTCAGGTGTTGAATCATACCAGACGCTGTATTTACTTATAAAATATGTTGGACCATTTGCCTTCCTACCTTCATGTTACATCTTATGGAAATCGTATAGAAGAGAGCATGTATTGGAGCACGATATTGATGCTATGTGGAAGCCATCAGCTTTGATCTTGTTCCCATGCATTTTTGGAGGTAAGTTACGAATTCCTTGGAAACCTAACCTATCGATGAACATAAAAAACATATATAAGAGCAACAATCTAGCGTGTGTTAATTGAGCAATACCCATACTTAATTAAGACTTGCCTTGGCGCATTACCGACGGCAATTAATAGAATATTAAAATTTAGTTAGGCATCGTGAGTTATTTGTTAGGCACTATGAAAAAAGGCTTAATGATTTTGAGCTAATTTCAGGCACATTCTCACTAAAATCAGATCTAACAAACTGTTAGGTTTTCAGGAGATGATTTCAATCACATTAGTTTCAGACTCTGATCGAATTGTGGATTTGCACGGTCTAAAACACGGTCTTAAGTGTTTTCTAGATATACTAAACCGGCTTTTTAACTGAATGGCGAACAGGTTTGGCTGATGTGCTGGCTGATCCTTGTCTACACTATGAACATAAGCTCCATTTTGTCACAGGGCGTCGCAAAATTTTGATAAAATGCTATCATTTGAAGGTCTAACAACTGAACATAATCGCAACAACCTGACTGAAAATTCTGAACTGACTGTAACGTAACGCATTTTTGTTTCAGTGTTTACACTAGCGGTTCGGGTTGTTCTTTTGCTTTACATCATTATCAAGTCTTTAAACACCGACTTCACGGGACCTAGCCTCGAGCCAAACTACGCGGCTCTTGGAGCATCTGCAACATGTGGCATGATTGCCATGTTTCTCTACCTTGGATATTTACTAAGCTTCATGTACAACAGAATTAAACGCTATGAAAAACAAAACTTACGTCGAGTGACAAAAATTCCTGGCGTATTTTTGATATGTGTACCGTCATGAAAGATACAACACAGATCCAACCCATCTGGAATCAATCATTGATCATCTACCGAGTGAGTAATGCATGCGAGACGGGAAGGTATCAATGCAAGTGAGACTATCCCAAAACAGTATCCAAGAATGAATGGATGGATCACTGCACTGAACGAATTACTAAAGTCTGATTCCCGACTTCCTATCAAGTCTGGTTTCCGACTTCCTATAATAGCGTAGAAATCAAGGGCAGGTAATCCATACTAGGATTACTACAGCTGCACGTGCTGTCGCTTTGAGGAGTAGCTCTTTCACAGATCGCTAGCTGAGTTCGATATAGAAGCACCGAGAGTTTGTCGCAAGGAAATCTTTTAAGTAGAGCGATAAAATGTTTGATTTATATGAAAATGATTTTAATTGATCGAACGTTTGAAAGATATTGAATCAGGTAAACTGAATAAAGCAATCATATTTAAACTTCAGTTTAAAATCAGTTTGAACATTTGTTTACCTGCGTTCAATACTAGACAATGCGCCCATTTGGTGGGATTAAAATGCAATCGAGTGAAGTTGTGAAGGTGTTTATTTGAATAAATTCGTGATTTGTTGTTACAAAACAAGGTTTTTCTTTGTTGTTGTTGGCAAAGTAAAAACGAAGTGGTTTATGTGATTGAAAGCATTTTCGTGATACTAATAAAATCACATAGTTTTTTTTTTCTAAACGGAAATTAAAGTTACTGATAGTATACTTTTTTTATAATATTCATTTCATGAAAGCTTTTTACAATAAAATTCTTTTGTTTTCAACAAAAATGTAATTTTTTTTTATTTCATATGGCATACTTTTGTACTAACATTATATGTTGTGCTTTCATTTTGTTTTGCTTTTGAGTGATGCAACTTGTAAGCTACGCATCAAGATTGTTTATATACCGAGCAAAAATGAAACTTACCCTTTTTAAACACAAACATTTTGTTCAGATGATTTATTTTATCCTTAATTCGTTTTGCGGTGTTAGTGCATATCCGGACAATTGATAAAGAGGGAAGATGTTGATGATTTTTTCACAGAGTTCAAGGTCATATGCTCTTTAGTGAATAATGACAAGATCGATATGTTTTACATTAGTTTCAAACAGATTTTTTGATAGACAAATTTATAAGAGACGAAAAAAACACAAGTAAAAATCTTCTGATGCAAAGAAATAATATACAGTTACTTTAATACCTCCCTTTGAATAAAAGAAAGAACAAAATCCAACTTTGGAATTCCCGCAGCCAAATAACTATTTTCAATATTTCTTTTTTTAGATCGATAGATCTACTGAACCGATTACTTCCAAGACGAACATTATTAATGATCACATTCCGCCAGATACTTGCATTCACTTACATCATTACAGTTATAAGAGTTTCCATTGTTATTTTGTCAAGTTTTCATTTTGGCTCATTATATTTTCGTTGTATCTGGAATTACGTCTTTTGTTTCATATTTTTGTGTTTGTTTAACTTCATGAAAAAAAATAAAACTTCATTATCACATGAGTTTGCATCTTACTTTTCTTTACGATTCAAGTCACAGGTAGAATAGAAGATGTCAGGACATTGTTCTCGCTCGTACGAGTCCCATCTAAATCGATTAAAAGGGAACTTTGAAAGCCACATCAAACGACAAGTATTAAAATATTGCAAACAAGAATTGATTGAGCCTGTTCATGGGCAGTTATGAAAACGCAAAGCCCCGGGTTAAGCTAGCATCTTTCTATGCGGTATTTTTCAAGTTAATATCATTCCATGTTCGGCGCAAGATGGGCCGTAATAAGTAAAATGTCACTATTCTGTTGAAGTAGTTTTCTTATTAAGTCATTTTACTTTTAGCCCTAGATTTTCCCCGTTCCAATTTTATACAAGACAACTATAGTTAGTATCTTTGATGGAAATCGGATTAAAATTGTGACATGTATTGAAGGTTTTATTTTGATCTGTTCTACTGGCCTAGATTTTCTCTTTTCAAACTTTTACAAAATCCATAACATCAAATGATATTGTCTCTACTCGGGAGCGAAGCCGTCAGCGATTGCAATGCAAATTATGCTACCTATTAAGCTAACTGGGAGAACCTTTAAAAAGGTTGACCAGATAACCCTGATAAACGCAATCATCACTGAAATACACCGCAAACCGATTATCAACTGATAACAGTACAGACTTTATGTACGGGGAGACTTTCTACGGCCGCCACATTGCACAAATAGCACTGCTATTGTCCCTACTGGGGAGCGAACCTGTACGGCGACAGCGACTAGGGCCCAAGATCATAAATCTAAGTTTTGAGATCAGTCTCAAATCTTAAGGATCTGGTTGGCTGAAATGGCGACTGGTCGCCATTTCAGCCAATCAGATGCTTGAGATTTGAGACTGATCTCCAGATTTAGTTTTATGATCTTGGGCATAGGACGTTCTGAGGAAGTATAATTACCGGATGGATAATGTGGCCGCTGTTGTGAAATAATACTTTGATTTGACCTGGTAAACTAGTGTGTTGTTTCAACTTTGATGACCGATTTTCGACTTAGTAAAATATATGATCATGACGACCATTGTTGTTATTTTTATTAATTTTGACCCAAAAATGGCGTCTTTCAATATGCTCTCAGTATTTTCTTGATTTGTCCAGTGACATAGACTTTTTTCAATCCAGTTGGCATAATTCATTTTCAAAAATAAGATATCGTTAAAAACGAACATATTCTGAACAAGTATGGTGATAACGGGATTAAAATGAAGCATATTTTTTTCTTTTACAGAGCTAAAATCCTAGTGACATGAAAACCTAGTTTTCAGTAACAGACTTCAAATCAGATAATTATGATCAAGACAAATATTTGAGCAAGTTTGATTTTAGTCAATGAAAAATGAGGCATTAAATGCATTAACAAGCAAAGGTTTTACTATTATTTGAACTTGTTACAAAGTTTGTACTCCATAATCTTATCAAGACAAACATTCTGAAAGTTTGTTAATTGGATGAGGAAATTACCATTTATTGTGTTATCAAGGGTCCACTTCGATTTGACATAGTGATCTTGTTTATGATCCAAGATAGGGCAATTTCAAATAAAACCTTAAATATATCAGCAAAATTAAGTATTAGTTACAGATGGTGGACGATGGATATCGAGTGCCTAAAATCTCACAATGTGTAATTTCACTTGTACCAGACCGAATATTTTACTGGTGCATCGTGCTCTTGCTCAGGTCTCGGTAAGTTCATTGAGTATCCAGCTTCTTTGCTTGAAAATGTAATGGGCTTCTTGTATTTGATATGTTTGTGCGCTTTTGTATGCAATATTCTCGAGTTGATGGTGGGTTTGAACTAATTAACCAAGACAACTTGCGCATAGATGCTCATGTGAGAACTTGATGAGGCCAGTGCAATAGATGAACAGATGAAAAAGGAATTTTTTAGCCATCGAACACAACAAATATTGAAAAAATTACAGGCTCTGTTTGACTGAGCCCGTAATAGGTTCATAAAAACACAGATAGTTTCCTATTTTTTATCTTGATGTTTTGGCATTTCAACTTAGTTGTTTAGAACGGATTATTCTTTACACCTACACAATATTATAGGTTTGGGAAAAATTGAAAAAAGTTTTAAGCAGACAGAATTAGTCAAATACTATGTTTTCATTAACTCAAGTAGATTTTATTTTACCTTGCCCTTTAACAGTTACAAAATTTAAAATAGCATGTGTTCTATCGACAAAACAATACCATTTTTATGATCTGAAGGTCATTATCAGATGTTTGTAAATCCCCAAGATTGATCTTGACCCTTGATCAAAGACCTTGAAAAATAATGTTTTTTACCATCCATATGGAATTTATTGCAACAATACCTTCAATCTTGCTCATTTGAGGCACGCCACGGGAAAAGGTACCTTCAGTCATATTTTGTGATATTTTAGTTGTTACTATATTTAGAAAGAACTTACGATAATATATTATTTTCTCATAACTAAAAAGTGATTTTGTTACACATTTTGTTAATAAAATGGTACATTTACCGCGAATTGCATAATAATAAATGTCGTCTGCTCAACTTTATGACGTCATTTCAAAGATTGACGTCAACTGCCCGAAGGTACCTTTTCCCATGACCCACCCCATTTAAGGGAAAGACAAACAAATGATGCTGGTGGACAAATTAGTTTCTATTTACTTGCCAAAACTGAGTGCTAAATTGATTTTGTTACTTAAACCACCCCGATAATTTAATTTAGAAGTTGATTTACCAGTGGAGCAACGAAGGTCCAGGGGTAGAACATCAGACTCCATATCTTGAGATAGCTGGTTTGAATGCCACCAAGGACGAGATTCTTCTGCAGTTTTCCCTAATATACACTTGGAAATACAGCAAGTACTGATTCCTACCCAGGACGCTACCATTGAGCTGACATAAGATGGAATAACTGGTTTCCTAATTGATTTAAAATTAAGAATTTAAATATACCAGTTAACATGTAAAAATTTATATAGGTAATGAAGAACTCAGGACTACAAGCTCTGGGGATGCAAATAAAACAAAACAAAACAAAGCAGTACAGTAGATCTATTCAATCTATTGAAACATTTACACTGATGTTCTATCTAAAGATACTCATTTCATTATACAATAAAATATAATTTTAGCTTTGGAAAAGAAAAAAAAAGAATATAAATAAAACCATAAACAATACAATAATTACAGCAGACCTACTTCTTGAAAAGCACTCATTTTTACAGTAAATCCCTTTATTATACCAGCATGATTTCCAGGGGATTATAGTTATATCAGTGAAATGAATTTTTTTTTCATAGTTTTAAAACATTGGAATACACTTTTTTACTGTTTTGTCAAACTATTTTTAAACTTATTACCTCCCTTTCCAATGGACAAGAATACATAAAATAAAAATACTTTTTTGATTCGGTAATATCTTATTTCATTTTCCACCACTAGAAACTAATATTTTCCTGAGTGGAGACACTAACCTGACAATATTATAATATCTGATCAGGATCTACACTGTTCACTTTTAAATTCAATATGTTACTTATGACCAAGAAGCCAAGTGATAATGTTGTGACCCATGGTACATGTAGTAGAGGCTTCTGAACATCAGCTTTCTTCTGAAATAGCTTTTCAATATGGTATTAACACTTAACTACAAGAATATTGCTTTTATCATATAGGTGACCACTGTAGATCCATAGCCATGAAGCCATCTGATCTAGATCTACAATGTTCATTTTTGAATAAACAAACTAACATCTCTTAAAGCAACCAGTGTAGATCCAGATTTTATGACACATTTTGCTGGTAGGTCTGGATTTAAACAAGTTGCTCATGGGATATCTGTGCCCAAGGTAATTAAAACTGAGCATGGAAACCAGTCTCAAATCTCTAGCATCTGATTGGCTGAAATGGCAACCAGTCGCCATTTCAGCCAATCAGATGCTTGAGATTTGAGATTGGTTTCCAATCTCAGCTTTATAACCTTCAAACCTGCCATATCCGTCAGAGTAAAGGGTCAAATATTAACTGAAGAAAACATGGATGTTCAAAACCTCTATTAACTTGCTTGACCAGTTCTCAAGTCATAGACTCTTAGTTATAGCAACATATTTCATATGAATCATTATAATAATTATTTCACTAATAACACGATTCACAAACTTCAAAGCCTGCAAATTTGTGCAATCTGAAAAGAACGCTGGTCACAGAAGAACAAGAAGTGCTGCAATGCGACAAAACCAGGTTTTAAACACCCGAGTATTGACATCAGTGAGTAGAATCCAGTGTTGTTACGCCACACCAAATTAGTGTCAACAGGTCAAAGCAAACTCAAGTTATTGAAACTGAATTTCTTTTTTTAAAGCAACAGTGGTCTTGACCTTGATCACAGACACCTGGGTAGCAATCCCAAGCTGTCTCTTGATATAAGCTACATATACACCAAGTCTGGCTTTCATAGTCCAAAGCAAACTCAAGTTATTGAGCAGAAACTGAATTTTTATTTTTAGCAACAGTGACCTTGACATTGATCACAGACAACTGGTTAGCAATCCCAAGCTGCCTCTTGATATTAGCTACCCACATACCAAGTTTGGTGTCAATAGGCCAAAGCAAACTCGAGTTATTGAGTGGAAACCAAAAGTTGACGGCCACCCGCCTGCCAACTTCAGCATTACAATAAACAGTTTTCGTTGAAAACTTGGTTAATAAGTACTTTTTAACAGTGCGTATATTTATATATAGATATCATCATAATTGGTTAACATCTGTTTTTCATGGATTTTTCAAATCCTCAATAACTTTACAACTAGTACTTTAAATGAAAATAATGCACAACAAAATGACATTTACATCTAAATATAAAATGCTTAAGTTTAGCCACAACTCCATAGACAATTATTTTTGTTCATGTTTTGATAAGGTGTTCATAGCCAACAGCTGTGATAACACCAGGGCCCAAGAACATAAAACCAAAACTGGAGACCACTCTAACATCTCAAGCACCTGATTGCCTGAAATGGTGACCAGTCACCATTTCAGCCAATCAGATGCTTGAGATTTGAAACTTGTCTCCAATCTCAGTTTAATGACCTTGGGCCCTCTTATTGTGGGATATTTATAGCCAACAGGTGTGATAACACCAGCTAATGTTGAACAGTTCGATTATCTACCCTTCCACACTGAGCTCAAACTGTTCAATATCCTCAAGTTCAGAATTGACTTTCTCTGCCCACTCCTCAAGCTTAGAACTCTGAAAAAAGATAAACAGAAAATAACCAAGATCAGTTAATATTCTAGATTAAATAATTATATGAATTGGTGGCAAAACTTCAAAAACTGGCTTCACTTCAAGAGTTTCTTTTAGAAACCATGTGCTAAGCACAGCATCAGTCATGCAGTTAACATAAATTAACGATCAAAGGATTCAACATTTTTATTTTGACATCAATTATTAAAGAAGCCCATAAATTCATTAATAACCATTTTCTGTCCAGCTGCAGATCTGTCAAGACTGAAATAAACCCATAAACCTTCTGTCATTTTACCATCTCATTAAGGGCCACAGGCTACTATGTGTCAGAGGTCATGATACTAGTTGTGTCATTGATATTTGACAGGTTTGACTCTGATATAGCAAATAAACTCTTAACTTCATGGGAAATGGCTGTTATTTCATAGGCAAACAGTGTAGATCCAGATCAGCTGACACATTCATGCCACCTGATCAGGATCTGTACTGTTAGCTTTTGATTCAACAATCAAGCCTTGTTAAATATCATCAGTTTAATTACTTCTGTTATATTGATATTTTTATATTCAATTTTTAAATTACATTTTGTGTTTTTTTTTCAAAGAAGATCTGTACCAAGTACACTGTTCCCCTAAACCCTTCTCACCATCGACAGTCAGTTGAAAATAGCATGCATTCATTTTTCTAAAATTTCTTAACTCTTTCCTCAATAAATAGGTTTGCATGAAGAGTGTAGATCCAGATCAACTGGAATATTTGTGCCCTCTGTTAAGGATCTGCTGTTCACTTTTTGGTGAGAAATTACCTATTAAAACAAAAAGCAAACAGTGCAGATCAGACAGCCTGGATGTACTGATCTGGATCTACACTGTTTGCAAAGACCATAAAGGCATATACAGGTATAATATGGAAGTTAATCTGAACTTACAGAAACCCTTGATGACTGGGACGTAATCTTCTTTCTAGATCTTTTGTAAGACTTGTCCACCGACTTATTGAGATTCAGCATTTCCCCTGAAAAAAACAGATTTATGTGCCTTATTTGCTTTCAGAAACATCTGGAATAATTTTAGCATCAAAGTGAAAAAATACCAAAATCAGATAGCATTTTAAGTATCTAATATGCCCAAGGTTAGCTTGAATGAAGATAAAATTGGCAAGTCTGTGGATATGGGTCATGTTTCCAAATGTGAGTTGAAAAAAACATCACTTCTAGAGGAATTTCAGATTTCATTTAATCTGAAAGCCAAAAGTTCAATCTCATGCTCATGAAATCCTCCTTCTCTAAAATAGTGGTGGTGGGTGGGATGATGTGATTTTAATGTAAATATTGTGTCTGTTGATAGAATGATAAAGAGAATATATTACAAAATAGTGACTATACCATAATTCATTAAATTATTATCCACAGCAGCTCAAGAAAATAATATGTTAATAATTGGTATACCTTATTAAAAAAAATTCACCGGATCAGTATTATCATTAAACTACAGTTACCATTAATGCATAACCACACAATATTTTTAAAAAGTCTTACCCGAATCATCATCCTCCAAAGTAAATGCAGGAGAGTTACCCCTCTTCTTTCTGCCTGCCTTCTCTGCTGGACTTGGCGTAGAAATAGAATCCATTGAAGCATAATCAGAGGTTGGTGTATCTGATCTATGCACTGGCGATATTTCAGGAACATTTTCTTTCATCTTTGTATATTTGGGTTTAAACTCAACAGATCTAGGTGTGGATGTTTCTCGCGCCTTCAGTTTGGTCACCTTAGCAACAGCAGCTTTTTTGGTTTTGACAGGAACCTCTGCAGGTGTGGACGTTTTTCCTGTGCTAAATCGTGGCATAGTTTTTCTTGGTGACATGAATATTGCACTGTCATTAGCATCAGCCACCTCAGCTGACTCCATAAATGAAACTGTTGGTGTTACTGAATATGGGGAGTCTTTGGATGATCTTAATTTCTTATTCTCTGTGTTACATTGTTCTGTTTTATTGCTAGCCAGCCTTTTCCTTGACGGTGTGGACGATTTATTGTCTTTCGCAATTGGTGAAATGTCGTCCAAATTTGGAGGTGGAATTGGTTTTAATGCCCTAACTCTTTTACTTAATGGTTTATTTTCATGTATTTCCACAGTTACTTGCATTTGAACAGGTGGTTTTGAAACACCACCTTTAGGTGTGCTTTCTGCCAGCACTGGTGTCTTCCTCTGAAACGCCTTGACTGGTTTTCTCTTGACAGCATCTTTTGGTCCAGATTTTATGCTCTTCTTAAGCGGTTTATCTGACCTGTTACCTGAAGATATCTTGTTGTTTTCACTGACTGGTGAATCCTCCATGAAATCATACAAGCTGGTTGGAGTACTCGAGGCACTTTTTGGTGTGGATCTTCTGGAACATCTCTGAGCCACCTCCTTCTTCACAGCGGATTCTGTCTCCTTTTAATACAAACACAAACATGCATATGAAAACTTGAAAAGGTAAAATAAGCTTATCAGGAATGGCCTCATTCAGTAGACACAGCCTTCCCACACAGCTAAAACGTAGAGAGGAAAAGTGAGCATTATTATATATCAATCAATCTCAAAATAGACATCACAAACAATTAACAATCACCGCAAGCTAGCTTGACAAAAAAATGGCCAATAACTCTGCCAAACAAATGAGCAGAAACAGCAGATATGCACAAGATTTTACTTGACAGAAGAAAGGACATTGCAAACTCTGCCAAACAAATGAGCAGAAACAGCAGATATGCACAAGATTTTACTTGACAGAAGAAAGGACATTGCAATTTCTATATATGCTACCCTTCATGACATAACAGAAGAATGGATACTGAAATTACTATATCCCTCTCTTATTGGGCATAAAAAGATGATAGGGTGTTTTTTTCTTTAAATACTTAGAATTATTTAGCAGATTTAGTTTTTGCAGATTTTAAGTAAAATAAAACAAGAGGTGTTTGTCAAACACAAATGCCCCCCCTGACGTGCAAGTGATATCTATTAGCATTGAATTTAAATTTTTGGAAATTTAGAGACTTTTGTAAGCTTTAGCAATGAAGGGTACCAGTCATGAAAGCAATTTACAAGACAGTGGAACTCCTATATATCAATAACCAGGTCATCCAATGAGAGGATTACATTTACCTCGACCTTAAACTTCAACCTACTGACCTCAAAATCAATAGCTCATGTCTACTAGTCATGGCAAACCTCCATACCAAATATGAGAACTGTATCACAAAGCATAGTCTTCTACTGGTGATGACATGTTGTCTAGTTACTGACATGACAAACTTTCTGTATTTAAGGTAACTGTGACCATGACCTACTGACCCCAAAATCAAAAGGGGTCATTTACTAGTCATGATGACCTTCGCATCAAATATGAGGACTGTAACACAAAGCGCTGTCAAGTTATTGATCAGACAAGGATTTTGTGGTCAAGAAAATTATTACCTTGACCTTTGGCCTACTGACCCTTAAATTAATACGGGTCTTGACCAACCTCCAAACCAAATATGAGTACTGTATCACAAAGTGTTGTCTAGTTATTGATCAGACAAGGTTTTTGTGGTAAAGGCCACTGTGACCTTGACCTTTGACCTACTGACCCCAAAATCAATAGGGGTCTTCTACTGGTCATGACCAACCTCCACACCAAATATGAGGACTGTATCACAAAGCGTTGTCTAGTTATTGATCGGACAAGGTTTTTGTGGTCAAGGCCACTGTGACCTTGACCTTTGACCTACTGACCCCAAAATCAATAGGGGTCTTCTACTGGTCATGACCAACCTCCACACCAAATATGAGGACTGTATCACAAAGCGTTGTCTAGTTATTGATCGGACAAGGTTTTTGTGGTCAAGGCCACTGTGACCTTGACCTTTGACCTACTGACCCCAAAATCAATAGGGGTCTTCTACTGGTCATGACCAACCTCCACACCAAATATAAGGACTGTATCACAAAGCGTTGTCTAGTTATTGATCGGACAAGATGTGGTCTACGGACCGACCGACCGACCGACATGTGCAAAGCAATATACCCCCGCTTCTTCGAAGGGGGGCATAATAATAAAATTGTTCATATTCTTGCATACCACTGAATAGATATGGCACAAAAAGTGCACCTCTGCACAAAATAGCGTATTTGTAACCACTATATGTCTTTGGTAACTGGGGTTACTTGTTCTATGTCTTTGGTAACCGACTTGTAATATCAGCCTTTGCCATGTACACTTTACCATTATGCATGTTATGTGTCATCTTAAAGACTCCACATTGATGTTTTACTGGTTACTGGGTAACCCTTCTATTTCTTTGGTAACCAGCAAGTAACCAGAGGTAACCTGTCCCCATCTTAAGTATAACTTCTTAATTATTGTAGGAAATTTGCATTGATGTTTTCTGGTAACTGGGTAACCCTTGTATTTCTTTGGTAACCAGCAGGTAACCCGAGGTAACCTGACCCAATCTTCACTAGAACTTCTTATTTATTGTA
Source organism: Corbicula japonica (assembly GCA_038501625.1). Taxonomy (NCBI): domain Eukaryota; kingdom Metazoa; phylum Mollusca; class Bivalvia; order Venerida; family Cyrenidae; genus Corbicula; species Corbicula japonica. Next base: position 1,078,923 of record JAZAYU010000069.1, on the reverse strand, counting down.
GAAAATTTGCATTGATGTTTTCTGGTTACTGGGTAACCCTTCTATTTCTTTGGTAACCAGCAGGTAACCAGAGGTTACCCGTCCCCATATTAAGTATAACTTCTTATTTTTTGTAGGAAATTTGCATTGATGTTTTCTGGTTACTGGGTAACCCTTCTATTTCTTTGGTAACCAGCAGGTAACCAGAGGTAACCTGTCCCCATATTAAGTATAACTTATTATTTTTTATAGAAAATTTGCACTGATGTTTTCTGGTTACTAGGTAACCCTTCTATTTCTTTGGTAACCAGCAGGTAACCAGAGGTAACCTGTCCCCATATTAAGTATAACTTCTTATTTTTTGTAGAAAATTTGCATTGATGTTTTCTGGTTACTGGGTAACCCTTCTATTTCTTTGGTAACCAGCAGGTAACCAGAGGTAACCTGTCCCCATCTTAAGTATAACTTCTTATTTTTGTAGAAAATTTGAATTGATGTTTTCTAGTTACTGGGTAACCCTTCTATTTCTTTGGTAACCAGCAGGTAACCAGAGGTAACCTGTCCCCATATTAAGTATAACTTCTTATTTTTTGTAGAAAATTTGCATTGATGTTTTCTGGTTACTGGGTAACCCTTCTATTTCTTTGGTAACCAGCAGGTAACCAGAGGTAACCCATCCCCATCTTAAGTATAACTTCTTATTTTTTGTAGAAAATTTGAATTGATGTTTTCTCGTTACTGGGTAACAAAAGGTAACAGCCTTATGTTCTTCAAGTAACAAAATGGGCACAAACTTTAAAACAGTCAGTTTAGAATAAAAGTCAAATTGCTGGTGATTTCTGTGACCATAGGTAACACAAGTAACAAAAGGTAACAGCCTTATATATTTCAAGTAACAAGAGGGGCAAAAACTAAAAACAGTCAATTTAAAATAAAAGTTAAATTGCTTGTCATTTCTGTGCCTCTAGGTAACACAAGTAACAAAAGGTAACAGCCTTATATACTTCAAGTAACAAGATAGGCACAAACTAAAAACAGTCAGTTTAGAAAAAAAGTTAAATTGCATGTCATTTCTGTGCCCATAGGTTACACAATTAACAAAAGGTTACATCCTTATATACCGGTACTTTAAGTAATAAGAGGGGCACAAACTAAAAACTGTCAATTTAGAATAAAAGTCAAATGACTGGTCATTTCTGTTCCCATAGGTAACACAAGTAATAAAAGGTAACAGCCTTTATATACTTCAGGTAATAAAAGGGGCATAAACTGAAAATAGTCAACATAGAATAAAAGTCAAATTGCTTTGAATTTTTGTTCCCATAGGTAACACATGTAACAAGTTACAATTGGTAATGCCCTTAAGTAAAGACTGTGAATTAGTTCCCTAATTTTGCATGAAAATCAAATTCAATGGGAGATTTTCTATTGCACCATATGTAGCATTAACCATGAAACATGATTTAAAACCAAAATAACACTGATCTATGCCATATATTCAACGCTGTTTATACTTAGTAATTGATAATTGAAGATCATGTGAAGATTTTTTTTTATTATTTTAGATTTTGTGACTGGATATGAGAATTGTTATTAACTAAAAAATGAAGTGTCATGCTTTACTTTTTTGTTATCCATGGTAAGAAAATACTAAAAAAAATCAAAAAGCAGGTGTGCCATTAAATTTTTCATCAAAACAATAAAAGCAGAAATATGAGAAGTATTGAGAAAGGTTTGCTGTCTCTCCCATAGTTGTAAACTATAAAAGTCTATTTAGATGTTTGATTCCGATTCTACTCGATTAATCAGATCGAACAGATATCAGAATCTGACCGATAAATCCATTCTTCTTCAGCCGTTTGATTCTCATCACTAATAGGAACCATTTTGACACAAAAATAGGGAAAAAGTAGGAAATTTTTCCCCAAAAGTAGGAATACATAGTCTTGACTTCACTCATACTATACATATCATGGTACATTTCATCCAATTTAGGCCCCAACACCCATGTCAAACTGCCTATGGCAACTGAGAGAGATATCTGTGTGCAGTCAGTATGGACTATGGGGCCTCATCTCGATGAATGCATCATAAATAGCACTAAAGCTTTTCCCTGGGTTTAGTTTTCCTGCAGTTATACTGAAAACAATCTTCTTTGTTGCCCATTATTGACAAAAAAGTAGGAATAGTAGGAGTGTGTTTTTTGTAAAAATTTAGGGAAAAGTAGGAACAAGACAAAAAAGTAGGGAAAAAAGGAAAAATTATGACTGCTTGACAGCCTGCTAAGGTTATATCTGATCAAGAAGGGAATATTGTGAATCCTACATAGACTGCATGAACATACAGGCTGATCTGGATCTTAATTTGATGGGCTTCCCTGCAGTTTGATCAACCAGCGATCAACCAGCATACAAACTTTAACTAGTCTCTACTTTCATATTGTATTTTCTGGTCAAGAGCAGTGTTGATCCTTGTCATCTTGCAGATCTGGATCTATACTATCACATATCAGTGAGTCAGTTCTGTACTAAATGCTTCTAGATTTATATGATTATTCTAGATCAAGTAAGTGAACAGTAAATCACTGTAGTCTGGTCAGTCTCTTAAAAATTTACCCTTTACTCCATATATATGGGTTATATCGCATGTGCAAACAGTGTAGGTTTGCAGCAGCCAGCACATTTATGCCTTATGCTCAGGATCCAAACTGTGTGCTTTTTGGTAAAAAAATAAACAAGTAAAAAAGAAACAGTGTAGATCTTGATCAGATGGCATGGCTGTGATGGCTGATCTGAATGGAGACTGTTTGCTGCATGGGCAAACAGTCTAGATCCAGATCAGCCAGCACATCCGTGCCAACTGATCAGAATCTGCACTTTTTCGCTTTTTTATTTGTTAGGTTATTTGTGACCAAAATGCGACCAGTGCAGAACCTGATTAGACCTGCCGGCACAGATGTGCCAGCTGATCTGGATCTACACTGGGCGTAAATGCATAAAAATGCATATATATGGAGAAATGGGGCATCCACGGAAAGGGTAGCAATAAAAAGTGGCTGCTTAATACTGGTGGCTGTTTAAGAGAGACAAAATAAGAACAACAAGTAAGATTAGGTGGTTGCTGAATGCAGTTGGCGGTCATAACAGGTTCAACTGTATGTTCAAACCTTTCGAAGGACAAAATTCTAATGATATGTAATTCTATATATGCTTACGGTCAAATAATGGTTCTTATGCGATGCACATCTTCTCAATGCTCATGAATATTTCAAGAATTATTAAGTTTCCTTTTGCAGTTTTAGAAATATACTGTTGACAGTAGTTTAGAAAAAAATATTAGGGACATAATTCTGTAAAAACACAAAGTTTTGAGTGATGATTCCTGTGCACTTCGCGTCTTCAAATTGCCCTAAATATTTCAATTATTAACACCTATAATTTTCCGTTCACATGTACAAAGATATTCTCCAGAAAAGCTTTCTAAATTAAAGCTGAAATTGAGCACATTTTGCCCCACCCCACCCCACCCACAACTCCTCTTTCCATAACTGTCAAAATAAAAACAAGATGGATTGTTATTGTCCAACAATATTGACCTGGCACCTCATTAAATTTCGTAAAGGTCATAGGAAAACCACTGGTACATACATGTAACCAGAGAACAAATTGATATAATTGTTCACTCCGAACGTCAGTGAGTTGTAGTGTATTGGTATACATGCCGGACAACGGATCTAATGGTCTCTGGTTCGAATCCTTACAAACATTATTTTATAAAAATACCCATTTTTTCTTTTACTTGTAAAAAATCATTTGAAATCGTTTTACTACTCGTACATCTGGTTTTAGAATACCCTTTGAATAGTGTTTTCTACAATTTTATTTCTGACATTATGCAACCGTATAGGCCATAAATGCATTTTACTTTAGCCCATACACGCAAAATATTCAGTTATAAAATACTTCACACTACACCGGTAGTTTACACAGCAAAATAACAGTCTATACGAGTTTTAAGAAAATGGAGATTTTAACATTTAAATAAAACAAACAAAAGTGGTTAAAACATTAATTCGAACCCACGAGTTTACGTCTCTATTCTCGAATATAAACACTTTTACCAACTGCGCTAAGCGGGCTTCTTACATTTTGTAGCTTATTAAAATTGGTTATTCATAACATATCGATTTAAATTTAGATCGTAAAGATTACGAAATATACCGAGTACAGGGTCAAATTCAAGAGTGCCAGGTCAATGTTGTTGGACAATAAGCATGTTTCATAAACTGCGGGACATATTTTTATGACTGATCATTTGTAACTTCGAGGGGAACAGTATAGATCCAGATCAGGCAACACATCTGTGCTGTCTGATCAGGATCTGAACTTTTTGCTTTTTGATTAATATGTTATTTCTGACCAAAATGAGACCAGGCCAGATCCTGATCAGATGGCACAGATGTGCCGGCTAATCTGGATCTACACTGGTCGCACAAGCATAAAAATGCATATATATAGAGAGGAAAGTGTTTAACTAGACCATATGATCAATTTCTATTTCGAGATACTGTGACCATCAAGCTATCCAGGTCCCTAGAAAGTAATATACCGGTACATATATTCTTTATGTCTGATATATTTTGTCCTGGAAAGACACTGAAAAGCATTGACAGGATGCTACCCCAAACTTCTTAAGAAGCATTATTATGGATGGTAATACATGTAGTAGTATATGTTCCAGGCAACAAAAGAGTAGTCCAATTTTCTTTATGAGATTTAATTTAATGGATTCAGAAGCAAGTTAATGGGCAAACAAACTGAAATTTGTGTTACAAGAAACTTCTTTTATTTGCAACAAAAAGTTTTAAAAATATAGTTTACTGAGCAAAAATAAATAGTACATTGTATCTACTTTCAATTATTATATTCTCATTATGGTATTCTCATTCAATGAGAACATTTGAATAGTGTTTGATTACTTAATTTTAGCTGTTTTAAGTTTGATTGATGACTAACATGATCCTTCACTCCAAGAACTGAGCAACTGTCTTCCGAAAATCAATTATAAAGAATTTCAATTCACTACAGTAAAAGGGAGGTAAATGTGAATTGCTGGAACTTCTAGCACAGTTTTTAGGACTAGATTAGGTCAGACGACAGTAATTAGAAAAGCCTGTCGCGGATCGGACAATTTTGTCTAGGGACAATTCGGGCTTATTTTATTTTCAGAGACTCATTGGATAAACCTATAGAGAATAAAAATACGGTAAATATTTGTTTTCAAAAAGGTAAAATGACTTTAAAGCAGCATTGCTTCAATTTAACCCGCTCTTGTATGAAATATTACATGTATTTGGAACTATAAGCACAAATTTGCAGCATTAGTTTGGGATTATAAAATTTTAATTCACTAAAATAAATTTGGTCAGCGTGACTAAAAGTGAAAGTAGTCTTTAAAAATAGATGCTAAATATAGCTACATTATATTTAGCTTCTTAAAAGTTTGTTAACTATAATTCAACAATATCATTGAAAATCCTGTCTATAAGAAAGAATTTGATCAGACCTTTTGTGTTCTGTTAGGGTTTATATATTTGAGTCTATATGGACAAATATGATTTTTCCATAGTGTATTCTTACTTAAGTTAAGGGCTGGGGCTTTCATAATTAATAAATTATTTTTTTTCTTTCTCTCTCTCTCTCTGTTTGCTGAATTAAAGCAGGATTTTTATACCAGGATTATTTGTTTGTCAGCTCTGCTATATGGGTTCACAGGGTAAGAACATTATACAAAAAAGCATCATGGAAAAATTCTCTAGTTTATTCTTAAAAGATAGTAGCTTTCCAGCAGGCGACTTCTCTTACATGTATGACATGATATTATCCTTGTTATTAATATGTTTAATTCAGTCACTGTAATTTTTCAATAGGTCTTTCTTAATTCTTACATATAGAATGGCTGTGTAAATTTAATTTTGATGTGTATCTGATGTCTTATCCTTGTCTGTACATATATGAGACTATATTAATAGATTTAAAATAATATTTTTTTTTAAAATTCTGCTGAATAAACCCTCCTTTTTTAAATCAGTTATGAATCATTAGAAATGTTCTTTTGTTTTCAACTTTCCTCTGGCTTAAAAAATCATTTCAAAGCACTTACTGAAGTTGTCAGAACCAAATAAACTTGTTTCTTAAAACAACCTTTGGAACATTAAATAGTATATTTAATTCCAAGTCAGTTCCTTAAAACAACACTGCTACCCTCAATTAGCACATCTTTAGTCTCTTACAAAGTGAACTTCTTATCTTCAAAAGGACCCCAGCTGATAAGACCTGTGTCTTACTGATAAGATTATGTAACATGGTCATAAAACACAAGGCACTTTACTATATTAGCATAACATGAAAACTGAGCAGTGATTGGTTGAAAATACTTTGATGGGTGTGTTTAGAGGAATATTATTATGCTAAACAATGAATACATTCCTAAAAGGGAGTAATTATGCAAATTAGTTAAGTTGCTGTTAATGAACTTAAATCAGATACCGTTTCATGCTAGAATGTATTAGTTTTTCAAAAATGATCTGTTTAATAACAACATGGACTTTTATTTTCAATCCCAAGTCTTATGTTTAAACCTGGGTTAGAATCTTACATTGTAACCCAGTTTAAACCTTTTTCATGAACAACACAAAGGCATATTAATAGCAAATTAAATCCATTATCTGTATCAGACCCTTAGATTTGAGAATAACTGCAAATTATTGCCTGCAATTTATTTTGAAAAGTGATATGTTATACAGCTTCGTATTTTGTGCAGCTTAAAATAAACAACAATATTTTCATAGTATGTGACAAATATGCATATCAGAGCTACAGATCAATTGTTGATGCAAGGGTTTGGAGGTTTAGGGTATTTTACCAAAGTGAAACAGTACTACAATAATTACAACTGTTCCTTCATAATAATTTTTAGAACATGATATGACAACTATTACTATAGAGTCAAAGCTTAAATGTCTTGTAGGGCTTTACATTTGTTAAGTAAATGTGAAAATAGATGAGCTCTTTATCACCCTTTTTTGAAAATTCATTCTGTCACATCTTTTTCTCTGATATAGTCTACATAATATGCATCAAGTATAGATCCAGGGACCAGCTCAACCATGTTTGTTCAGCTGGTATATATGACATGGATCTAAACTGGTCTCTTCTAGTTCAGAAATGAAGTAATAAATCTAAAAGTAACTGGTGTAGATCCTGATCAGACTACATGGGTGCGAAGGCAGACCAGGCACTACACTAGGGCTGTTTAAAAAAAAATTACTGGAAAAGTGAAAATATAGTGAAAATTAAAAGTTCATAAAAATTCCAAACTTGTTATTCTGTATTTTTGCTTATTAAACTGAGTACAGAACTGAAAAGATTTTTGAAATCAGTCAACTGGTTGCTAAGATGTTGTCATTTGAAAAAAATGGCAAGTGAAGTGAAAAAAATGTTAAGAATATAATTTTAAGGTCATATAAAGTCAAAACTGGTTGCTCCATAATTATGTTCGTACAGTCTTTACAGTGATCAAAATCAATCAAGTAATACTCATATGTGGCTGAATAAAAATTTTATGGAGCTTTATTGACAAATAATAAATAATAAATAAATCACAAGAATTTTAATTTATAGATAGATAGATTTATTTCGGCATAGGAAACATACAATGGTTTACATTATTTTTTTACACATGTGAACAATAAAAATAAATATTACCAACAAATAACAATCATATAAAATGTTTAGAAGCAGAGATAACCATGGAATGCTTCAAATACCAAGGATAACGCAATAAAGTGCAAGCACTTATTTCCATTGCGGTCTTTTATGTGCTTAAAATACAATTATTACTTTCTGAAAGAACTTTAAAAATTTTAGCCTTAGCAACTACAATGACCTAAGGCTTGAAAGGCTTGAGGTGTAATTTCTTTGGGTGATCCTCATCCAAAAAAGTTCAAACCATACCTAAAGGTCTCTTATGGAAGGGCTGCATGGATTTTAGGTCTACATATAAAAATTCTTTAATTTTTATATTTTAAACTGTTAAAAGATTAGCGATGAGAAACCTGGTATAACTTTGGGAAACCGGCTGGTGACTAATGAAATAGAAGCCGGAATGGTTACCCAGTAACCTGAAAACATCAATGCAAATTTCCTACAATAAATAGGAAGTTATACTAAATATGGGGACAGGTTACCTCGGGTTACCTGCTGGTTACCAAAGAAATAGAAGGGTTACCCAGTAGCCAGAAAACATCAATGCAAATTTCCTACAATAAATAAGAAGTTATACTTAATATGGGGACAGGTTACCTCTGGTTACCTGCTGGTTACCAAAGAAATAGAAGGGTTAACCAGTAACCAGAAAACATCTATGCAAATTTCCTACAATAAATAAGAAGTTATACTTAATATGGGGAAAGGTTACCTCTGGTTACCTGCTGGTTACCAAAGAAATAGAAGGGTTACCCAGTAACCTGAAAACATCAATGCAAAATTTTCTACAAAAAATAAGAAGTTCTAGTAAAGATTGGGTCAGGTTACCTCGGGTTACCTTCTGGTTACCAAAGAAATAGAAGGGTTACCCAGTAACCAGAAAACATCAATGCAAATTTTCTACAATAAATAAGAAGTTCTAGTAAAGATAGGGGACAGGTTACCCCGGGTTACCTGCTGGTTACCAAAGAAATAGAAGGGTTACCAAGTAACCAGAAAACATCAATGCAAATTTTCTACAAAAAATAATAAGTTATACTTAATATGGGGACAGGTTACCTCTGGTTACCTGCTGGTTACCAAAGAAATAGAAGAGTTACCCAGTAACCAGAAAACATCAATGAAAATTTCCTACAATAAATAAGAAGTTATACTTAAGATGGGTACAGGTTACCTGCTGGTTACCAAAGAAATAGAAGGGTTACCCAGTAACCAGAAAACATCGATGCAAATTTCCTACAATAAATATGAAGTTATACTTAAGATGGGGCTGGGTTACCTCGAGTTACCTGCTGGTTACCAAAGAAATAGAAGGGTTACCCAGTAACCAGAAAACATCAATGCAAATTTTCTACAATAAATAAGAAGTTCTAGTAAAGATTTGGTCGGGTTACCTCTGGTTACCTTCTGGTTACCAAAGAAATAGAATGGTTACCCAGTAACCAGAAAACATCAATGCAAATTTCATACAAAAAATAAGAAGTTATACTTTAGATGGGGACAGGTTACTTCTGGTTACCTGCTGGTTACCAAAGACAAAGAAGGGTTACCTGGTAACCGAAAAAAAACAGGATCATTTTTTTCTTTTTTTAAGGATTGATAGCTGAATTCTTCCATTAATTGTTTTTTAGTATAATGGTCCCCAAATTTTCAGTTACCAGGTAACCGCTCTTTGTTTTTGGTAACCAATGGGTAACCCAAGGTAACTTGCATTTGTATTACTTGAAAAAGATTGAGAGATTGAAATGTTTATTATTAAATAGCTGGTTACCAAAGACATAGAACAAGTTACCCCGGTTACCAAAGACATATAGTGGTTACAAATACGCTATTTTGTGCAGAGGTGCACTTTCTTGGCCATATATGCCACTGAATTACCTTTTCTGCTGCATGCTGTCGACCTCTCCTCATGTTGGACAGCTCATTACCTGAAAAGAAGTAAGATCTAAAATTAAAATGATACTTTTGACTTCACTTTCCAAATTTCTATATACGTTTTTCTTCATGAGAAGAAAGTTTCAATATGGTGAAAAATGTCCCAAAATTACAAATGTACTTGTAAAGACTGGGATTTCAGTTTTAATCTGAAGATGGTATCAAGTAAGAAACAATGATGGCATGGAAATGGTTAACCTAGTTGGGACTGCAGAGCCTTTTCAGCTTGTCTGGCAGGCCCAATTCGCAATGTCAATTAGTGACCATTTTTTCCAATTTCAAGAAAAATTTCCAATATCAAAAAAAGAAAAAAACAAACAAATAAATAAATGGATAACCATATAATCAAGAGACTTTTAACTTACGTGAATTGTTTGTTTACTTTTGATCAATGATCTGTGAAAACTAAAATCTCTTGAAGAGCTCTATAATCAATACTTTCAGAGAAGCAAAGACAAATAAAACTGTAAAAAATGATGTTGAAATTTCCCAAATGTTTTGATTGTCAATATTTTTTCCCACTTATTTGACTTAACCGCATAAAAATTCCTTTCCCCAGATTGGATTTCATTTATGAAAGTGATATTGCTGTTTCTTTTGGTCATATTGTACTGTCCTTGTCCAAAGTTCAAATATGTCAAGATGTGCACAGTATGATCAAAAAAATCGCCACAGAAAGGCAGTTGCATCGCCAGTAGAGGGGCTGGGATCACACAGAAAGCCGATTGACAGCAAGCACTTATAGCATGCACAAAACAAATGTTGTCGCTCCGCATTCTGAAAAGAGCGTACTAAGGATTCTGCAACAACACTGTTACAATACAAATTATGTGATTATCTATATTACAGACATTTACCCGGCTCAATGATTTCAGTTGTCATGATTGGTGGCTTTTTTAGTTTCCTTTTTATTTATTTCATCTCTAGCTGGTAATTAAACTCAGATATTAAAATAAAATTTACTTGCTCACTAGTTTTAAAAAGAAATTCTAGCAGGACGAGCGCGTAACCTCGACACATTTTATAAACCAACGGCAGATCAAAGATGAGACAAGTTTCTATAAACTTACCAATGTTAACAGGCTTATTCTGTTTGGCAGCCTTTTGTTTCTTTTTCATGATTTCCCTAACTTTGTCTAAATAGTTAAACTTTATTTGAGTGAATTTCTTCGAATTTCTTTTATTGTTTTGGAAAACCCGCCACCGCTTATTTCCGGTAAGACTAAATTCTAATTCGCCGCTTCGTTTCGTGCTGTACCAGTTGTTGACTATAACAATGCACGTGTCCCTACTTCAGTAGACAAGCAACAGTAGAAAACCAATTCAGTGGCGGATCCAGCGGGGTATATATATCATGTTTTATCATGAATTATGGTGATAAAAAGCTGGAGAGAAAATTTTAAAATACATACAGATAGCAAGTATGACGTCAATCAACTTCCAAATAGATGCCTCTAAGTTTGGTTTACAGCATTCGTTTATTTATAGATAATGGCTGATTTAGCGTCACCACGATCTGTTTACTCTCGACGACGAACCAAAGTCAGTCCTTTCACACGCTGAAACCAGTAATTTAATCCACTTCATACATTTTAATTACATTCATGATTTCGCGGCATAATACGTGAACTGGTGTGGAGTATGCTCAACATTATTAAGTGATAAGTGATATAAAGGAAGAAATAATACGTTTTGACTGAACACTGCGCATGTCCCTTCTTCATGCGACAAGTACAATAATGTATGATCTTGGTCGTAGGAAAATGTCATTTCTTTACGATAATTCACACATCCAGCTTGATCATCTGTGCAAGTTTGAAAGAAATCCGCCCAATGGTTAACGAAAAGTTGATGTCACAAGATTTTGGGGAAGGACACACGTACGTAGGAACAGACAGATGAGTGCAACTCTATATGCCTCCCACTTGGTGGGGGTAAAAAATATGAATATCATACATAAGAAACTACAATTTGACATTCATGAATTAAAGCTGTCAATATTTGATAAAAAATCTTTTTCATTTTACCTAACACAACAAAATGATATATATCAAATAAAACAGCAATTCAAAGTTAAAATGTAAACAAGTCGGAAATAAAATCCGATCAATAATTTACAAGCAATTCATTTTTAAAGTCACCGGGGGTTACAACACAAAAGTCGCAAAAATCACTAAACTAATAGTGAGTTAATTAACAACGATAAATCCAGCATTCTTCCAAGCGTTGAATCATGGAATTCACCAGCCGACTAATTTTAAATTGTGGAATTAGGTTCCATTCGTGAACAAAAATTCCAGTTAATTAAACTAGCTGACCAACTGCACGTGTTTTTTTTTTCTTCTTTAGAAAAACGTCTAGGTGGATTGTGTGGTCAGACATTTGGAATGACGGTCAAATTAACAATTAAAACATTCCTTGGTGACTGTGAGAAATAAATTAAGTTAAATTACAGTAAAAAACTGTTGTGTTTTGCTTAAAAATGAGATTGGATTTTAATTGCCCTTTTTGTTCTTCTTAATAATATACACTTAATTAAAAGGATGCTACGACTTATAAATACAGATTTGAACTTATTCGAATCATCACTTAACTGTTATGACATACCTTTAGGTCAGTGAGTGAGACAATGCGATAATTTAGTTAATAAAAACTAAAGTTTGAGTGTTATCTGGAAATGACTTGGTATCAACGGGAAGGTCTAAAATGCAGAATATTGTGCAGAACGCAGAATGCAGTCTGCAAATTAGGGGTCTAAAATGCAGAACAAATCTGCAGAACGCAGAATGCAGATTATGTATTGATAATAGGAACAAGGAGTCTAAAATGCAGAACGGTTCTTCAGAATGCAGAGTGCAGAAATTGTATTTGACACTGCAAAACGTAGAATGATAATTAAAATTGATGCAGAACAATTTGCAGATTGCAGATTAACCTTTTGTTAGATCATTAAAGCCAAAATTATTCACACCTTTTCAATGTGTAGTGCATGCTTCGAAAATTGTTGAGGTTTTATTAAAATTAAGCATTTCATTTAGTTCAAAACAGTGATGTCTTATTGTTTTTGTTTTTTAATTATTAAATAACTAATAAAAATATAGAATCTTAACATAAAGTCTTACAGATATAAACGTGAAATGCAATCAGTTTTCATGATTTGTAATATGTCTGTGACATTTTAAAAGTCAAAATTGAGAAAAAATAATTCAGTAATTTATATAATTCAGTAATATATTTTTAAAATGGTTAGTTTTGACAATAGACTGATTGAGTGGGGTGTCTTTTGACAAATGATGATCTGAGTATGGTGCTGAAACTTATGGTGATTAACCCTTCTACAGTTGATCATTATGCTTACCTCTTTGGTTGCACGACGGTGGCAGGGGTTTAAGAGTTTATGAAGGTTATTGGGGAAATCTTTTCTTAAAAGAACCTAGAAACTCGATTTGTTTCTTTTATCCCTGTCATCGTGTTCTTGCTGATTTTACTCCAGGAGCTCTGGTCTCTGTAAGATCATTGAGTACCCCTTTCGGCTTTGCAATGCTCTTAGCTTCTTATGTTTTATATGTTTGTGTGCTTTTGCATGCAACATTGTTAAGCAGATAAGTGGGTTGGAGTCTTTTCACCAAGACAACTTGTACTTGTTTTGTGATATGAGAACCTGTTGGGGCAAGTGTGAGGTTGGTGCACCCTAGAACCTGGTTTAAACCCCCAGTGGCAATTTGATTTGCCACTGACCGTTCCAAGGCGGTAACCCCTCGGGTTCTCATTTTTGTTTATTGTTAGTGGTGTCTTTTTTGAAACTGATTATTTTATTAACCATGCTCTCTCCCCCTCTCTTCTTCTTGACGGTGTGGGGAGGCTGTTTTTTCTGAATGTGGCGATTCCTGATATGCATATTTCACCTTTTTATTATACACTAGATACAGAATGTAACATCATGTTTGAAAGACATCCTGATCATTATCATTCTCGACTAACTGTCAGCCCAAGTAATCATTAAAATCAGCATCATATTGGTATTGCAGGTGATGATGATTGAATGATTTAGTGATTTATCGATGATTTAATATCAATCATCAATCTTGCATTAAAGAGAATTTATATCTTTCATATGCTTTTTACCCTAATTCCGCAATTTTTGCAGTCACTGCCTTTTTCAAATTGTTGTTCCTTTTGTCATTTTATACAATGATTGGTTAGCAGCCCAGACATCGAAGTCTTACTATGAAGTATGCTGATCTGGGTCTACACTAAGTTATGAACGTCACTTTTTTAACTTAAACAACTTTAAAAAAATTAAAGAGACAAACATTTATATAATCATTATAATGCTAATTCAAATAATATAATTGCGTTGAACTCTCAAATTAATATTACAAAATTAATAATTAACTTTTACTGACGTTTTTTTTGTTTTTTAATTTTAATTTGCAGAATTTATTAAACTTGGCACAAAAGAAAACATTACTACACAGTTATCTAACAGGTTAAGACTAGGGGCTTCCTGTCATAAAACAACACTATCACAGATCCTACCAAGTGTGACCATGACACTTACCAGATAGAGGCCATAAGATCTACAGATTTATTTGTATTTTAAAGAACAAGCATTATTTTTTTAAATATTAATTTAAGTAATTTGTTTTTGTGACCTTAATTAAAACAATTAAACAAACTTAAATTAACTCATTATCATAAACTTTAAGTTAGTTATATGAATTTCATTTTTTTTCAGACCAACTCGTATCTTTTGTCTTTTATTTGAAATTATCTTTGTTGTCCTTTTACCTATCATGCATTTTATTTATTGTGTTTCTCTGGTGATAATAAAATTATATAAATTCAACAATGACTTGATAGATTTCACACCTCTACCTTGATGCGGTCTTCGTCATTTTTGTTATAAAACAATAGTAAGGATATTAAGATATATGTGCCTTAGTTCATATTAATTCTGTATCTATTATTGATAAAGGATACCAATCCGAAAATTTTAATAAATTAGTAAACATTTACACAGATTAATTTCTGAATCCCTTCTGGAAGATTTATGCATAATAGACAATGAACCAAAAAAAAGACACTTTGATGTTACCACATTCAAACAATCGATTGAATATATTTCGTCTTATGTTTAAAGATTTCTATTTTTCATATATTTATTTTAGTTGTATTAACTCATTATGTGTTCTTTTTGTGAACTTTAAGCTGATATCAACCCTGAGAACGAAAAATGGATAGCGCCAAGTCTAGTCATATTTTGTATAATGCTACATTTTTAGCATGTATACTGCGACTTTTTTAGCTGTTGTATGTACAATCATGTTTTCAAATAAAAATTGAATTGTTATTATACATAAAGAAATGAGAAACGCAACTTCTTTAAACACCAAATATATATCGTTTTTAAAGAAGTTGAGTATCTAATTTCCTTAACTATACATGTATATATTATACTTAAAGAAATAAGAAACACAAGTTCTTTAAACACGAAATGTATGCGTTTCTTATTTCTTTAAGTTTTTTTTTCAAAAAAAAAAAGAAACAATCATAAAAAGGAAACATTCTCATATTCCATCATTTCATGTATCTGCCGAGTATCGTCAATTTCAATCCAATTATCTCGTTAAATATCGAAACTATAATTAAAGTATCACCTTTGTATCATGCCTATCATCATTGTAGATTTGTATTTTAAGGTATTAGTGTGGTGGGATTAAGTAGTTAACAATCCCTAACAGATAATTGATTAGTTGTATAAACAATCACGCATCAAATTGTCGGTTACAAGAAAAGAAACTGCCTTTTTGTACTTATTTTATAAAGACCTGCCAAATCTCGGTTTCAACTTCTTTGATGAACTTGTAAAAAAATGTTTTTCTAGAGGCCTAGCATGTACTTTTATAATTTAACAGCAAAGTTGTTTAATGACAATTTGGAAGGATGCAGATTTAGTTTTATTGACAATTTAAATCACAAGCTCAATCAAGCAATCTTCAACATGTTCATGTAGTTCATGTAGTTTCGAAGCCAGAGCACCAGATGATGCTAAGCATATTGCTTCTTAGGCCCATTTTAATTCTTTTCCCTTATTGGTACTGAGTTTTGGTTTAGTTTATGGAATACATACACAATTTATATTCCAATGTGTCATAAAATTGGTATTTACATTCTGTCACATTGATAATATTATCTTATTTAAATACAAGACACATTAAAATTAATAAAACAATAAAAACAATGCACGTTGAGAACACAATGTTTATATATCATTTGATTCATGTAGTTAATAATTGGGGTTGTAGCACTGGGCTATGAATTTTGATTGGTCTTTCCAGTTTTTATTGAGCCTAGACTTAAAGCAGTTGAGAGTCTGCGCTTCTATTGTATCAGTGGGTAAAGAATTCCATGTATCTACCACCCTATGACTAAAAGTATTTTTTCTTAAGTTTAATCTAGCTCTAGGCTTATATAGCTTTTGAGTATTCCCCCTTGTATTACTGTTATCTCTAAGGGAAAGAATATTTATGGAAATCCTGTCCAGCCCATGTCCAAGCTTGTATACTTCAATGACATCCGCCCTGGCCCTCCTGTACTCCGATGTTGGCAAACCAAGTCTTATTAATCTTTCTTTGTATTCTAGCCCTTGCAGTTCTTGTAATATTCTAGTAGCCCTTCTTTGCACATTTTCTATAGCAATAACATCTTTTTTGTATCTTGGGGTCCAAATTACAGAGGCATATTCTAAATGCGGTCTTACAAGGGACTTATAAAGTTGTAAAAACATTTCCTTATTCATATACGTAAAATTTTGTATAATCAGCCCCAAGTTCCTGTTAGCTTTATTTACTTTAGTGTTATTGTGTTTGCTATAAGTTAATGTGTTATCGAATATTACCCCCAAGTCTTTTTCTACAGTTATTTGTTCGATTTTATGGATTTTATTTTCAGAGTCTTTTGAGTAATATTCACTAATAGGCTTGTTTCCTAGGTGCATTGTTTTACATTTCTTTGTATTGAATGTCATTTGCCATTTATTAGCCCAATCACAGGCATCAACGATGTTATCTTGTAACATTATTTCATCTTCATGTCCTCTAATAACAGATTATAGTTTTGTGTCATCTGCAAAGAGCTTGGAGATACAAGTTAGGGCATCGGGTAAATCATTAATGTAAATCAAAAACAAGACTGGTCCTAATACACTACCCTGGGGGACTCCACTGGTAACATTTTGCCAAGAGGAAGTGGCTCCATTAAGTTTAACTCTTTGTAACCTATTTTTCAAATAGTCTTCTATCCAGTTGTACAATTTTCCCCTTATGCCAACACCCCAAATCTTCTTTAATAGCCTTTTATGTGGTACCTTGTCGAAGGCAGCTTTAAAGTCCAAATAAATATTTATGGATCTGCAGCATTTCGGCAGCTTGAATTTCCTTTTTCATTTATTTTTAAAAGAGAAAATGTTTTATCAAACTATTGTCAGAATTATTAGCGTTGGTAAAAGCAATTCTACACAACCCCAATGATAATTTCTCAACTCGACCTGCGATGGAAAATACTATGTTTTTAAAATGATTATGGGTTTTGTTAAGGTTATTTGCTCGTTACTCGTTAGAACAGATGTTCGATCATTGAAAGATGCAGTAGTAGGCAACGAAACAGTCTATAACTGGAATCATCATACTAGCGGCGCGATTCGAAGATACCGTGTTAAAGTTTCAAAGGTCAAGGTCACATTAACCAAAAAAATCACAACAACAATGACAGATGACTTCCGGGGGTCCAAAGAGCAAAAAGATGTCAACAATAAATGTTTACATTTGTAATCGAGACAAGTAATCACAAAATATGGCAAATATATTGAAATACGACAACAATATCAATCACATCGGCTTTAAAGATCAGCTTCATTTATGGCAGGCTAAACGAAATGATCCAGTGACAGTGACATTTGCCCCAGTTGGTCCAACCCAGAGGAATCTCATTCCTGCTTTAAAACCAACAGTTGAACTAGGATTAACTGCAACTTACATTTCCCTGTATGGGATTATGTTTTTGATGATTTATATTCAGTTGTGGATGATTTGGTACTACAGACATAAGCGCCTCAGTTATCAAACAGTTTTCTTATTCTTGTCACTGGTATGGAGTGGATTACGAATGACTCTGTTTTCTTATTACTTTAAAGACTGTTTATATGTGAACACATTTTCCTTAGCCCCGTACTGGTTTATGTTTTGTTTTCCAGTGTGCCTTCAGTTTGTTATACTTTGCCTGTTGGTATTATTCTTTGCACAGGTAATATTTTGTTGTTGATATAAATTTAAATTACTCTAAGCATTTTCAAGACTATTTTTTAACTTTTAAATCGTAACTCGATATATTTTTCTTAACTTGTAGATATGAAGAGCAATTTCAACAATTTTGTTAACTTACTTATTGTGTCGCTTGCGATAGCAGGAAGACACATAGGGATCCTGTTGTCTGGTGATGATGGCAGTGGCATCAGGTGGTCCCCCAACATAAAACTTTATGTTGCCTATAACTTTATAAGTACTTGTCCTAATTACTTTATACTTTGAATATATCCTCTGCATGAAGAAAATACAGTCAATGACAAGGAGAATAATAACTCTTTCAAAAACAACTTAAACATGAAACTTAATATGTTGCCTATAACTTGAAAGTATTTGTCCTTTTCACTGCATACTTGGAATATGTCATCTGCATCAGCAAAAGCACCAATGACAACAACTAACAAGAATGACAACTCATGTTTCACTATTTTTTGAGTTGTTCCCCTTTCAAATGCAATTTTAGGCAACACTTGTTCTATGGAACACCAAATTCTAGTGCTTATTAATTTAATTTATAAACACTCAAACACCTTGGCCAATAGAAACTAAATTTTTAACTTTTGGTATTTCATTTGATGTTCATAGCAGTGTTTTACAGGAATCTATTAACTTAATAATATAAATTTTTATGGTGATGGACTGGTGCTGTGCTGAGCAGTTAAATGGCTATTTTC